>JAWZYT010001428.1:85000-313971 GCA_034508575.1 Petrolisthes manimaculis | reverse complement strand
GTATATAATCTGAAGGAGGGAAGGGTATGCGACTTCCACCTACCTTGAAAGACACCATTATAATTCCACATAAAGGAGGTGCAAATAACACACACACACACACACACACACAATCCCATTTATTTTTCCTCACTACACACACTCACGTTTCCTTTCCTCATCATGTATTAACTAAGTTTATTTTCTTTATCATATATATTTTTATTTGCCAAGTCCATTTTCCTCACCACACATCCACTCACCAGACACTCATTCAGTCAATTTCCCTCACCATTCATCCACACAGTTCCTCTTCCCTTCCCTCACCATTCATCCACACTGTCCTCATCCCTCACCATTCATCCACACAATTCCTTTCCCTCCCTACACTTCTATCCAGTCCCCTTTTCTTCCTTTCTTCCTTCCACAGTCCACCTATACACAGTCTCCTTCACCGACACACACACAGATACCCCTTCTCAACTCACACCCATGACCAATCCTCTTTCTTGGCGTATGTCACCTACTCACCATCCCATACACCCTACCCCATCAACTGGACAACCCATGCATTCACCCACAAATATCCCAATCTTTCCCGTTCACCATCACTCTACTACACCATCACCTAACAATCTCACCATCACTCAACCACCACACCATCACTCAATCTCACCACCCAAACCAACCCAACCCAAGCCAAGCCAAGTAACCCCACCCCGCCCCGCAGCGGAGTGAGACCAGAGAGCAAATAGTGATCGAGGTAACATGGTGGTGGGAGAGTGAGTTTGGCCAAGGGGTGGGGCAACACTTGTAGGCTATGCTATGCGGCGTGGTTGGTGGTGGTGGCTGGATGGGAAGTGTGTTTGTTGGGTTGAGGGACAAGGTAGGTGTTCTCAATATAAACAAACACTCTAGGGGCGTCTTGAGTGTTAGCCTACACCTGCATGC
The DNA here is from genome assembly GCA_034508575.1 of Petrolisthes manimaculis. Classification (NCBI taxonomy): domain Eukaryota; kingdom Metazoa; phylum Arthropoda; class Malacostraca; order Decapoda; family Porcellanidae; genus Petrolisthes; species Petrolisthes manimaculis. The sequence goes on along the minus strand of JAWZYT010001428.1, from coordinate 313,041 downwards.
ATCAATCGAGAGACGGAACTATACATTATACGAGACCGAAAGACACACACACATATATATATATACTGACCACAGGTACATTACATCACATCACTGAATCAAATCAAAACGGACACAGTAGACACCTAAACAAATAACACACCATCGGACTAAACAATATAACCACCACCACAACAACAGTAAGACAACATAACATTAAACCAGACCAAACCACACTCCACTATACATCATTTACACCAACACAGACACACACACACACACACACATACAGCACAGGGCCAGACAAGACAGACAGCAACGGACCAGACACACACATACATAGACAACATCGGACCAGACACACACACACACACACACATAGTCCCGGAGCAGACCAAGGGACGCCAGACATGCAATACCACACTAACACTGACTGACTGACTGACTTGATGTTGGGGGAGAAAATCAACGGGACCATTTTCCCAGAATAGGAGTCCAAAATTAATAACACAAATCCATAGGCAGCTGGTAACTTCTGTGTGAATTGCCGGGGTGTATGGAAGAAAGTGGGGGAAAAGGAAGGAAGGAAGGGAAGGAGGAAGAAACTATAGGGAGAGAATAAAAGATGGGTGAAGAGGAGAGAAAAACGGAGAAATCTTTCGCCTCACAGATGTTAAAGGGAAAATAGTGCATGGGAGAAGAATGAGGAAAGACAGACGGAGAAGGAAGAAGGGAGGTAGAACTGGAAAAACTTGAGGTCCGTAAGTGTTGGTGTGTTGTTAATGGCACGTGAACTAATGTGGAAGGCCCATGAGAAGGAGGAGGAGGAGGAGGAGGGGGGAAGGGGAAGGGGAAGGGGCAATTGTACACCTTTCCTTGATGACGCACACATATTCTTCACACACACGCACACACGTAAACATAGCCACTCCACCTTGAGCTTTATTTAACCTCACACACCCAAAACACAACCAACGGAACACCACCTAAATAATACCATGGCTAAACATTCCCTGAGTATTCCTGCTACTACCATAAATATAATATAGTAGTGAGTTTAAGTTCTTGCAGGGAAATAAAATAAAAACTAGTTAGGAGAGAGGGAGAGAGAGAGAACAACACCGGGTGGCACATTGGTATAGGACAAGTACATGAAACCTTTATCATATATACAATGAATCACGATCAATACCTCTCCCTCCAACCCTTTCCCATGCACTACCACCACCACCTTCCAGTCTTTCCATCTCTTCTCTCCTCTATTCTTTGTCTCTTTTCTTCTCGTCCTTTCTTCTTATTTCCTTCCTAATCCTTCTACACACACATCTTTCCCTATCCCACCTTCCGCCTCTCCTTTCCTCTATTTTTTCGGTCTTTTTCCTTTTTGTCCTTCTCATTTTTTCCCTAATCCTTCTACACACACACACATTTCCCTTCACCTTCAAAAGTACCGTATAGGTTTTGTCTCATCATCTCATTTTTCTGTTTATTTTTCATTTCATCCCACTTTTTATACCTGGCCATTCCATTTCCTTACTCCTCCAACCACTACAATCAATCTCTGCCCCTCGCCAACTCTCTCTTCACTGCCCAATTCTAAGTCCTAATTCCAACCTCCCAACGTTTTCTCTGCAATTCCCACCCAAGTGTCCTTTCAACTTCACCAGCCTGGCATCCCACCGTCTCCTCCCCGTTACAACAACACCTTCACTCAGTCTTCCTATACCGACCTTCCTCCTACCACGATTTCCTTCTCCTTACCATTCTCTTCCTCATAACGAACCTCCCCTTCACCTTCAATCACACCCAGCACGTGCTCATATGATAAGAACTCGTGCATACTAACAACCCTCCTATACTCTGCATGCACGCACGCACGCACAAACTCAAACACACACAACCCTAGATATAGACTCTATTACAGGGGTTCTATTACTAGTACTCTTTATCATGTTCTTGTTTTTTCCGAGACAAATTCCAGGCAATTAAATTCATCACATACTTATAGAGCCCACGCAGTTCACGGGTTAATGAACTTACACATCTCTCCTACCCAATCAGTTTCATCTGGCATATTTGTAATTATTTCGTCAATTAGATAATCATTTCACTGTTACTCATATCCACACTAACACACACACACACACACACGCTTGCTTCTCCCCGGTATAGCCTACGTCTGAGCAAACGTTCTCTAATACCCTCAAACGTACACGCCTGCAGACACATGAAAGTAACACACACAAACAAACACAACTGTGGAGCAATAAGCAGTGATGAAGGCTGTCCAGAAGAGGGCCCACCTGCCAAACCCACACTGTAGAGGCTGACGGAGAGCACTGGTACCGAGTGTTGCCAACGAGTATAGGTTGTGAGGGGAAATGGGTGTGGGGTGAGTATAAGTGGTGAGGGAATGGGTGTGGGGCGAGACTGTGAGTATGGGTAGTAAGGGGAATGGGTGTGTATGTTTAGTGAGGGGAATGGGTGTGTATGTGTAGTGAGGGGAATGGGTGTGGGGTGTGCATGATATTACTCAACTAAAATGTACACAGTCGGATCCTAACATCTCAAAATTGGCACCATGTAACCTAAAAATGCCCACAACATAACCATTCACTCCAATGCCCAAGCAATATGCCATTAAAATGTTCCATTCAGTACTGTACTGTACTGTACTGGCAAGTAAAATGGTAATATCACCACAGCATTCCCATAAAGAAATGAGAATACTGTATTATCACATCATTCACCACATTAAATATTGTACTATGATAAATAAGTTACCATGCCATACTGTATAAATATGAAAACCTGAATGAGATTTTAAGAACATAGAAGAACATATAACCAATACTGGTATACAGTCTATGTACAATATCAATATCAAACTCACATTCTTGAATTCTATTAGGCAAAATAGACAGGAAGATTTATGCATCAAGGCATGAAAAAGAATAGATATGCAAGGAAAGGATCTTGAAATGGCATACAGTATAACTTTACTATACTGTACCTGTAAGAGGTATTTATAAGAATGTAAGAAACTAAAGGGAAGTATGACGAGATGATCAGTAAGTGGTACATACCTAGTGCCGAGGACACAAAACAAAGATTGAACAAAGGGATCCAGAGCTATGTAGGACCAGAGAAAAACGAGAGGATGTGCACGCATGTATAGGCTACATATAATTGCTCTCTTATTCCAACCCTTTGCATTCCACCAAACACACATAAAAAAAGAAATAGTGCTTCCTTCCGGGGAGATATTGGTATAGTATAGTACAGTACTGTACTTTATTGCATTTTATAGACTTTGCTCTGCACCATACTGTACCACACTATCATACTGTATATTGGTCTGCACTTTCGTGAAACTCACATTGGAGTCGTGAACAAGTTCCTCTTTGACATATCAAAATGCAGCTGTACTATATTTATAGGTCAAAATTAACTTAATTATGCTGCTACTGCCTTACAGACAAGTGTAAATGTGTAAGAGAGAATTGTGTTTCATAACACATCTCTCAAACCTGGTATTAAGGGTTGTGTCAGTGTTTATGTCAAGTTATGTCTTGGTGTGTTTCTAGTAGGTCCTAATTATGTTAGGTTCAGTCAGGTCAGAATAATTCTAGAACATACAGTACGGTAATGAGTAGGGCTACTATTTAAAACATTCCTCATATGTTTACCCTTCACATATCCTAAATCTTCAAGTACTGCCCTCTTTGTGTAGGGTATTTAACCTCAAGAGAAATCATAAAGAGGATGAAATGTAGACTAAGGTTATTACTGTTGAAGTACAGTACATCATCAACAAGGAAAAAATAATATTTATAAAATTTGTACGGTACTTTGATTGTATGTGTATTAACTAAAACTTTACCAACCAAAGCATTGATATGGACATAAACTATCCACACTTGGGGTTGTTTTTCTATTGTATTGGAACATGAGGTTTGAGGTGAGTGTGACATACAAAGCAGTACAAACAGCCACAGGATTCACACTGTTAACATTACCGGTACCTTGGACATGTATTCTAGGGAGTAGGTATGGGTAGTGTACAACTTATGGCAATCTTTGAAACTTTGACTATACAGAACACTATATGGTTAGTTCAGTGTAGTTATAGTAAATGTGTAGTTATGGACAATGTAGCATTATATTTCCAATAATTACTAGGCTACAAGATATACATCAGATTCCTAGACAATACAGACATACCCAGTACATACAGTATAACAATTATGTATAAACTATCATTTTCATAAACACTATAAAAAAATCAGGAATTTAGCCTGACCTTACCTGACCTAACCAGGACTGCAGCAGACTACCATGACCTAACCAGCAATGGCAACACTGCTATATTAATGCAATACAGTAAATAAATACTGAGATGCCATAGATGAATAGTCATATAAAAGTAAAAATTAGTAGGTATTGATGGTAGAAAAATCCATACTAAGTTAGAGAATGGCAATAAAGTAAATATTTGCCAAAAACTCTTTTCCACACCAAGTGTTGTGTTGACCAGACTAAAGGCTGTATTCAAAAACATTCATGGTGCAATACGATGGTGTTGTAATGGTATGACAGTACTATTGTTTATCTATGGAGGCATCGTACCTGTACCACACCATGAATGTTCTTAAATATAGTCCTATGATGTGTACAGAAGGTGATGTAGATAGTGTCCTTATTATTAATGTTCATGCTTCGAAATCATAATAACAGTTCATACAAATAAAATAACAAAACCATTCACTGCTTCGATATTATAATAGCAGCTCATAGTAAACGAACCCTAAGGCCATAATCAAGAACGTTCGTGGTGCATACGATGGCATGGTACTGGTACGATGGCTCCATAGAAAAACAATAGAGCCATCGTACCGGTACCACGCCATCGTCAACACCACGGATGTTCTTGCATACGATCCTAGGCTAACCTCAACACCTTATATACATATCATGTCATCTTTATTTAACATGGTTATATATATAATAAACCTCCAATTACCTTATTTTAACCATATATATGTATTTACCTTGATAGTATTAGGTCTGGTGTCCACAATGACTGATAAACACGACTTTTGACACTTGCCTTGCCTCACGTAAACAAACAGCTGTCTAGACTAGTCAGTGTTGCCACGTACAGTTCTCATTGACTAAATTTACCCCAACTTCAACATTGTAAGAATTTCCTTATATTTTACCTCAATAATTCTCTATTTTACTCTTGAACATCGACGGCCTTCTTGGGTTTTTCGTCTGGTAGAAATTTCCCCGTTTACTTCTTTATACTTTCCTTGCGTGGACTTCAAAATTCCCCCAAAACAGAGGAATTTTTGAGTACGTGGTAACACTGAAACTAGGGATAAAACCAACCAATAGATGGACACACGTGTTATACACACCAAAATAGTCCAGCTGAAGCTCTCCTGGCGCAACATATACATTTTCCTACAACAACTTTACTCATATTTGCTGATGGAAGATGTTTATTTATAGCATTTAATTGTCAGCCAAAGATATTTAACAGTTCTGTAATGATTTTATATTTCAATGAAGAGGCCGTTTCATATTTTGAGTATTATTATGCCATAAGTTATCATTAGCTGTTTTGAAACGACGATATTTATGATCTACTTCTGTAGGGTAAAAAAGAATGATTGTTTGCCACACTAACATTTCGTCGTCAAACAGACAAATCATGTGCCACAGTTCCAATAACACATTATTGATCCAATTGTTTCCTTACATAACTGAACCAAACAGATGGCAATGTGCTGAAGAACATGTGTGTTAACACGAAACTTTTATAGAATAATACTCATGCAATGTATGTGCCCTTGAAGCATTACTGTAAACAGTGGTTCCTAAACTTTTTCTAGTCGTACCCACTTTTCATTATGATCCTTGTCCATGCCCCCCTCCCCACAACCATAACCCGTTAACTGAATAATATGAACATCCTTGCTGATACGTAAGATTCAAGACCAGGTTATCATACAGAATACACAGCTTAGGAAGCCTTAGATTAGAATTATGTGGAGTTAATATTATCTTGCTTCCCTAATACATCCCCATGTCTTGTTTTGTCAAGAACACAGAATCATATAAAAGAGGATGTATTACTCATGTGTCTGGCAGCAAGGCATTGCACAAACATGTACTGAACCTGTAAGTTCCCTCCACTGGCTACCTACCCGCTCCTCTGGTTTTATTCATGCATAGCCTCAGATTATGGCCCCCAGTTTGGGAACCACTGCTGTAAACCCTAGTTAACACTAATGTCAGGGCCAGGATCTTTTATTATCCAGAGGCTTCCAAATGGGGTCAGAGAAACTCTGACAAAAACTTAAAAACATGTATTCATAATACAGAACCACTTTATAACCTCCCTAGCCACAACTCTTCTCAGACGGTAATACTCCAACACCAATATCCCCCTTCACCATCGCCATACATTACCAAAGTAACAACATCGGTAGACTCTGGACCATCAATACCCAAACAGAGTGTTGCCGGATAGCTTGACGTGGAAGAGGTGATGGGCGCAGGGGCAAGGACGCAGTAGTAGCAGCTGCGGTGTCTGGCGTTTCCCAAAGTAGTGTCTGCTGTTGGGTAGCTTGCTGGGACGCCTCTATGCCCGGCCTTTGGCAAAAGTAGAGTCCCTTAAACATTCAAATACAAAAATAAATAACTATATATACATTGACGGCAATTATAAACTTAATTTCCAACACTTAAACACAATGTATATCACTAGGGGTAGAAACGTAACCCACCTCGAGAGAGTGATGAGTGTAGACTGACTATCTCACAGTCATACTCCTTATCCTCGAGGTGAATTACGGTACAGCTTCGACCCCTTACAAAGAAAGACTAACACCATAACCAATAACCCGAAAAGGAGAACTGAAACCTGAAAAGAGATAAACTATTTCGAACTTATGATTCATCCCCTTACAACTAATTATATATATATATATATATATATATATATATATATATATATATATATATATATATATATACGTAGCCTACTGTACTCTGCTGTTCCCAATAGTTTCCAGCAGTTTCACAGTCAATCTGATACAGTAGTTTTAACGTGCAGGGAAATATTGCAAGAAATGGAATTTTTCAAACTTCATCTCTCAAGTGTCCAAAACTTTGACAAAATCTTCTTGGTGCATCAAATAAGTCGACTTGACCTGTCCCTGGAGACAAAGCTGAGGGCAACACTGTTACACATTTTATCAATATGCCTCAGCAAATAGATGTGCGTAATTTAGTTTTGGAATGATTGCATAGAAATATACATTAACTTTTATGACCCACTCTCGATTCTCGATCACAACAAAACATCAACACCGAATTTTTCGAGGGAAAATATACTTTCAGCAGAATTAAAATATAGGCGTACAGCAGAGTATGATATATGTGTGTGTGGTATGGTATACACTTTTCTTAACACTCTCCTTCTGTTCCTCAGTCTACTTACATATCCTCCCTTCGTGTTGTTTCTTGTACTTCTGATGTTGTAACTCTCCTTAGTCTTTTCGTCTGTGCTTTGTTATATTCCTTCGACCATTCCTCGCCACTGCTCCTCATCTTCTTCACCTCCTTCCATCCATCACAGCCCCAAATCATCTCTCTCTTCTCTCCTTCCCCTTCCATCAACCAGCACACCTGTGACACCTGCTTGAGAGAGTGAGGAGTAAGGGGGAGGGGGAATTAGCATACCGACCACACTTACTAATAATATCTTATACATTTCTTTCACAGTACAGCTATATTGGTTTACGTTTATCATCCTTATAGTAAAGATCCAATTCACGAGATATATAATTTGTTGTTACCCGTATATAACTATTGAAGGTATTACTCAACTCAAACACACCTCCAGAATATTTGTTATTTTTTGTTCACTTGACTGACGTAGAAAGATATAGAGTAATGAATAGGTTCGTGTGAATGGTGGCATATTGCACTACGAACTTATAAGAGCTTCAAAATGCTAGCGGTAGGTACGTGAATCTTTTTAATAACATTGATCGATCACTCCCCTTTCCAACAGACGAGCAGCGGGAGTTGGGGTTGGGGGGGAGTGGGGGGGGGGAAGGAGGGTGATGCCGGCAGAAGGGGAGAGGAATGGAAGAGGAGGGAGGGGGGAGATTGATATTGGTGTAGTGAGGGGGGGAGGGGGAAAACGGGGAAGGTATTCGAAATTGCTGGAGGTTAAAAGTGGAATCTGTCGGGATAGAGAGGTGGGAGGAAGGGTAGAGCTGGTGGAAAGATAAGGGAAAGTGGAGATGAGGGAACTATAGGGGCAAGGGAAGGTGGAAATGAGGGGACTATAGGGACGAGGGAAGGTGGAAATGAGGGGACTATAAGGGCAAGGGAAGGTGGCAAGTTTGGTCCAGGGAGAAAACCAAATGGAATGAATGACTGAAGGATGGATGCATGGTTGTCAAAGGAGAATATGAAATAATTTTAGGATAGACAAGAGCTGGAGTGTGAAGATAAATATGTTAAGATTATAATTATATAGATGAGGGTTTGAGTGAAGAACTGGTGGTGGATAGGGGGGAATACAAGGGCGCAATGAGGGCTGGAGTGTGGGACTGGAGTGTGGGGGGGGAGGAGGGGGATAGAGTGAGCACCTGTGTACCAAGTGTTGCGTTCGTATGTGTGTATGTGTCTATGTGTGTGTGTGAGTCAGTTCAGTATACACTTCACACACCACCACCTTACAGTGCCTCACGTCGCATCTAAACACAACAAAACAATTATTATTATCCCTCAGACTCATTTTATCTACAACAACACGTAAAGGAAGGAAACATACCAACAGTAAAGGTTCTCAACAAGTGATGTGAAAGTTATATTGTGTTTGTAAATGATGAAACGTTACAGCTGTGTCGTAGTAACTTCTATAATCACCAGACAATGTTAGCTCACCAAATATTAACAATTGTCTCTAGCTTTCAACATTATACCTGCAAGAGTATACTAATTGATAAGTGATTTAAGTATGGTTTTGAATAATTATGCACTCACGTATATAAGAGTGGACTCCAAAATGTTATTGAGAGATAATTATGTTGAAAAAGCCAAGTTAGCCACGCAGTTCATTCCTTTCCTGCACCAAGGGGGATTATTGTATACTAGACTTGTGGTAGAGCAGATGTTTGTAATAATATATGATCAGGGAAATGTAAACACGTGTCGTTTGTGTAAAAGTGACGACAAATACGAAGTGCCTTCATGGATAAACAAGAGAGAATTATTATAACTCCAGATCACATGACCATCCCTTCCTTGTGACACGAGTATATATACAGACAAGAAATGAGTGTTTAACATTTTACTCTATTATTATGTGTTGCCATCTCTTGTGGAGGAATTGGAGAGCTTCGGATTCCTCTAGAGTAGACTATATATACTAGGAAACAGACGACCTCAATTATATGTAACAAATAGAGAATCCGTTTCGTAACATCTAATAGTTTGGAGGATTCAATAGCCTTCCAGTTCCTTACAACAGGCAGGGCTATCTTTCCCTAAAAAAAAAGAAAAAAAAAAAAAAAAAAAAAAATCTTTCCCTAAATGAATTCCCCCTGTGAATTTTTGGTCTGCGTCTCGTCAGTTGATTATTTACCATTTTATTCCTTACATAGACGGGAAGAAATAAGAAAGATGTTGTTTAAGAGGGAGCGGGAGTAGGGGACAGGCTTGGGGGTGGATTTGGGGGGTGCGGGAATAGGGGGACAGGCTTAGGGTGGGTAGAAAGCCTGTCCCCCTATTCCCGCACCCCCCTAACCCCCCTCCCCAAGCCTGTCCCCCTACTCCAGCACCCCCCAAATCCACCCCCAAGCCTGTCCCCTACTCCCACACCCCCTTTAATAATTATGGACACTACCAATCTATCTAAGCCTATAATTATATCTACGGTATCTAAGAAAATGTTACTAAATTAACTATTGATACTAACAATCACCTCTAGCCAAGAAAAATGATCACCATCTTATCTAAGTAAGTAAGGGGAAATAATTCTTGGGTTGGTGAATGGGAAGGTCTTTGATTCCTCCAAAAAAACAAACTATATACATTTTACATTTTACATTATAAAGCCTACATACATACAGCCCCGAGGTTGAGGTATAAAAAAAAAAAAAAAAAAAAAAAAAAAAAAAAAAAAAATCTCACACCACAAAACAACCCATCCCATATTGGCAACATCAATTTCGTTTTGTTTCCTGGCATAATTTGGAGTAAAAAAAAAAGATAGCTTTCCAATTTCCCAACAAGAGAATGAGCAGATGTTACTTAAAGTGGGGGGTGGGGGTGTGGGAATAGGGGGACAGGCTTGGGTTTTTTTAGGGGGTTGAGGGAATAAGGGGACAGGCTTAGGGGGTGGGTAGAAAGCCTGTCCCCTATTCCCGCACCTCCCCAAGCCTGTCCCCCTACTCCCGTACCCCCCCAGCCCCCCATAAACCCCCCAAGTTTGTCCCCCTACTCACGCACCCCCCCAGCCCCCCTCAACACCCCCCCAGCCTGTCAACCTACTCACGCACCCCCCAAAGCCCCCCCAAGCCTATCCCCCTATTCCCGCACCCCCTTAATTAAATATGGATAGACTCTACCAATCTATCTATCTAATGGAGGATATAATATAGGAAACTTATTGCTGCTCTAATGTCACTGAGAACGTTTGGGGGAGTCCTTTACTGAGGGGGGAATCCTTTCCTCCCTCTTCTGTCAGCTTCCCTCCCTCCTTTCCTCTCTCTTCTGTCAGCTTCCGTCCCTCCCTTCCTCTCTCTTCTGTCAGCTTCCGTCCCTCCTTTCCTCTCTCTTCTGTCAGCTTCCCTCCGTGCCTCCACTATGGTACAGGAAGCCTGCTGACCTTTCACTCTGGAATAATGACAATAACATCAACAACAAGTCACGTGTTTGCCAGCTGAACAATACAATATAACCTATAGGCCCTATACAGTCTAAGACGAAAAGTGTTTATTTATTGTATCCATTCAAACAACAGAATGACATGTAGAGCTACATTCATGTGATCCTAGACCAATTGGTTTGTATAATATTATGTGTTAATTGGAAAAGGGAAAGGATGTTTTAACCAAATAACTGTAATTGATATTCATGTACAGTTGCCAGCACTTATAACTGGTACATTCAGCGTTGTCAGTCCTCTAGTCCTGTACCCGTTATAAGTGCAGGCAATTGTACATTATTGGAAAGAAAAGTTTATTGTCAGTATTTTATGCAATATCTCTCGTAATTAATACTTATGTCCATTGTGGTAAAGAAAAGTTTATTGTCACTATTTCATTCAATCTCTCTCATACATGATTGTATATACATAGATTACAGGTGGGTGATACTGTACAGTCACTCATAAAAGAAACGGACATTTTTTTTTTCTATGAGTGATTGAACTTTTCCACTTTCCACATTACGTCCAATGAATGACAACATGTAAAGAAACGAGAACACGTACACTAATAACCCTGAGTCAATATTGTCGGTGCCTTTGTTGTGTTACTGACGGTAAATATCCACATCCTATGTTGTGTTGTAAAGGTTAGCCATCACTGGTCCAAGGTGTTCACTCCTGTGGTTTAGAAATAGCAAGTCAGCCAATCACATTATGCTCTGGGTAATGATATCTGATGTTCTTATTTACCGTCACCTATTAATTAAAACCTAAGACTATAATATGAGTGATGAAGGTTGAGTGGTGTGAGGGACAAGGAGGAGTAGGAGGAGGAGTAGGAGGAGGAGTAGAAGGAGTAGGAGGAGGAGGAGTAGGAGGAGGAGGAGGAGGATTAGTAGTAGGAGGGCGAAAAGATAATGAGTCCGGATGTCTGGGTTTCCTGGCCAGATAGTGAGTGAGTGAGAGGGTCGACTAATGCCACTAACACAGTCCTCAGTCTCACACACCACCTCAGTCTCACTCTCACCTCGTGTGTGTCAATTGTCCTCAGCCCACGTCGGTAATGATTTACACATTACAGTATTTTGTGAACTACCTCACTCACTTGTCGATGCCACACAGCTGCCAATACCACCACTACCATCATTACAACCACCATCACCACTACTACTACTAACAACAACACTACCACCACCACCACCATTACCACTACCACTAGTCTTATCATGTGACAATTCCAACCACACCTCGTACAAGTTCTTACTTACCTTGGCTACAATAATTGTGATAAAGTATAAACACACTGGAAACATATAAATAAGCCACAATTTTCTACTTTTTGATGTCCATCGTTGATAAAGAAGCATTGTTCTATGTAATAATTCGCTGTCAATATAATTATATTGTGCAATTTATAATTATATTTTATCTTCTAGGGATATACAACATTCTGACAACATATAAACTTTCTAATTATATATAAATGTTATGGTGACGCATGGAAATATTTCTTATGGTAATAATAACTTTTCTACAAAGAGATATATATAAAAACTTTCCAGTGGTACAACAAAATTCTAGTGACATGTGAAAAAACTGTTAAGGTTCTTTTAATCGCGTGTGAACAGACGCCTTCAATGTACAAACTTGTACAATGAGTGTTGTGGTGACTTAATTATAAACGTTACAACCAGATAAATGTTAAAATATTGGAAAAGAATTTGGTGATGCGTGTGTGGAACTAAAAACGAGATGGGTGGAGGTAAAGGTAGAGGTATGGAGGAGGGTGTGAGAGGAGGCTGGCTAGTCAACACCTTCCTGCTACTACTGACGGGATGGCAGGTGGTTTTATTACCTTGGGCTCCACTCATCCTCAGGAGTGCTGGCTTCACACCCACTGGTACGTTTATAATTATGGTATTAGTAATTACCGAGTCTGAATAGTTAATGAGTAAAGTTTATAAGTAAATTATTTAACCATTTATAAGTATAATAACTATAATGGTGTTAATAATTACTGTATCTGAAGTGCAGTGCATAGATTTGAAATAAATGAGTAGGTTATAAGGTAACGTAATATAGTCACTCCTCAAGAACTGAAAATAATAGTATCTTAATTTTGGACCCCTTGTTGTTTACAGGTGTGGGTGTGGTGACATGCTTGTGTTGTGTTTGTGGCAGTGTGGGCGTTATGGTCTGCCTGGGGTGGGTGCGACGGACCAGGAGCGGTGGTGTGAGGAGGTTGTTGATGTTGGTGTCCCTGGCAGCTGCAATACTCTTCCAGGTGTGTAGTGTGGCTGTGCTTCAGGTGGTGGGATCAGGAAGCCACAACAACCCTGCCTGTGCCGCCACCTTTTCTCGTCCACTTTCCCAGCTGCCCACCTCAAGTACCCAACACCAGTCTGACATCAACAGTACCATCACCCTGACTCTGAATGTTACTAGTACTGTAAACTCAGTTACACCATCACTGCCTCCACCACTACCCATAGCCATAACCACCATACGTCCCACCACCACCACCACCACCACCACCACCACACGTACACTCTCCACTAAAACTAGCACCTCTACTACCCCTACTACTTCTACTACAACTACTACTACTAGTACTATTACCAGTGATACCACCACCACATCACCAACAACAACGTTAACTACATCAACATTAATAACTTTACCCTCCCAAGGCAATACCAGCACTGATACTGACCACAATTCCAGCAGTGTTTTAACTCCACCAGCCGGACACTTCCCCCTTCATGGTCAGGTCAACGGTGGTGGAAAAGTAAATCCCTCGTTACCGATACATCGCAAACCACATGAAGGTGTTAGTGGAGAAACTTCTCAGAGTGAGCCAGGCACTGAACAGGAGCCTCATCACTGGAGTTCTTCCCATCCTATTAAGCCTTCACACAGGCTTCCACATCCACACACTCCCAAGCAACACAAGAGTAAATTGTCACCAAATGAGGAATGGAGTGGCACTTCCAGTAACAGGGACAATTCTGAAGCTCTGCCTGGAGATGAGGAGGAGTCTGGTGAAGAATATATTGAGTCTGATGATGAAGAAGACGTAGACAATACCTATGACGATGGCGACATCAGAAAACTGGTTGATCTTTCATCAAGCCAAGGCAGCTTTTCCTCCATGGAGTCTCCCTTACCTAGTGCAGATGGCAGCTCAGATATGCACAGAGAAAACCTTGGCAGATGGGATGGTGATAACTGGGCGAATAAAGGGCCTGGCCGTCTCAGTCCTCATTTTCCTGAGATGAAACAGAGGATGGGTCCACCACCTGTGTTTTCACAGGGAGGAAGTCACAGTGTCATAAACAAGATGCCACCTGCTACTATCAGGAAGAACCCACAGGTAAAGATTTATCCCAACCTACTGTCTCTGCTGCCCCATCAGGACCCCTCACCTCCCCACCAGATAGGAACTAATTGGTGGGAGTTACCCTCTGGTTCTTTGCCCCGCCATCACAGACCTACTGCCCCGCCACTCCACCACCAGCGGCCATCCCTTACCCATGGTACCGACACACATAACAGACGTCCTGGGGAGTTGAGGAGAGGACGTCGCTCAGTAGATCACTCTTCCTTCATTGGTCCTGAAGGTGAGGTAAACGATGGTAATAGTAGCAAGGACAACAAGAAAACACAACGCAGTCCATCTCTCCAACACTTATCCCGCCCACTCCTAGAACCACATGGCTCTGTGGGCGTGGCTGTGGGCGTGGCATTGTTGTTGATAGTAGGAGGGATGGCAGGGTCAGGTGTGGAGTGTGGTGTGGCTCAGCTGTGGCATTGTTATACACACGGCTATGATGAAGGAGGAATGAGCCATGATGTCTTACAACGTACTGTTACTCACACCTTCCATCTCTGTGTCTATGCTTCCCACAAGGCCTGGTCTGGTCTGACATCAGGGGCGTGGGTGTTGAGTGTTGGAGTGATATCCATCCTATCATGTCTGGTGGGTGTAGAAGTAGGCGAGTATGGATGTCTGGCAGGACTTCATCTCACCTTGGGCACGTTGTCACTGTTGGCATTGTTAGTCCTTCCTGTTCCCTATGGCTCCATTGACCCTCCCAGGACCAGACGCCCTCTCTCACTCTACTTGGATGACGAGGTCAGTCAACAACACCAGCTTTATTTTTATATAGCCTAAATAGTTTTCACATCCTTGCATTTTGTGTTATGTTCCTCTTATGAATGTATTACATATATTAATTATATACTGTACAATCTGGCGTATACTGTAGGTGCTGAGGGAAGGAGTAAGGAGACTGACCTTCCATACGTGGGTGTGGTGTTGTGGTGTGTTAGCAGCACTCTCCCTTACCTTCTCACTCTGGCTGGTGCACGAACTGGCACCTCAGGTCAGTTACATAACATATCACCTATTATACATGTATCAATGTTGAACCAAGGTATAATATATCTTTTATCTGAGTAGCCTATGTAACTATACTGTATACATATATGTTTTCACAGTAGGTAAGGGAGATGGATGGGTAACATAATGTAATTCGTGTGTAGGTCTGTGTATCTATGTAACTATATGTTTGTTGTGTGAATAGACTACAGAATATGAAGGGAAACATGAACTCCTTAATAACTCCGTATGTGTGTCTACAGGGATGGGTAGTGGGTGGCCAGGCAGGTGCTGTGGGTGTGACAGTGGTGATGGAGAGTCTCACCCTTCAGCTACACCATCGTCTCATTACCCGTTGGGGGTTACACGGCGTTATGGCTGTATCAACTCTGGCCCTCACCCTTCACTACGGTCTCATGTGGACAGTGACCAGCGTGGGTGTTGTGGTGATGGCCCATGCTGGACTAGGTGTGGCCATGGCCCTCCTGTGGGTGGCAGTCAAACATAACTCCCTTCTTCTAGCCACTGTCAGTAAGTACACACACACACACACACACACACACACACACACACACATCCGTCTCATAACTGTGGCAATTTGTTATTTGGTTAGTAACTCATTCAGTCAGTTTGTTTGTTATTAAATCATTTAGTAAGTTCATCCACGTCATAATTATGGTAGTCTTTTAGTTTATCAGTCAGTCATTCAGTCATATCAATTTAATTCCATCTTATTATCTAGCCATCAGGAGTCCTCTTATAGAACTGTCATGGGTACGTGTTTACATCTTTACGGTATAATAAGTGTAATCACCTCGATATTCAAAGGATTATTTACTCGAAAAAATAAAATTGTATGTTTTCGTTTCGTGATTTTTCCGTGTTCATCAGGTGACCAAGAGCGGGAGGCGTGGGCTTCCTGGTGGTGCTGGCGTGTGGGCGTGGGCGTGGGTGCCATACTGTGGGGTGTGGGTGTGACGGGATCAGGGGGTCGTGTTGAGCCTCTATTACTGTTGGCTACACTGCTGGCTGGCATCCTGGCTTCAACTGTTGGGGTGGCTGCTATCATTAACAGGTGTGTGTGTGTGTGAGGTATATTGTATATTGTTTAGGGTTAAGGAAATGTACAGAACAGTACCATACTTATATAATTTGTTTACATTTCTCCCTCACTCCCCCTCCCCCCTATATTTCCCATTCAAAGACACGTGTTGTGAATTGTACATTAAGAGAAGTGCAACCCATCTTATGAATATTTTCTCCTCAGACGCAGTTCTCGGACTCGCCGACGAATATACCACACTCTTGATCTTGGAATGGGTGATGACTGTGACGAGGACGACGACGACGACGACGACGCAGCAGCAGAAGACGATTGGCTAGTGAAGAGGGCGAGGAAGGAAGGCATGAAGTTGTGAGGATCCAAGAGACACCACTACAGTATACACCTGACACTAAATAAGATTTAGAGTTACCCACTGTGTTGCTTACTACAGAGATTTATCTCATAATAACTTTAAAGTATAAATAGTGATTGTACTACAGATGGTTTTATAATAGTGATTGTACTATAGTACAATACAGTACTGAAAATATAAAGTACTGAGAACGTATGGACTAGTTGGAAAGTTGCTGGAGGCAGTGAAGAACTTATATGATGGTGTCAGAGCGTCAGTACTGGTGGCAAATGAGCAGAGTGAATTCTTTAATTTGAATGTTGGGTTGAAACAAGGGTGTGTCATGTCCCCATGGTTGTTCAGTGCATATATAGATGGAGTCATGAAGGAAGAGCAGTTTATGTTGGTGTACCTCTGATAAGGGAAGGAAGTGAGTAGAAGTTGCCTGTGTTGCTGTTTGCTGATGATACAGTTCGGTTGAGTGAGGATGAGTGGGAGTTGCAGGGTTTGATGAATATGTTTGGAGATGTGTGGGAGAAATGGAACCTGAAGGTAAATGTGGTGAAGAGCAAATTGATGGTGTTTGAACGGGGTGCAGCGATAGACTGTGAGGTCACTGAGGTTGAATGATCAGGTTATGGAGAATGTCTGCTCCTTTTAAGTATTTGGGCAATTGAAATAATCTCCCTTTAATTTTATATGTTTGTTTGTTTGTTTGTTTACTACCATTGCATATACTTTCTCAAATGAGTGCCAAGCCATGAGTCATTAATAATAAAGGGCAATACACTTTTGGTAAATTAGAGCGTTGTGATTTCTCCAAATTATACCAGGAAACACGAGAGGTTAACAAAAATAATGATATTGTATCTTGTTGCTGAGATTTACCAACAATTTAAGACGTGTACTGCACCATTTATTACCTTCCTAGCAACCCACACTCACCTAACTATACTCTATACCTCTGATCTTCGCTGTTGCGGCACCTAATATCAATCAGTAAATCATTCTATACCTCTGGCCGCCTCTCAAGCTTCACTCAGCAATACCTGTCATTATTTTTTTTATCATCCAACGAGTCTATCTCAGCTATAGTTAGGAACAATAATTATGACCCAAGCTATTGTTGAACCCAAGCTATTGTTGAAAAGGCTGGAGGTTATTGTCAATTTACTTGGTAATGAGTACAGTATTTGTATCATGCAATATTCCTTGTTGAAAACTATAAATATATTTTTCACGAACACCATAATGGGTTTGAATTTAATTCAGTTCTCTAAAAGCACACACAGTATGGCAGAATCATTATGAGGTAATAAGTACAGTACAGCAGTAGTAATACTTTATGGATCAATTATGAGAAATTTATATAGTCAATGAAATAGTGAAATTATACACTGTACACAAAAAGAGATGTAGCTAAGATCATCTCTGTTAACTATGAGAAGAATTAATGGAAACTACAGTAAACTTGAAGCATAATAAATGGTAATAATAATTTCTTAAACATTGCTTTAGAACAAATGACAAAACAATATATGAACTGAGTAGGGGTGACTTTAATAAGTAGACCAAGACCTATACATAGACAGTTGAGAGGTTAGAAATTTAGAAAGTTACATTAAAAGAGAAAACAATTATATATGTGACACAACATTATGGAAAGATGCAGGAAGAACTAAAGTTACATATAAAAGGCCAATTTTGTGGTGTGTTTGCTACAACATTGTTTACACTGGACACCGTTGACAACAACCACTTCTAGACGATAGAACTAAAATGACCAGCAATCATCCTGTTTCGTTGAAAAAACAAAGATCAGAAGAATAAACTGTCTATAAATTTTTGTAATTGCCTGTAAAGGCAAATAATATCTTTGATGAGACGACGACGACGAGACAAGTCGCCACACCTATCCTTGAATAATATTACAGCAGGCAAGTTAGTAATTATATGCAGTATTGCCAAGTATGAGGAATTTACCCTAGACATGGGGAGCTAGAGGTACCAATGGGGAAATAATATAAAGATGTTCAAGAGTAGGTAAGTTGGGAAATTTCTATCAGACGAAATATGGATATGGTAAATGTACTGCACGACCATCAGGTGTACGACTATCTTTTAGAGTAGACGGAATTTTTGAGGCAAAAAGGAAAATTCTGATGTTGAAATTTGGGAAATTTATTTCGTAAAGCAGACCTGGCAACACTGATAATGTGATATCCACATTAAATAATGAATATTCGTCTACTTTATTCATTACCATTAGAAATAAATATGGTATTCTTACATATTACTGTAATATAACTTCAAATATATTAAGTAATAAATTGTTTGGAAGAACAAGTTATTAAAAAAAAATAGAACAATTTTGATTAATATCTACTCTATTACCGGCAGGTATTACGATATTTTTACCTTTACCCACTAATTTATACCATTCTAAGACACTTTTCTTCTATGACATTTTCTTCGGAAAAAGAGACCTAGTCAGATAAGGCAACACTGCTACGAAATGGCAATAGTCTAGATAAATACCAAAGTTTTACCAAGATGTGGGCTTAATCAAGTTGTTTTCACCGGATATTGTCTAATTCATTACCTTTTCAGTGACATAAGTATAATTGGTCAGCCTGAATCCATAATTCTCTTGCTCCCCTCAGAACACTCCTTGTTACACTAGATATCAGCAGCAAAGCATACGAGGTCATCCCCCCCCCCCCCAACACCCTCACAAGCATGCACAATAATACAAAAAGATGGCTGGCCAGCTTCTTGGAAGGAAGAGTATCCTATGTTACATTTGCTGGTCAGTCTTCTAACATTAAAAGTTTCACCAATGGTGTCCCTCAAGGTTCTGTTCTCTTACCCAAGTTACCCACCCTTTTCAATTTATACATGCATGACCTACACCTACCAACACCCCAGGCAACACAAATACATGTAGCCTCATACGCAGACATAACACTCACATCCTCCAACCAACTCTGAATACTCTAAATGCCTGGTTAATCACAAACAGACTTAAAATAGCACCCACCAAGTTAATTGTCACCCTTCTCACCAACTGGAATGCAGAACACTGTTACACCCACCACACCCACACCCAAAATACTTGGTATAGCATACAACACACCCATGACATTCAAACAACATATTACAATCATCAAAAACAAATGCATACAAAGACTTAATGCCCTCAGATCACTTGCCAGCACGACAAAGAAACCACATCCACAGTGTACAAATAATATGTCCTATCAGTGATGGATGATGCAAGCCCTGCCTGGGCCTCAAACCTCATTGAGACTCATCACAACACCCTACACACACAGCTGCATGCACGACCTCCTGACATCCACCCATCTGAATCCTACCTTCCCCGTGAGGACAGAGTCCACCTGGCCAGGCTGCGATGTGGCCACCACCCGGCCCTTCTGACATACCAGAGGAGGCTGGATGGAGCCATTGTGGATGCCTGTCCAGGATGCAACACAACACCCCATTCTATTAAACACATTATTGAATTCTGGAATACACACAACCACACTCACCAACAACACATCATACACTCTCAGAGGGCAGTGTGGGAAAGCCCGGTTCTGGCCATGGCCTTCATCAGCAGCTCGGGGCTGCTCAGACAGACAGCTTGAGGAACTTCAACAACTGTACTGTACTTCAAAATATTCCTTTACACTAGATTTCACATGACGGTATGCCTGCTTATTTTCCAGTTAGTCTAATCTTCCCAGTGTACTGATCCCTCTTCACTGGAGAAGTACTTTGCAAACTTCTCTGATTGTTAGCGTAGACCGACGACCCCCTGGTTGTACTACACCGTCACTTCATCCAGTCCTACGACATTCAGTGTGTTTTCAAACTACACCATCCCTCTCTCTTATAAAGTTGTGTAATGTGCAACATGATATTATGATGTCTTCAGCATTATTAACATTTACATCCAGTGGTGTGTGGATAATATGCCATTTATTTGTAAGAATGCCAAAAGTGCTTTCTATGTAACATCTTGCTCTTGACAGCTGATAGTTGAAAATTTTGTTTTTCTGGGAAAGATTTTTATATACAGGATTTATTTTCTGAATAGACTGATAAGCACTGGCTCTTTCTTTGTTTCAGTCTGAGTTTGCAGTCCTATACCTAATTTATTATTATTATAATGTCAAGATATTTAAAATCTCAAATATATATTTATTCTTTAATTGATACCTTTCAAACAATAAACAGTACAGTATTGTAAAATATAAAAATAGTGAAAGTAAACAATAATACTATCTAATATTAATCAGCAACATCCATGTGGCACTATGTTACAATAAACTACACAATCTAAGTCGTGCTACGAGGGACTTGAATTTATTTTAGATAAAATTAAATATAATTAACCTGTGCAACTCCAACTGGCTTGACCCCCTGGCCTGAAGCCAGTGACAACCAATTTTATTTTTTTCCCTTTGTGCCTAAGCAACTGAAAATGAAGTAGATGTGTGGCAAATTACAAAGAGAGGTGTTTCTATAGACGAAAAACAGTGAGAGATGTTTCTGAGATGAAAAACATCATAGTACATGACACTAGTGTGTTACCATCCTAACACCAAACACCAAGGCACATATGTGAATTTTGTATTTTACTGGCAGTAGGGGTGGTACAATATTCCATATCATACTACTTCCTTGGTGATGGAATTTCACTATCAGCATCACTAATAAAGAATGAAAGTGGATGAATGTAATCTAACCAGCCACACTAACATCCTCAGTCTCAGAGAGGACAGAGAGAAATATTTCATCTTCATAACCCTTCAACTGCTCAAAAATACTTTCCTGGGGGAAGACACTGATTCTGAGGCAGGTACTCATGTGCCTGTGTCCCTACTACCCAAGCCACATGAGTATGAGACACATACATCATCACACAGCACCACATAGACCCTTAGCACAAATATCAAACCTTAACTATGACACATTTCAATTATAATTAATTTTTAATTATACAAAAATATATGTACTGTATGATGCCATTGGCAATATGCTCAAATACATGGGAGGACAAATATATATGTCACTGGAATTGGGTGGATTAAAAGACCAACTACAATAATGATACAATAGCACCCAGCATGTAAAGCCAGTGGGCCGTGAGCAAATAGGACATCCATGGTGTTGATGATAGCCTGGTACCGGTATGATGGGTCTATTATTTATCTTTTTAGCCATCGTATGTACAACCACAGATGATCTTGCATACGGCCCATTTTAAATCACAATATTATCAGAGGAAACTCCATAAACTAAGTATATAACAAGGAGGTTACAGTTCATAAGAGAGGCATAACTTCCTGGCAAAACAAACTTCCAGAAGAAAGATGTCAATAAAGATTCTTGATTTAAGGGAATATATCAATGAGAACTCCTTCTGCTTTGTTAGAGACAAAAGCTACACCTATCATGGCTTAGTGGTAAAAGCTTCAACATACAGGTTCATAGACCAGAGGTGTGTAGAGGTGCATCATGACTAAGATGGGGGTTATGTACTTAATATTGGTTTGTACTGTATCTTGGTATTGATGAGGTTCATGTGATAAAAAGTGGTTCCAGCCAAGCATATAAGTGTATTAACTAAAAGTGGCAAATTATTCTTGCACAAAATACATTCAGACAGGCTTTCAACTTTAATATTCTCAAAAGCAAAAGTAACAACATTGGTACCCAAGGTGTTGAAAAAGAGGAAGCATTTAAAAGGGATACTGTAGTTAGAGGAAGTTTGTCAAACATATAATTTTAAAAACACAGAGAGAGAAAATAGACATAAACTTGAATATGATGATGAAAATTCAACTCAATCTCTTGCATTTTTTCAGCCTCTTCTGTCACTTTACAACCAAACATATCAGTCTTGTATATCTTGTTATACTACTGTACAATTAATACTCATTTATTATTCTTATCCTTCAGGCATTCCTGAAATGTAATCTACATTCTAAAGAGTAAAGAATGATACTTACACTTAGTGAAAAACCAGCCTCACATTTATAATCTTGAACGGAGTCACTTTTAGAGCAATATACTGGTGATGGTCATCTCGACTGACACTGAGCTCTTCTCCGGCAATTTCAAGTCCACAGCACAAATGAGCTTCCTTCACATTTGGAGTTAGATGAAGTTTCAAACTGTAAAATAAAATAGGTACAATGAAGATAAAATTATTCTCCTTTGCAGCAAATGTTCTAAAAATGACAGACATACATTGTAAAGAATAGAATACCCTTACCACTTAATTTCAAAACATATGAAAATGAGTGAACTCTTGTGGTATTCTTTTCACAGGCACCTGAACACACCCTTTCCTAAGTACAGTTTAGATATACCGGTACCTGTGCTTGTGGCACAAATATGTTGGAAGCTCTCAATACTAGCTGTCATTTATCTGAAAGGAGAGTGATCAGAGAAATATGGATTGTAGAAAGGCATGAACTGGTTCCTGTATTTAAACTGTTACGTACACTTAATCAAAAACAAATCCTACAACTAACCTAACTTTAGAGGAACTCCCATGCATCTCATAAAGCCGCACTATCATGGCACCACTCCGGTCCTCAGCAAGCTTTACTGTTTCCAGCATCACACCATTTCCTACCACACTGAACCATGTCTCTTGTTCCTCACTGGGGAGTAAAGATATACATACAGCATTATGTTAGAGAGATGGCAGTTCATTTACAACTGAAGGAAGATTAGACAAGAAAAAATAAGGTTATATTTGAGATTATTATAAGTATACAATTATAAGTGCAAGAGTAAATGGACCTAAGTGTTGTGTTCCTGATGCCAAGGTGTTGTCGATTCATATTGAACTCATATGCTCGTTGTTGAACCTTTGCAGACTGCAGTAAACCTGGAATTGAAGTGCTCTCAATAATTACCTTAGAAATACACCAGACTATTCAATGTTACAAAGGAAGGTCCCCATTGTCCAAAAATTAAGCAAGTATACTACTTAAAGCAAATTATTATACAGTAATGCAAACATGAGAGGTAGGATGAAAATGAAAGTTCTTTAAGAAATAATTGGCATTTACACACCATTAAGTACAATGTAATGGCAGCTGACCTGTGTGAGGCATGAGGGCATAACTGAATTTGTGGCTCTGCATATCACATTCAGGATCAGGTGACTTGGGTGAGCGCAAGAGAGATAGTGTCAGTCTCCCTGCCTGACTTGACCACCCATATTTTCCATCATTTAACACTGCAACACCAAAGTCGTACTCAGAGAGATCAGCCCACCTGTAATGTTACAAAATACAGTATATTAAATTTCTCAGGTTCAACTAACATATACAGTGCTGGCGGTTAGAAATGTCGCGGTGATGTAAACAACCTGTTCCTATTGACGAGTGGAAAATGGTCTGTGTGAAAATAGTTTTAATGAGGATACTCACCTAAATTAGTAACTGATAGGGTACCCTCGATTCTTTTTTAACATGTTGAGTCGTTTGGGAAGGAAGTCAGCCAAATTATGAAGGTATTCCAAGATAATATTGTCCCAGATATCTTGTATGGCTACTTAAAGGCGTGGAAGTGAAGATGTGTCACCATCCTTTTGTTGCCGTTTAATATACGCCCAAAAGTTTTCGATTGGGTTTAAGTCTGGTGAATTTGCTGGCCAAGGTTTTAGGAGAGTAACACCACAGAATTCAAACCAATTGGTAATTAAATGAGCAGTATAGCAAGGAGCACCATCTTGCATAAAATAATCAGAGTTGCATTTCTCCATACACTCGTCTAGCTCATCAAGTATGAGTTCAAAGTAATTATCTTTATTCATACGAACATTCTTAGGTAAAAAAACCAACTTTCCCACACCATAGTACGAAAAACAGGCCACACCATCAATGAATCAGGATGTTTTACTGTGTGGTTAAGATATCTGGGGTCATGGGAATCACTACCACGTCGGCGGTACACTCCACTTTTCTGGTTATCTGTAACTTCAAAAGTGGATTCATCCGACCGCAACACCTTTCGCCACTCATCAATACTCCAGTCATGATATTGAGAGGCAAAAGCTAATATTTTTTTGCGATGAACAACAGTTAACCGCGGTTTATGTACTGCGCGGCAACACCTGTAACCCAAGTCGCGTTTGAAATAATCACGCACTGTCCTGTCAGCCACTCCAGCCAGCAAATCTGGGTTCTTAGTCTTTAATTCTCGGCTTGTGATGCGAGGTTGGACCTCCAGCTGTCTACCAATAACTCTCAAAGTCCTCTCAGTCACTTTCCCTTTACACCCTGGTGCTTTGTATGGTGGTGGAATAGAGTCACTCCCGCCCGCACGGAATTTTTTTGTCCACCTCTGTACTGTTCTTATTGATAATCCTGTGTTAGCTGAGATTTCTTGGTTAGTTTTATTGTCCTTGGCTAGAGCACAGATAGCTGCAATGTCAGGTTCTTTGAGTCTTTTCTTGGGACCCATACTAATTAGTAACTGGAGGGAATAGTGAACCAATACACACAAAAAACTAGGGTAATTAGGAGCTGCAGTATCCCCCCCACTGAGAGTGTAAGGAAGCACTATCACGTTATATTGTTTAAATTTCCCATGCAAAGCTTAGAGCAGAGTTGCCAGATATCGCTACTTTCTACAATCCCATATAATATTAGCCTACAGAGAGTAGCACACGGAAATTATGGTAAATGGCAGCACGCCGGACTTCACGTCATCTCGCGCCATTTCTAACCGCCAGCACTGTACATGGGGTGTATCATAATTTACACTGGGAATAACCTAATAGTTTGATAATTCAAAACAAGTTTTCCTCAGTTGTTGAAGTTCCTCAATTCCTCAAGCTGTTTGGCGGAGCAGTCCCGAGCCCCTGAGGAAGGCCATGGCCAGAACCAGAATTTCCCACAGTGCCCTTAAGGAATATATGTTGTGTTGTTGGCATTGGTTGTGGTTGTGTGCATTGCATCTTCCATAATGTGTTTAGCCTAATAGAATTGGGTGTTATGTTGCATCCTAGACAGGCATCCACAAAACCTGTTATTAATACTGTTGCTGGTACATCTATTGCACTACTGTACTGCTAATGCTACAGTTTGCATTGCAACAACTACTTTACTTCAGAAAATGGAACTGTGTTAATCTCAGTTTTATCATACTTGTGACCACAGACTTCATATTTAGCCGTCTCCCAGGAAGTGTTGGTGTGGGCTGGACGCTCAATAATACCAAACTGGGTGTCATAGGAGGTCATCCTGTTAAGCAAGGCTGTATCAAAGGCAACTTTAAGAAACTTGCGATTCTCATGCCAATCCACAGTGGTATTGAAAGTAATATAAGGATCAATGGCACGAAGACTGATTTCTTGACGAAGGAATGAGCTGCTACCAATCTTCATCTCCCAAGACAGCTTCACCACCATTGGGTCATCCAACATCAGTTTCACCTTTACTCCACTTTTCTGGAAATCAAATCTACCATTGTTACCATCATCAATGATAGTACAGTAACTGTATGAGCAGTCACACTGTTGT
This sequence comes from Petrolisthes manimaculis, assembly GCA_034508575.1. Lineage (NCBI taxonomy): Eukaryota > Metazoa > Arthropoda > Malacostraca > Decapoda > Porcellanidae > Petrolisthes > Petrolisthes manimaculis. The sequence goes on along the minus strand of JAWZYT010001428.1, from coordinate 286,767 downwards.
TCATTTATCACATTCTATCTCTTTGCAGTAACTATCCTCAGCTCTAACATCTCATTTCCTTTGGGAGAAGGCACTTGACAAATGCAGTACAATTACCTCATCATTGAGATTGAAGGCAGTCTGAAGATGATAGTCCATGGTGTCCCAGGCATCCCAGAAGAGTGGAACATCATCATACAACACCAACTGATTGCCAAAGTGTCTGCCAGAACTGCCATATTGTTGGAAGACATCACGATGATTTGTGTCATTGGCCACAACCAGACTCACAACTCTGCCATACCTGTCTATCTTACACTGGAGGTACTGGTTCTCACAGATGAAATGACTGTCCTCTTCCCCTGGAAATAAAGTCAGTACCACATACAGTTTGATAAGGTATTCCCATATTATGAAGCTTAACACAAGGAAATCAGGCATACTACATACCAATGTAGGAATAAACCAAAAAGATATACAGTATTAGCCTAATAACCAATGGCATTAATATATCTAACTTCCTCATATTGCTTCTTACTACAGTATGTGGAGGAGTCACTTACTGAGAACAACAGATGGGGGACAGGTGGGAATCACTTTCCTCCACCCACATCCCTCCACTTCAAAAGAAAGGAAGGATGATTCCCTTTCTGTCCGTGCCCGTTTACTGTTGGGTTCCTGTTCCCTCCTGTCCACGGATACCAATTCACTCTTTTCTTCCATCATGTCCACTTTCCAAGGAAGGGTGTTCAATACGACTTTCTGCTCCATTTCACAATCACCTGTAGAGGTAATTACTGTTACTCCATAACATTAAGGGACCGGGATGTAGTAAGAATATTGGAGGTAAAAGAGTCCTTCAAATATTGCCACAAAACACCACCTATATGGAAAGATTTTGTTTCATGGCATGGTCAGGAGGAATCAGAAACCACCAAATTTCATACACAATCACAGGGTCCTTTAGACAAGTGAGGGAAAATAAAACTAGATAAAGAACCAACAGGAATACAAACAAGGTTAATAATAATACCTTTGAGAATGAGATCTCTGCATTTACACAGGATCGGATGCAGGGCATCGTTAACTTGTTGGTACAGCTTCTGAGCATCCTTGTACACCAAGTTGATGCTAGTACCAGGAATCACATCATGGAACTGGTTGAGGAGCACTTTATGCCATGCATTCACTATGGTATCTTGATATCTGAAGGAATACATAACATGTCTTAAATTCACAACAGTATGAGGACTTGTAACTTAATTTAATTAGTAAACCCTTATAAGATGGCATTTAATTTGCCAGATACAGAATACCGGTATGCATAATAATAATACAGTACATGTACTGTAATGACATTTGAAAATATTTTCCTGTAAGAAGAATTTTCCAACTTTTAAGGGCCGACCTTGGTATGGTATTACAGTATATCTTACTTTAAGACAGAATTGTTCACTTTTTCACTTTAAATGACAGATACAGTATTATGAAATGGAGAAGAATCTCATCATTTTTTTTTCAAGTGTACAATTGCACTGCATTGATGTGTACTAAAGTGGAAGCAGCTATTGTTATACTGGAACAGTATTGTACTGAGGAACTGTGATACTATGAGGAGAACCAAGAGTACAAACAGTGCAATCAGGCTTTCTGCCATTATCTGTGTTTGTAATTTTAGCATTATCTGATTTCTAATTTCTCCCCTATGATACAGGTGGGTAGTGAGAGTTTAGGGACCGGCTCTCTAACAATGACCCACCAAAGGCTTTAACAGCCTCAGAGTTGGACTCTTTGCCAGTCTGTCTGGGGTTCTGTACTCACACTAGAGTTTTACCACCCCTTGAAAAAAAGGAAATGGGGTATATTCATGATGATGAATTAATTATAATAATATAATCATTATAGTTTTCTATAAGTATATTCTCAATAGTTATATCAATTATAAAAAATTATCTTGAATACTTGAGCTCACAATTTTAGTTTTTTGTACAGTTACAATTTGTGTGTCCCAGCATAACTTCACTGTATTCCCAATATACTTCTGGGATTCAGCCAGTCTGATTTAAGCTGTTGCTTTAATATGGAACCTCAAAAATACTATTTAAGTTCTCATATGCTTGTGAAGTGACTTGAAGTGGAAGAAAGAAAACCATACAGAGCTGGAAGACTTTGTATCAAGATACTGTTTACGAGACAGAGAGGACAGGAAGCATGAAGAATATAGATGAAAAGGAGGGATAACTGAAGAATTGGGAGAATTACCTCAGGTCCCATGGGGTGTCAAACCCATCATTGCAGGCAATGGAATCTATAGAAGTGAATACAATATGCAAGTGCGATGGTACACAGAATGAAAACAGTAAGCAAAACATCAGAAAAGATATTTACAATACTGTTATCTAATTTCTAAAATGCTAACAAAACATAAACAATGCTCATATAAAGTATTAATGAACAGATTAAAACAAAAATCTGCAGTGGATATACTGTATACATTATAATAGTAACACAAATGGGAAAAAAGAATCTTACTCGTGGCACTCTTGTTTACTGAGCTTGCCCTTGACAGCAGCCACAGCCAATAGCATTTCAGTGTCTCTCAGGAAAAATTCACAGGCTCTGTTTTTACCCTTGATCCAAGCCTGTAAAATAAAGGAGAGGGTTCGTCAGCCAACCACTTACTGACCAGCTAGATTTCAGATACAAATTTTGGATCTTGATCTGTTGTTGGACAACTTTGCAAAAAATATTACAGAAACAATATACATATGAAATAGACAAGATAAGGATGGAAAGACAAAATAGAAATATTTGCAAGCAATATTGTACCTGGTACATCAAAGATAAACAGAAGTTCACACACACTTAAGGGGAGGGTATAGTTTTGACATTTTTGGAGATTATGATTCCTCCAAACTATTCCAGGCAACAGGATACCATTATTTTTCTTCATCTTGGTCTGTTTCCTGGCATACTTTGGAGGACTCAAGGCACTCCAATGTACCAAAAGTATACTCTCCCCTTAAGCTTACACACAACAGTGTGTGTAAAGTCTCCATGAGTACAGTATTGACAACATACATAGTTCAATAACATGGCACCTCTTAGCCAATAATTATTTCTGCAAGTTTACCTATTGTGGTTACTAAAAATTATGAAATGAAAGTGGAGAGTAAGACCTGAGATGTATAGGTGCCATTGTGAAGCTCCAGGTATAGTTCCCCAGTCCATCGGCATAAGTTACGTTGTTCAGCCTCCAGTGTCTTGAAGAAAGAATCTGGGCTCATGTGTTTCAGCCTAGGAAGGGAAGGAGGGAAATATAAGCAGTCTGTGTTAACTAAAATATAAGAGGTTTTCCCCAACTAGGCTTTGGAAACAGATGAATAAATGTGAAAATACAGTATTAATTACTGTAAAAAATAATGAAGCATGACATGAAATTGAGGTGAATGAGTATTTTGCTCAGCTTATGTAACATTACCTGGGGCAGCCATCAACACTGGCAAGTCTCCTGGAACGCTCCAGCATTTCCTTGGTTGGTCCTCCACCTCCATCACCGTGGCCATACAGGACGGCTGATATACTAACTCGCCCTTTATCCTGCAGGTTTCTCACTGTCCGTATCACCTCCTCCACCCTGGTCAAGTTCAACCACACATGAGATCGTTCACTCTTTCTGCTCTTTGATATTTCATATTCATATTATCATCAGACCCATTAACCTTTTCTTAAGAGGTGCTTCTAAATTGATTGTACCCTAATAAAAATAAAATATGTCTATAAATCTAAATTTATATCAAATTTGTTAGAAATGAAAAGTCAAACATTTCAAATGGATCATATGATTTGCAAACATACTTAATTTGCATCTCATACGAGTCACCCGGTGGAAAATGAGTGAGTATGGTGGAGCCATCAAGACCCTCCCAGAGGAAAGTGTGATGGGGAAACTTGTTAACAGCATTCCAGCTCAGCTTTTGGGTCAGAAATCTTTCAATGCCAAAGAGCTGCAAATAAAAACAATTATTTCAATTCTAGGATCAGTCACATTACCTCTACATGAGGATACTATAATACATTAAAAAAAAATACAGTATATACAGTACAGTATATATAAACAAATTTGTAAGTAAATAAATAATAATAATTTAAAAATTTACATAACAGTTTAGGTGCACTAAGCAGAATAGCATACTGTAGTACAGTACCTTACCATACTCTTAAGATTAGTTTTATGATTTCTTCTTATCCTATGTATTATTTTCACAATCCATTTTCTTAATTGATGACATGGAGTAGTTTACACTGTTAGTAGGCTAGAAATTGAAATATTGAATACAAACAAGGTGAGGCTGGGTGTACCTTGCAGATCTGTGGGAACTGAGCTGAATAACCAAAGGTGTCAGGCAGCCAGAATTCCTTGCATAACATCCCAAACTCTTTTTGATAAAACAACTGTCCATAAAGAAACTGACGGACAAAGGATTCACCACTGTAAAAAAAAAGCATTAAAAAGAGCTAGGGTTACAATATTTTATATACTCCTGTACTATATGAGAGTGACTGCCATTTTAAGTCTCAAAACACATAAATAATTGTCACTGAGATAAACAACAACACATATCACTGTAGCCTTTCATCTCACCTAGGTATGAGGCCATCCATCTCTATCCAAGTTCCACCAACAGGTATGAAACGTCCTTCCTTCACCTTACCTTGTATCTTTTCATATATAACTGGATAGTGTTCTTTCACCCAGGTAAACTGTTGTGCCTGAGGGAAAAAACCACACACAAATATATCAGTGATGTAACTTGGTTGATACGGTGTATGATGAAAGTCTATATTACAGTATTACAGACAACACTGTACTGTACTGTCAATGTTATACGATTGCCAGCACTTATAACTGGTACACGAAGAGGATTAACAGCTCTGAATGTACCAGTTATAAGTGCCGGTAACTGTACATGTATATACAAACAAAATATATTATACCTGTGAGCATGCAAATTTCATCTCTGGGTACTCCTCCATAAGTCTGAGAGTAGACAGCCAAGAACGAGCACACTTCCTCTTGGCCTCAGAGTACGGCCATAACCAAGCAGAGTCAATATGACAGTTACCAATTAAGGCTAATGTGTGTGTCAGGTCCCCTTGTCTCTTGGAAAGGAAGGTGTCTGCTACCTTACTGGCTGATCTGATGAAGGACATGGAGTGATCCATTACATGTACCAGGTTAACAGAGAGAGAGAGAGAAAAAAAATAATGGTGTCCTATTGCTTGGAATAGTTTGGGATAATTAATCAGGTGCTCTAGATTTATTAATACTGTAATCTCCTCTTAAGAAATGCAAAATATTTTTCTTTAAGAGTCAAAAACTATTACAGGAAACCGATGATGGATACTTAATTAATTAAGAACGCAAAATATATACAGTATACAACAGTATCTATCCAACAATAATACCTGTAGTAATTAACTTTGCTTCAGTGTAGATTACACTACCCACAGTAGTGTATTAAATTCACAGTACTAAATTTACATACAATTTTTCCTTTAGCATAATTTATCATTTTTCTTGGTCAATGTAGCATATCAACATATCAAGTTATTACCAGTACAGTAATAATATATTACCCCAGGTCATCTTGACTAATAAAATTAATCATCTGGTTGGCGGTGTACAGGGCATGGTAGCTAGTGGGATTGTCTTTTGGGAGAATCTTGGCCAAGTCATGTAATACCTCCAGGTCTAGCAGCAACTTGTATACAGTCGTTCTGAGAGTAAAAATTTCAGCTGTTTCTATTTTAAACTCTCGGTTCTTGTCTGGGGGGCCTGGAATATTGTCAAATGAAAAGTTAATGATTTTTCATTCCAAACTTCCCTTTGTCTGATGTTAATCTTTTCCAACGTACTGTACTGTCGAATATTTTTTAATTTATTATACTCTTGGTTCCATGTCTGCCTTGGCCTTTTGTTCAAACCCTGGGCTGTCATTGCTACTTTGTTTACTTGTTGTAAGACTAGGCATATACTGAATAAAGATTTTCTTCTCAAAATATTGTATTTCAGAATAACATACTGTACTGTACTTTAAATTTTCATGTACTGTACTCTGTAATACTTGATGATTCCTTCCATCATATACAAGAACATATACAAGAACTGGTACCTCACAATGGTGAGGTACCAGTATGATAGCTGTGTTGTTTGTACTGGTACCAAACCATTGTATGCACCATAAATGTTCTTGAATATGGCCCCTTGTTATACCTCTCTGTTAACCCCTGCTGTATTCTTCACTGTGTCATGATATGTAAGAGACTTGCATTAAACCATTTCCATATGACATCCAGCTTTACAAGGTAATTTTTTTACTTCCCTCAACAATTTCAGTCCATACAACCCATTTATATTACCCATACCTAAGAGTTCTTTACCCTAAGAGCTTTATATTTTTACCCCTAACAAAATCACTTATTATAGGAATTATTATACAGATGTATTTTGTACATGAAGCCCATTCTTCTCGTCTCCCAAGCCCATTTCCACCACATTTCACCTCAAAAAAGTTTTTATTTCTTCTTATACAAAACTTTCATCAGTCAGAAACTGATAATCGTCCTCAAACAATCCTCTTCAGGTAGAGACTTGCCACCACATTTGAAGGTACGTACATTTTGCTCATTCCTGTTAATATTTCACACACACATTTTTTACCTACCACATGTTGGCAACGCTTAATTGAAAACTTTCCATGTTCATAATAATTATACTGATACTCCTACTGCAAACTGCCCATCCTACTTACTAATCATAGTGTTTGTGCCTCCCCCAAACATGGTGTTGCAGGCTGCCTCCACAAAGAGGATTAAGGGTGTCGGTGAGCTTTTCCAATGATGTGAGATTTTGTAGTCAGTCCTGGTTTGATCTGGGAGTCCAGATGCTGCAATGTCACTAGGGCTGTCCCAGTTGCCAGCACTTCTCCCTGCCCTTGGTGACAGACCCTGTGGCAGTAATTCAGGCTACAATAATATTACAATTATAAATAATCCATATAATCTACTTTACACTTATTTGACTTTTTTTTTTATATACATAATAAACTAACCCTTTGAAACAAACTATAGTCGTGGCAAACAACTCTGACTCTTTTATTTTCATACCTTGGTATCCGCATTCTGCCTACATAATCAAAACGAAATGATGAAGTCTCGAGTTGATACAATCATCGCAGCACTGCATGCCTCATATATTTTGCAAATAATAATTCAACTTCATCAGTATGAGTTATCTGATACTCAAAATCAGCTGTAGTTGAAGGTATTCTTCATTACTGACTGAATAATTGGCCATTTGAATAGCAATTATATTGTTAATTTTTGTTTAAATAATGCATTAATTCAGACCCTGTGTTTACATGTAGTGTTGCCACAGTATGATAATAAAAGGGTCAGCAACAAGTACATCTGTACACATCATGCAAACATATACTGCGAGCTTTACAAACTGATAGATGAGACAAGTAGGAGCAACTACAATACCGTACAGTACAATATACACTACATATCAAAGTCAAGCCATGGTAATATTATGTAACTTATATTGACACACCCTACAGTGTACTGACAGCATATGTTTAGTTAGTGATACAATATTCTATTCATAAGGTTAGTACTATAACTACAGTACAAGTAGTATCCCCATCTCTAAATTGATTTATTTACCCTTGAATACTATGGGCTAATAACCCCTATATTGTACAGTTGGGGAACAAATATCTAAACACCGTTGGAAGCTTCTGGTAACAAAGCCTGGAGTAGACCATGTTAGTAATAGAAAAAATTGATGAATTACTTCATAATGAAAACTGATACTGGTAAATGTCGACCAACCACAGACTGTGATACAAATGTTACCCTTAAACTCATGAACATTTTCTTTCATTGATGTGTGTACTCTTGGAGATGTTGTCATAAGCCACCAACAGTGTTCAGATACTTTATTCCGCAAATGTACTTTTATTTTACATGTTACTAAAATCATGCCTGAGCCTTGGTACATACAAACCCATACAGGATAACATGAGAGGTGATGTCAGAGAACTAGTACAGTACAGTACAGTACAGTACAGTACCTCCAAATATGGATAACTGATAAGAAGCTGCAACAAACAGGAAGATGTGGAGATGCTTAATGAAGGCAGTAATGGAACAACAGGCCAATGTCCCACTGAGAGAGAGAGCGAGAGATTGCATCTGATTTTGCATGGTCTTTCACTAACCTAGTCCATTTCTGTTATAGGGTATTTACAGGTACAGTATTGATGAAAAATATACGGTAAACAAAATTGAAAATAAGTGTAAATCAATAATACTGTTGTATTTGTAAATGGACTCCTCAAAATAATACTGTTGTATCTGTAAATGGACTCCTCAAAAATAATTTCATCAACAAACCCGGATATAATAAATAGGTTATTGTACCTGAAGTGGTTCACCATCCCGACTCCACAACATGGCCTCAGTCTGGCTGTCCCACCTCAGCCACACCTCCTGCCCCTCCCACTCCTCTGGCACCTGTATCTCCAACTGTAAAATATACATAATATCAATTCAGAGTTGGCAAGGCAGTTGTTAAATTGGAGTACAGTACTTGAGAAGTAAATTACAACGTGACTAGAAAAAAAAAACAGAAAAACAGCATCAGCCGAATACAACCTTTATACTAAAAATTGGTACTCAGAATTTGACAGCATTGGACCTTCATTATTTTCTAAGTAAAATTAAGCAGTGCTGGAGTCCCATGATTATATATACTGGCCAGGATCCACAAAGCACTTATACCAGTTTAAAGCATAAATACTCTATGGTTTACAACAGTGTATGTTTTTAATGGATCCTGACCATTATCTCATTCAGTTTTCTTCCATATACTCGTACATCAAATGATCTGTCAATATTTAAAGACATTATTTGCTAGAGCGCTCCAAATGTTAAGTAATTTGGTTTGATTTCATACAGCCTATAATGTATCAAACATTGGGTTGATATATCATATGATTGTTGAGTCTCATTCAAAAGGTCTGTTCATTTATAGTAACATTTGGTACCGGTACAGAGTGGAAAGAGTATGTGAAGGAGAGAAGCATGAGGGGGAGGGGAGGGCTTGACCGAGCAAGGAGGGAGTGTTTGAACAAGGAAGACTGGAGACTTTTCTGCTGTGGCCACCCCCTTGGGGGAAGTTCCCGGAGGGAACGAGGCGTCAGAGCTATAGATAGATAGATGGTACCGGTATATCAAAGTTTGAAATAGTGAAGGTTTATTGTTCTGAAATATGAGAATCCTTTTGGTACATCTCACATACATAAAACTCAAGGTACAATATTATTAAGTATATAAAGAGTTGGATGTTAATATGAATTAAAGATGAGTTTAATAAGCCACTATAATCTATCTATCTATCTATAGCTCTGACGCCTCGTTCCCTCCGGGAACTCCCCCGAAGGGGGTGGCCACGGCAGAAAAGTCTCCAGTCTTCCCTGTTCTCACACTCCCTCCTTACTTGTTCAATCCCTCCCCTCCCTCTCACATTTCTCTCCTTTACATACTCTTCCACTCTGTTCTGCCATCTTACTGGTGGTCTGCCTCTCACACCACGTCCCACAACTTCACTTCCATACACCTTCTTTACAAACTCCTCACCTTGCATTCTCTCTACATGTCCAAACCACCTCAAAGTATTACGTTTCACTCTCTCAACCACTCCACACTCAATACCAATTGCCTTCTCACTCATACCACATCTCTTATACACACTCTCATTACTTTCTCCATCCCACATTGTCAGTCCACATGCACCTCTCAGATAACTCATTTCCACAGCACCTATTCTTGACTGATGAGCCCTACTCCATGTCCAGGTCTCCGACGCATATGTCAGTGTTGGCAAGATTATACTGTTCCTCAGTCCCCTTTTCACTTCCATACTCACACTTCTACCCTTCATTATCCTCCCCAGTGATCCTATGACCTGTCTACCCTTCACTGCTCTCTCCCTAATTTCTCCTTCCATACTTCCATGTTTACACATAACTGTCCCCAGGTACTTAAACTCCTTCACTTCCTCCATCCTCTCACCCCTTAGGGTTATCTCACACTTCGTCCCAGTTGGTACTTCCACTCTGTAAGGTGTAGCAAAGTCAATCACTTCAGTTTCTGCTCTCTCAAACACCATCACTTTACTTTTACCCACATTCACCTTCAGTTTCCTTCGCTTACATACAGACTGAAATTTGTCCACCACACTCTGCAACTCCCTTTCACTCTCAGCCATCAGCACAGTGTCATCTGCAAACAAACTTGCCGCCAAGGACCAAATTACTTCATTCAGCTTCAACTTCACCCCCAGACCATTCACTTTGGCTTTCATCTCTCTCATACACCCATCCATATATATATTGAACAACCATGGTGACATAACACATCCCTGTCTCAGCCCTACACTAATATTAAAACTCTCACTCAGATCACCCTCCACCCGCACACATGCTTTTGCATCTGCATAAAAAGCCTCAATACCTTTCAGTAGAGATCCCCCAACACCATATATTCTCAGCACCTCTGACATAGCTCTCCTATCAACCCTATCGTATGCCTTCTCCAAGTCCATGAAGGCAGCATACAACTTCTTACCCTTCCCTATATATTTCTCCACTATCGATTTTAGCGCAAATATCTGGTCCACACATCCTCTTCCCTTTCTGAACCCTCCCTGTTCCTCACCAACTTTATTCCCTGTCACTTCCATCAGTCTCTCAGTTAGAACCTTTCCATACACCTTCCCCGGTACACTAAGAAGGCTTATTCCCCTATAACTACCACACTCCTCCTTACTCCCCTTCCCCTTATACAATGGCACAATTATGGCCCTCCTCCAATCCTCTGGTACCTCTCCCTGCCTCCATGCCAATGTACATATAAGCAACATCCACTCCACCACTACCTCCCCCCCATACTTTAACATTTCAGCCGTTATCCCATCTACCCCCGGTGCCTTTCCCATCTTCAACTTGCCTATTGCTTTCCTAATCTCTTCCCTTCCTAATTCTCCCTGAGCATCCTGTCGTCTACAACCTGCCTCCATCCCCATGCATGTCACCACTGCCTCCCCTCCTGTCCCCTCATTCATCAAACGATCAAAATGCCTCTTCCACACTTCTTTCACTTCCTCACTTCTACTCACAGCAACTCCATCCTCTCTCTTCACTCTCACACTACCAGATTTTCCTTCTCCTCTTTCTCTTTTAACCTCCTTCCAAAATAGTTTCTTGTTCTCTTTAAACTTTTCATTCAGTTTCCTTCCAAACTCCTCATCCACTCTCCTTTTACTCTCACTCACTATCCTTTTCACTTGTCTCTTACATACATTATATTCTCTCTTCCATCTCTCTCTCACTTCTTCCGACACATTCCTCTGTAAAGTTCTCTTGTATGCCTTCTTTTTCTTCTCTATTGCATCTTTCACTTCTTCTGACCACCAAGCACTCCCTTTCTTACCCCTCTTCTGTGACTTATACCCTACTACCTCTACTGCTGTCCTCACTACACTCATCTTAAACAATTCATACACATCATTCACTCCCATTCCCTCTCGTATCCCCATCCTTGCATCCCCCAGCACCTCACTCACCCTCCTCTTATATTCCTCCCTATACTCTGCTACATCCAATTTTCCGCTAGCCACCTCCCTCCTATTCCTCACCCCTTCACCCCTCTTACAATACTCCCACTTCACTCTGACCTTCATCCTCACCAACACCGCATAATGGTCGGAGCAATGGACCATTCCTCTCACCACTTTTGCATCACATACATCCTTCCTCAACCTTTCATCTATTGCCACATAATCAATCAGACTCTTTTGTTCTCCTCTCTCATCCCTTCTTTGCCAGGTGTAATCATCCAAGTACTATACTGTAGCCTTCACCTTGAACCAATGAGTGCTCCACAGTGGACCAAAAGTCTGGCCAACCGAAGTCTGGTAAAAATGCTGCCTCATTATGTCATTGAAGGTCCACTTCTGCCACGCTCCTTCTTCAGCTGACATCTTCCAGTGACTCAACTCTGTTAAAAAATATACCAGACATTAGTATCCCAACCATAATATAAGCAGAAGTTATGGGAGATTTTCTTGTTGATAAATTGGAGGGCTAATGATTCCTCCAAACTATGTCAGGACACAGACAACCTCAGTGTTACAAATAGGGGGGGGTCTGATTTTTGGTACAGTATAGCTTGGAGGAATCGATGTTCCTCCAGTTCACCACCAAGAGAATCTCCTCTCAAGCAGAGTATTTCTACCAAATTTCAGAAAGAACTGGAAAACAGAAATAAATAATATACACACAGCAATATAGAATTTTGTTAATAATAGATTCACAGTTATGAATTACAACATAGACATGCCATTATAACCCTCAGACTTATATATCCATGAGATTGTTCTTTGACTATTACCTTAATCCCTACCCTAAAAAAGATAATTGATTTGATTGATGGATATTAGGCACTGCAACATCGAGGTCCTATAGCACCAGAAAAAGGTGATAGAGAGGTGTGACAGCAAACAGGAAGGAAATAAAAAGAAAAGAAGGACAGTTGAAGAATTGAAAGATGGGAACCATTTAGTCTGATCTCTCACTAGCGACCTTCCAAGCATGGGAAACCCTCTCTCCCCGAAATCGGGGCAGAGCAGTGGCCGGAGCCCCCTCTAGTCTAGCTCGCCAGGTCCCAGAGACACACAAGCCCCCCACCACGTCAAGGCGGTTCCTGTTGGGGGGCCTAAAAAGGATAAATAATAATAATATATAATAATAATACTGTAATAATAATATTAAAATACCACCCTAAAGAGTAGTGATCCTTTGTGATGATACATACTTTCCAGTTTGTGAATGTTAGGTCTGAGCTTGGCCAATAGGTTGACATCATGGAACTGGTTGTGGGTGATGTAACCCTGGATACGGGACAAGGTGGACCTTTGATGCTTGTGGCTGCTGGCCGTCACATCTGTGTCCATGGTTGTTGTGTCGTGTTCCTTCACACCCTTCTAACACACACATACACAAACTGAAAATGTGCATATGTCAAAAGGAACTTGGGACAAAAAAAAAAAAAAAAAATTAAGTGATTTAATTACAGTATATTAAAGTTCATGCTACCTGGCTTAAGCCTCACAAAATTATATCAAATGATCAGGCCTCACCCTAAATACCTTTTAACAAATTCAAAAGACTTCCCCTTCATATTAAAGGTGAGTAAGGAAGGATAAGTCTTCTCTGTTGGTATTTAAAACAGCACAACCCTGAGGCTGGTATTATCAAACCAAGAAATGGCTCTTCATTGCTTAATTCTATTATTGTACAAAATAATACAATTTGAATGAAAAAGAGCCTCTTCCTTGTGCAATAATAGTGTCAAAATTCATACTACCTTACTACTTAATCATAATTAGTACACTGGAGGTGTATTGTAATTGTTATAGTACGGTACCATTATACTGTACAGTATATAAAAACACTAATTTTCTTACACAATACAAAATTATTGAAAAATTGCACCTGTACTATGTGTAACTAATAGTACATAATATATCCTTTAAGATTATGGCAGTGTCTTATACCCACTATCCTAATGTACATTCGCATGCACCAATCAGTATCCCCCCTCTTGGCTAAAGGTATGGTGAGAGGAGAGCAGGGAATCGAACACATTATTGCAGATTACCTCCTCCTAGTGTGATATGGATGGTATTGGTAATTCAATTGAAGGTTTAATCACAGATATCGACATCAATAGTCAGTGATATCACGCCTAACGGCAACTTTTATAATGGGGTTGGGTGGGATAGTTACCAGTTAGGCGTGATATCACTGACTATTGATGTTGATATGTATGATTAAGCATTCACTTGAATTACCAATACCATCCATTACACACCAGAAGGAGGTAATCTGCAATAATGTGTTCGATTCCCTGCTCTTCTCTGACCCTGGGTTTCAGAAAAGAGGGAGGATACCGATTGGTGCACGCGACTGTACAAGTAAATACTTGTTATGTGGCATTTCCATATCAAACACACAGTTCAAGAAGGTTATCCAACTCACTAGGGTATTAAGTAAAGAGTTACCCACGTGCCAGATATTTAATTTAATCTGGGTTGAATAATTTCTACTACTGTACTGTACTTTGACATGGGTCTTCTGTAACTCTCATATAAGAAAAATATACCCCACTCTCAATATGGCCCTACAGGCAGACAAAAATATGGGTTGTCCAACTATTTGTCATGTAATTCATGCAGTTTTGAAATCCATAATTTATGGAAATACAGCATCCTGCTTTGGCATTAGGTCTCGGTTGTTTGTCCTGGCTTGTTTCCGGTAGTCTTCCTTGGTCCAGATTTGGTTAGGTTAGGTTAGATAGGGTCTATTTCAATACTTGGCTCGGGTTCTCATATTTGTTTTATTTAATTTTACATTATAATTTTAAAAAATTGGCTAATGCTCTAACTTAAATTTTTGCCTTTTCTTCATATCACATTTATTAATTGCTGCTTATAGCACCTCATATGCTTCCCTCAATCCTAACCCCCTAGACTCTCCACCAAAGGTGTTGAGGTGATGGTGTATGGCCACATCAGGACATTTCCACAATAAATGGATGTTAAAATTGCATCAAACCGGTATTTATTGAAAGAATTACCTTTTTGCAGCAGTGTTGTCAGATCCGACTGGGTCCCAGTATTTTGCCCCGGTCATTTATTGTACTTTATCACAATTATTTCCCGGTTGTTTGCCCAGGTTAGGTCCCGGTAGTCTGATGCAGTCTAGGTTAGGTCAGGTCAGGTACGGTAAGGTCAGGCTAATTTCAAAATGGCCCATTTGAATATGACATATCTTGGAAATGGGGCATTTGTGGAGGAAATGCCATGGTAATTCTGCATAAGAGGTCCACCTGGATAGTTCCCACATTTTATACATTTTCATGCATATTTTTGGTATTATTACAGAATAACTGGATTTTTGGCTAGGCTTGCGCAGTATTACCACATTAGGCTACGTCCTGGAAATTTGCCCTAGTCACTTTATGAGTTTACACTGGTTATACCCGGTAGTTTGCCCAGGTTAGGTCAAGGTAGTCTGCTGTGGTGTAGGTTAGGTGGTTAAAATTTATAATCAATCCTTCTAATTTAGCTTAATGTCAATATGCAAACATAATAGTTATGAAGGTTTAAGTTGGTGCTCGTATTTGGTTTCGTCACAATATAAAATTTCATGCAGAAATACCAGTAATTCTTTCAATATTTACCGATATTTCTATACTTACCCATTCAAGACAGGCTAACTTCCATCAACGGAATACAGTGGATAACGACAAGGTCACAAGGAAGTCCACCTCCTATAAGTATTTATTTTAGGTCACTATAATAAGGTGTCACTGTAAGGAGTTTGTCTGATGGTGATGGTACTCATGATAATCAGCGCCTCAGCGGAAACACGTCCCGAACAGTCTGCCAGTTGCTGTGGTGCCACTGCCACTGCCATAATTTATTCTTTATTTGCTCTTACAATTTAATTATATACAATTATCACATTGGATTTATGTAATCATTGCATATTATTTTGGTTTAGGTAAACCTTGAAAACTTCGATTGCAAGTACAAGGATAAACTTAATCATGATGTGTACCACCGCCTGCAAAATATAAAATAATAAAAATTTCAAGTAAAAATCAACTGAGACAAAGAAGAATTTCCGCACAGACAATTTGGGAGTTTTTCCATTGTAAATGCACCTTCCCATATGCACTGAACCTATGTGTAGGCTACATTGGTGTGTATTTCGTATGCTATTCCCAAGGCCCCTCGCCACTTCACACTCCATAAAAATATCAACCTGGCCTTGGTAGTAGCATCAATAAATTCAATAATACACATCAGGTATTCAGGAGGCCTACACGTAGGTTGAGTGTATCTGGGAAAGATGTATTTACAGTGGGAAAACTGTCTAAGAAAATCACCTATTCTGTCTGTCTCTCATGCTACCATAGCCTATTCATGAATGATATTTTCCAACACATATTGGACAGACTACCATAATGCACGTTGAACACTTCACTCTGGACCTCACCCTAGTAGCATAATCACCTACACATTGCCTTCTTGTTTGTCCTAGTAGCTTTATAATGTTATGAACACGTACCTTCTTGTAAGTGGTGCTATAGTGTGATACCCCCTTTAAATAAATTAGGCCCTGAGTAGTATATTGTTGATTTGGTAGTGTGTTAGTTTATAGTGAGACAATAGAAAGAGAGTGAAGTCTTTGAGAGTATGTTGGACTACTTTCAGTGTATGTGAAACACGAAACAGGTCAGCAAAAGTGGTCAGACAAGTGAAGTGAGAGTTCCAACCCTCCCTCTCTCCAGTCCAACGTCCACACTATAATAATTATATAGTAGGAGTATTGGTCCGAGGTTTGGAAATTAGAAGAATATCACTATATTATTATTATTGGATAGAGAGAGAAAATGGTGGGACAGCAACATAGCAAAGGATAATTTCCTTCGTGTTTGCTGTCCCTCTTATCTTTCTATTTCCCTCTCTCTGTCCCTCTTTCTTTTTTTCCCTCTCTCTGCCTCCTTTCATTCGACAGTGGAGGAAAGGCAGGAGGGAGGGACAGTGGAGGAAAGGAAGGAGGGGCAGTGGAGAAAGGAAGGAGGGGCAGTGGAGGAAAGGAGGGAGAGACTAGTGGCTCGAGGCGGAGGAAGGGAAGGAGATATGGGAGAGGAGAGAAAAACAGAAGGGAAGGAGGGACAGTGGAGGGAGGGAAGAGATGACAGATGGCAACCGTGTACGTATGTGCGCGCGCGCGTCTGTGTGTGTGTGCGTCTCTCTCTGTATTCTTTACGAGTGTTCTTATTAAAACCCGATTATCATATTTTATGTGTTTTGGCACAAATCACTTATGGTCATTTGTTCCATAAGTCTATTATTCTATTTGGAAAACTATATTTCTGTACATCTTTATTTCCTCTTCTTTTAATTAAGTTCTTACTGTGTCCTCTCATTGTATGTATTCCTCATTGACACACATTTTTTATATCTATCTTTTTTTTTTCAGTGACACATTTGTACACCAACATCATATCTCCTCTTTCGTCTTTCTTTCAGTTTAGGTACATACCTTTGGTTTCTCTAGTCTTTCTTCATTGCTTTGTTCTCTTAGACTTGGTACCCATCTTGAGTGTGTGTACGTCTCTCTTTCTACGTGTGTGTGTGTGCGTGTCTCTATATATTTACGTTTGTGTGTCTCTCTATACGTTTGAGTGTGTGTGTGTGTACTCTAGACATGTGTGTCCGTGTACGTCTGTCTATCTCTGTACGCGTGTCTGTACTCTCTCTACGTGTGTGTGTATCTCTCTCTCATAATTAGTTTAACGAAATAGAACCTTGATATAATGTGATGAGAGAGAGAGAGAGAGAAGTACACACACACATAGAATATTTATGCAATTATAAAATTCAATAACATTTATACAGGGTTAAATAAATCAATATTTATATATTTTATCGAAAATGTATTAATTAATTGACTAGATTGGCACCTTGTAATATTAATATAAAATGACATTATATATACCGTATATATATATATATACAGGGTGATATTAAATGATTGCCCCCCCCCCTTCCATGCTCAGGGTATACTAGAAGAGGTACGTACAGTACGTAAATGAAATACGTATTAATGTTTATGGATTTAATTTCGAGTTCAAACGGACAAAATTGAACTGGGTTTCCTCTATGTGCCTCACAAACAGCATGAATTTGGCTTGGGTAGGATCGTAGAAGTAACTCGAAGAGTGTGGTGTCGTCACTCTTCTTTTGAAACACTTCGTTAACTTTCTCCTCAAATCGGCGATGACCTTCAACTTCGGCGATGACCTTCAACTCGATCCATCACGATCGCACCCACGTGCTCACAAACATTAAGGTCAGGTGTATTGATGGGCAATTCGTTATGTCCAAAAACAATTGATGATCCACAATAATTTCTTTTCTGAAAACATAATGAACACATCAACGCAGTCTGGGGACTAAACGACTTCACGGTACCTCTTTCATTGGGAATTCCTCCTCGGACGAATCATGCAGGACATTGCAAAACCAAAAATAATCCTCGATATTCAACTCGTTTCCGAATTTTGGCTAACTCATGCCACGGGTTTTAAACCTTCTTGAACCCTCAGCCAGTACACATCATGCCGACTGATATGTTTGTTTTGACAGACAAGGATTTCCTTTGCAACTTTGAAGCAACTTTTCTTCCGGCGTGTTGCAGCTTCAAGGACGATGTTTTGGGTTTCCCGAGACGAATGTTAATGGTTTTCCTCCAAATATTCTTCACAAATGCCTCATATCGCTTAAGAGTCAGTGCAACCCACGAACGAATGATAAAAGCTGCTCCCGTATCACGAGCCTCACGGAATATCACTGCAAGGATGTGATCAAGGTAACGCTTCTTCTCATAATCTTCCAGAAGAGAAAAACATGCTAACTAGTTGACAAAGAGATATAATAAATGTAGATTATACAACAAAAAGAAAAACTTGTCTCTACTTGCTCCTGTTTATGCTGTGCAAAGTGGGGGGGCATTTGTTTAATAACACTCCTTATAACGCTGGTGATATAATAATAATAATAATAGTGATATAATAATAATAATAATAATAGTGATAATAATATTTACATTATAATGGAATCCACATTAAATTGGAGTACTACTTATTCCTGGAAACTGTGTCAGGAAATAGACCATTTCAGTGTTGTTCTAAGGTCAGCTGCTGCTTCACACGGTGTTTTTGAACATAGATTTTGAAAGGTGTGTTTAACACTGTACTATACACACCAAGCGTTTTCAATGGCACCGTTACCACGTGTGTAACGTGTGATGTCATCACTCCATGTGGAGTTCCCAAAGAGTTATCATGGTAACACAAAGTGTGTCTCCTTATTGATTAATATCAACCAATAAGACAAACTGATTCATTCCATACACAGCTAGTAACCACTGTATATATATATATATATATATATATATATATATATATATATATATATATATATATATATATATATATATATTACACTGTTATTCATTTATATAATTAACAAACATGGTGGTAACCACTCTATGTATAAACTGTTATTCTCTTATATATCATTAAAAAGCATGGCGGTAACCACTGTATATGTATAGTCGGGTTCAATAACAATCATCCATATAGGGGTAACTCACGTAAGAGTTTGACAGCTTCTCTCTGTTCTTTAACTGATATACTTTCTAATAGATAGGTTAAATATAATCTTTTAATTTACAACAAGCAGCTACGCACTACTTAAAACATAATTATGTAAACGTGAATATATTAGATGGCAAATTGTTTGAGATATCTATATGTGGATGATTATTATTGATCCCAATTGTACATTGTTATTCCTTTATATATAATTAATAAACATATGGTTGTGATGGGAATCTTGACGCTCACACATATTTTGTGAACCACTGTTGTGTTTACATAATTATAAACCATGGACTCCATACACTGACATTGACTTTACAAACGTGTTTCCTTTCACATGTTCATAAACACCTAGTGTAAACATGGCCTAATAAGGAGGTCTATTTCTTGGTACAGATTGCAGCAATCATTTACTCCAAAATTATCCTTAATAATAATTGAGCTTCATTTTTTTATATTATATATAAGATTCTTTATTTTTGACACATTTTGATTGAGACAGTATTGAAGCCTGGGAGTCAAAGACTTCATTACCTGAGGCTTCAAAGGCTTCATTACCTGAGGCTTCAAAGGATTCATTATTGGCTTTACAGGCTCCATTACTGGCTTCAGAAGCTTCATTCCTGACCTCATTTGCTTTATTATTGGTTTCATAGACTTTATTAATGCCTTTACAAGCTTTATTATTAACTTTGCAGGATTTAGAGGTTTCATTAGTGGCTTTAGAAGTTTCATTTACATATTTACTAAACATACCAGGATAATTATTATAATATGATTCAACTCTGTAGTCTTCAAAAGCTTTAAATGAACCAACTTTTGAATCTTTTGCATTAAAGTCTAAACCATTTGCTTCAAAATGCTTCAAATATTTTGATTCAAAGTTCAAATCATTTGCTTCATAGTTTCTAAAATCATTTGGTTCAAAGTTTAAGCCATTTGCTTCACACTCCTCGAAAGGGTGAACCTTTGAACCATATGCCTCAAAGTCCTTATAAAACTTGTTTGCTTCAAAATCCAAACCATTTGCTACACATTCATCAAACGAATATATCTTATATCTGTTTGCTTCAAAGTCCTCAAAATGATTTGGTTCACAATCCTCAAATGAACGAACATTTGAACCATTTCCTTCAGTATCCTGATAAAATCTGTTCACATAGTCCTTAAAACCATTCATTTCAAAATTCAAACCATTTGCTTCAAAGTCCCATGAACCATTTGCTTCAAAGTCCAATGAACCCTTTGCCTCTAAATTTTTAAATGAACAATAATGGAAGCTGTTTGAAGCACTCACAGATGAACAGTCACTCTCTTCAGGGCTACTGGGAACTTTGCGGGGTTTCAGAGCATGTAAAGCCTGTATTCGAGGCCTTATTTCCTTTTGAAAGGTGTGTGCTCGAGGCTTCATTTCCATTTGCGAGGTAAGTGTTCGAGGTTTCATTTCTATTTTTGAGGTTTGTATTTGAGGCTTCATTTTCATTTTGAACCTGTTCAACTCTTCTTTACTGGGTTCTGAAACTTCCCTCCAAGGCTTCATGTCCATTGTATGTCTTGCCTCATTAGGTTTTGAAGTTTGTATTTGAGGCTTCCTTTCAATTAGTGAAGTTTGCATTATTGGTTTCCTTTGCATTTTAAACCTGTCAAATTTTGCTTCATTAGGTTGTGAAGCTTGTGTCTCTGAAGCATGTATTGGAGGCTTCATTTCCACTGGCGAAGTCTTAGACCAAGGCTTTATTTTAACTCGTGAAGCATCAGACCAAGGCTTCATGACCACTCGTGATGCTTCAGTTTGAGGCTTCATTTCCATTCTGAACCTGACAAAGCCTGCCTCATTCACCAACATAGACAATGATGAATCAGAAAGTGAATCAGAAAACGAAGCTTCACAATTATTAGCTCGAATCCTGAATGACCTGGTAGAGGATTCCGAAAGGCGAGACAATGAATCAAATGAAGCAGTGAGGTCTCGTTCAATAGCTGGATGGGTATTGAAATGAGACACTGAATTAAATGAGTGAGTGAGGTCTTGTTCAATAGCTGTCTGGTCATTCAAATGAGATAATGAATCAAATGAAGCAGTGTATTGATCATTTGACTTCCTGAAGGAGGAGGGGTTGGACTTCCTGTAGGAGGGGGTGTGAGGATGAGGGTGAAGGGGCTCCTGGTAAATCCCCTTCAGTGACATATATTTATCGAAGGATTTCCTGAAGGAGGGAGTGTGAGGGGCAGGGTCAAGGGGCTCCTGGTAAATCCCCGTCAGTGTGCTTTCTTGTAGGGATTGATTTAAGGGCTTTTGGTAAATGCCCTTTAGTGTGCTGCAACTCTTGCAGAAGCCACATGTAGTGACTGATAGACCTGGGAGGAACTGTTCTTCCATCATTACCTTCTGCTGCCCATCTGACTCTCTCTCCATATTCACGAGATGTTGGAGGAACATTTCTTCCTTCTGCTGCCTGTCGAGGAGCCCTTGAAGCAACCTTTCCTCCTTCTGCTGCTTGTCTGATTCCCTCTCTATCTTCAGGAGTTCTTGGAGTATCATTTCCTCCTTCTGTACTTTCTGTTGGTTCCCTGATCCCTCCTCCACCTTTAGGAGTTCAGATAACAATTGTTCTTCCTTCTGTGCCTCCTTCTGCCTGTCTAGGAGCCCTTGGAGTAACCTTTCCTCCTTCTGCCTGTCTAGGAGCCCTTGGAGTAATCTTTCCTCCCTCAGTGCCTTCTGCTTGTCTAGGAATTCAGATAGTAACCTTTCCTCCTTCAACCCCTTATTCAATACCTTCCGCTGCCCCTTCTTCAGTGCCTTCTGCTGCCCCTCCTTCAGTGACAATGTTACCAACAGTATCCATGCCACAGCTTCCATAATACTACATGATATCTCAAAGGCCAACCAATGCCAAGGGTCTAAGGGCGGCAGCTGTGTAAGGGCGTGGGGACTCAACAAGGCGTACATGTGTAGGGATGCTAGTGTTACCTGAAGGAGGGAAGCAAGGGCGGCCAGACGACACCCCTGTAGTAGTGGAGGAGGCCTGTGTTGTGGTGTGCCTTCTTCAGTAGATTGGTGTCCCTGTAGTAGTGATGGTGGACCTTCTTCTGGAGGTTGGTGCCCCTGCAGTAGTGGTCCCAGTGATGGTGTGTGTCTATGGGATGAACCTTCTTCAAGAGATTCATGACTAAGGCGTCCTAAGGCCCCCAAGATCCTCCAGAGATACACAAATGCTCCAATACCTACGGCGCCGCCCCAGGCTGCAGTAATGGCCCTCCCTGATGCCCTTAGAGGTCTGGCATATTCTTGAAGAAGGGCTGAGGTGAGGTGAATAACCAAGAACATCACTAAATGAATAACACTAACTAAGAAGAGTAACACAGGGGCGTGAGTCCTTCTGAACACTCCAGTAGATGCTGTAGTCCTCCTGAAGGCGACTGTAGGTGCTGACGACCTCCTGAAGACTTCTGTAAAAGTGTGGCTGCTTCTAGTGACTCCTGTAGAGGTATGAGTGCTTCTGTAGACAGCTGTAGGTTCGTGAGAGCTCCTGAAGACTCCTGTAGGTGAGTGAGTAATTGTATTACTTCTACAGGATGTCCACCACGCCTTCAAGAGACCCAAGAGGACCACACCAAGGGCGGCAGTAAGGCAGGGCCAGGTTGACTCCCGTACCAAGACAGACAGAGTTTTAGGTAACCTACTGAAGGAGGCGTTGTAGGGGTTATGCAAGATGTATATACAATGTAAAAAAGAAGATAAAAATAATATAAGATATAATGTTATACTGTATGCCCTTGGTAATATACCCCTTGATGCCCTTAGTGAGAAGCCCTTATTACTACCATTAGATGCCCTTAGAGAGCGACCCTTAGATGCCCTTACTGAGAGACCCTTACTACCACTAACACCCTCTGAGGCTCTTAGTGAGAAGCCCTTACAACAACACCACCCTGAAGAAGTTGGTCCTTTAATTTCCCCTTCTGCCCTTTGGAACGTGCCCTTGAATGACCCCCCTGGAGAAGTTGTTGGACCATTCATTTCCCCTTCTGCTCTTTGAAATGTGCTGTTACCTCCTGCCCTTTGGAATGTGCCCTTAAATGACCCTCCCTCCCTTGAAAGTACTCCTGTAGAAGGGACCCGTGGCTCTGCCCTTACAAACATACCCTTAGAAGCTCTCCCCACCCTTGTGAATACATCTCTAGAAGAGAAGATGCCCTTAGAAGCCGCCCCTCCTCCCTCCAACCTTTGAAAGATGCCCTTAGCAGCCCCTCCCGCCCTTAGAAGCAAGACTAAGGCTACTATTCCAAGAGCACTGTACACTGCTGCAGTACAATATACATGTAACACCCACGCCACTCCCAGCTCCTTCACCCACACTACCCTGCCTTCTGCTGTGCCTCCTTCAGTACCTTCTCCAGTGTCTGATTTAGCAGCCTCTGTTCCTCTCCCTATTTCTTCTATTACTCCTGCCGCCCTTCCCCCTTCAGTGACTCCTTCAACAGCCCCCCTTTCTCTCTCTACTCCTTCTGGTGCACTTCCTCTTCCTCTCTCTATTCCTTCCATTACTCCTGCCGCCCTTACTCCTCCTTCTGCCTCCCATACTCCTCCTTCTGATGCTATTTCTGCTGTCCAGTCTCCTCTTCCTCTTCTTCCTTTTTCTATTCCTGCTGTGCCTTCTGCTGTCCTTCCTCTTGCTTCCAGAGGCCGTTGGGATAGGGAGGCATCCCTGGGGTCCTGTACTGCCCTCTGCTGTGCCTCCTTCGGGATATAGTTGTTCTTTTTTGTAGTGGAAGGAAAGGTAGGAGAGACGGAGGAAAAATGAGGAGAGATGGTGGAAAGAGGAGGAGAGATAGAGGAAAGAGGAGGAGGGATGGTGGAAAGAGTGGGAGGTAAAGTAGTTGGCTTCTCTCCATAGGCCACACCCCTGAAGATGGCTGCCAGGGAACTCTCTATTGCCCAGGGGGTGTGTATCCTGAAGGAGGGTGTAGTAACGGTCCTATTTTTCCCTTCTGCAGTACTGGTCCCATCCTTCCCTTCTGCAGTAGTGGTTCCATCCTTCCCTTCTTCAGTAGGGGTCCCATCCTTCCCTTCTGCCGTAGTGGCAAGGGCGGGTGTCCTTAGAGCGACCTGGCCACTCACTGAAGCCACCATTAACACCAAAACCAACAACAACATCTGCAAAATAATAATAATAATATTAAAATAATAATAATAATTTGCAAAACATAGAGGATGATTGAGCACTCCATCCTTGAGGCTAAATTGAATGATGATTTGCTTGCATAATTCTAAGCAAAAATGTCTCTCTCTATGAGTATGATGAAATGTCGAATTGTACAGCAGCTCAAAAGAGTATCTGAACTCAGTGGGATTAATAGTTTGGCAGATGGTAGGAAGGGTGAGAGGAAAAGTAATGTCAGACGTAGTGTGTGTGTGTGTGTGTGTGTGGGAGAACGAACATAGCTAGGCTATAGTTTTATTATTAACACACATAGCAGTACCGTTTAAATAAATATAGACGAATACAAACGAATTACAGAATCATATATACTTTGTAACAGCTAAACTACTTATAATTCCACATTTCATCATATAGTGACATACAGAATTCGCTTACATTTTCCAAGTACATATATATATATATATATATATATATATATATATATATATATATATATTCTAAATAAAAAATACTACCATTAACCACTAAACCCACCTCTTCCCCTTACACACACACACACACACACATCACCTTAATAATAATAATAATAATAATAATAATAATAATAATAATAGTAGTAGTAGTAGTAGTAATAGTAGTAGTAATAAAAACAAATAACTTACCATATTAATAATTAATATAATTGAAGAATATCCATCTTTTTTATCTATTTCCTTCTGATATTTTCTTTCTGGTTTATTTCACTGGATAAAAAAACAACACAAAACACTGATACTAATTAATGAATATGACAGTACAGTGTTGGTGGTAAATATGGTAAATACAGTTCCAAGCAACTAGACCACTATTATTTTTGTTCATGTGTTGGTGGTATTGTTTCCTGGTATACTTTGGAGGAATCAACACACTTCATTGTAATTTATTTCACTATTATATCACCATATACCGTGCCACTATAGTCTTAAAACACCAATATCTATAACTGCCACAAGTTATATATATAATATAACTAATGTGCGTATAAATCCATTATTATTCGCTCAATTAAGGATTTATTTGTACGAGGAATTATTGTAGATATAAGCGTAAGTGAACAGGCGGCGCCACACAACCCATCCCCTTGATGGTCACGGGGTTACTGGGAGGCAGCGCTGCCAATCCTGCCAAAGGCTGCCATTATTATTACGTAGTGCTGAGTATTGGTCCAAACTTCCCCAAAACTGAGTGACAAAATTCCCTATATTAGACCAAAAAAATACATATGTCAACACTATATCCTAAATCTTTTGTTAATATTTAACTATTAGAAAGGAATAGACAAACTTCAGTCAGTAAGGTTCTGTTGAAGTCTAATAAGGTCTCTATATAAAAGACCTTACATGAAGTCTTTCTATTCACTTCTTGTTGTCACCAACTTCACCTCAGTAACATGTAAGAACAGTGACATTGTTTGCTTTTCACTGAAAAATCCTTGTTTTATTAGTAAATTCGTAGTCGTATTTGAAAATTCCCCAATTCACAATGAAAAATCTCCAGTTATTCAGTAAATACAGTCACATTTGAAAATTCCCCCAAATTGGACCTGAATTTCCGATTTTCCCACCGATATCATAATTTCTCCTAAAATAGGGAAAATTCCCCCAATCTGGCATCACTGCTTAAAGGAATAGAGGCATAGGATTCTCTATTTCTCTTATTATTATACGTTTGGGAAATACTATCGTACAGGAGAGAGGGAGAGAGAGAGAGAGAGGAATGGAAATTAATATAAGAGAGAGAGGGAGAGTTGAATGAATGTAAGAGAGAGGGAGAGAGCAACTGTATGTGTGTGAAAGAGAGAGAAAGAGAGAAGTGAATACGGATCAAAGAGAGAAGGAAACAGAAGGGAGAGGAGGGAGGGAAGGAGGGAAATTTTGAGAGAGAGAGAGAGAGAGAGAGAGAAAGAGAGAAAGGAGAGAAGGGGGAAATTAGTGTAAGAGACAGACAGACAGACAGAACTATAAACAACAATAACAATATACTGTGGCTTCTCTCTCTCTTTCTCTCTTTCTCTCTCTCTCTCTCTCTCTCTCTCTCTCAATTTCCCTCCTTCCCTCCCTCCTCTCTCCTCTCTCACGCTCTCTCGTTCTCTTTCTCCTTCCCTCTTTCCTCCGCATTGAGTGGCATTGGTGGTGGCAGACGTACGAGGATGGCAGGATATATGGCACAAAGGATGGCAGGATATGGCACAAAGAATGGCAGGATATGGCATAAAGGATGGCAGGATATGGCACAAAGGATGGCAGGATATGGCACAAAGGATGGCAGGAATCAAGGAGCTCCAATGTCCTACTAAAACTATACTATTTTATACTATGGATATTATCTCTCTCTCTCTCTCTCTCTCTCTCTCTAGGGGTTTCACACTGTCAAACTCATAACAAGTGAAGCCACACACACACACACACACACACACAAAGTATTTTTCGTTCACACCCACACCCACACACACACAGAGGTGACATAATGTGTGAGAGAGGTGATATAACATGTACGAGAGAGAGAGAGAGAGAGAGAGAGAGAAGTATAATATAATATGTATGAGAGAGAGAGAGAGAGAGAGAGAGAGAGAGAGAGAGAGAGAATATGACCTTGGCTACGTCCGGTAACAGCTGGAGAACGGAGGAAAAGGAGGGAGGGATGGAGGAAGAATATAATTACAGAGAGAGAGAGAGAGAGATAGAGAGAGAGAGGACACACCACACACAGAAATGGTAAGGGAACACACACACGGAGAGAGAGAGAGAGAGAGAGAGAGAGAGAGAGAGAGAGAGAGAAAGAGAGGACACACACCACAGAAATGGTAAGGGAACACACACACGGAGAGAGAGAGAGAGAGAGAGAGAGAGAGAGCACACAGATAGAGAGAGAGAGAAAGAGGAAGTGGAGTGAAAAAGCGTGAGAAACGGAGGTAAACCATTAACTGAAGCCCGTTGAAGCGTGAGAGAGAGAAAGAAAGAGAGTGAGAGAGAGAGAGAATGAGAGAGAGGGTCTTGAATGGGTGGAGTAATCTAACCTCTGACTCTCTTTGAGAGAGAGAGAGTGAGAGAGAGAGAAAGAGAGAGAGTTTGTAAGGAAGGAAACCGAGCAAGTGTAAGAAAGAAGGAGAGAGAGAGAGAGGGGGGAAAGGGGGGGAGGTGGAGGGAGGAAAGGAGAGAACAGGTGGTAGGTAGGCAGGTAGGTAGAGAGAGAGAGAGAAAAAAAAATGAGAGAGAGAGTATAATGATCAGAAAAATTAATTATTACATGCAAATTACACACACTCTGTCTCTATTCCACACACACTCACACATATATCGTCTCTCTCACACCCACTGTCTCTCTTTCACACACACCGTCTTTCTTTCACACACACTGTATCTCTTTCAAACACACTGTCCCTCTCTCACACACCCACTGTCCCTCTTTCACACATACAGTCCCTCTTTCACGCACACACACACACTGTCTCTTTCACACACACTGTCTCTCTTTCACGCACATACACACACTGTCTCTATTTCACACTCACACACTCACACGACCTGTCTTTCACACACAATATGCCTACACCCACCAACACACACACACACACTCTCACATAAATTTTCTGCTCACGTATTCTCAAAATCCCTCGATCCCTCTTTCCTCCCTCCCTTTCCTCCTCCTCCTCTCTCTTCCATATGAGAGAGAGAGAGAGAGAGAGAGAGAGAGAGAGAGAGTGTGTGTGTGTGTGTATGTGCGTGAGAGTGACATTGTATGTGAGGGTGTGTGTATCGTCATATTGAGAGAGAGAGAGAGAGGAAACTGTGTATGAGCAAGGATTCTAGGTATGAAAGTTAGAGGTCTGCTAATATTACCCCACTTCCCAGGCCGATTTTCATCACTCCTGTGTTGTGTAAGGTGTTCGAGAGGCTGGTGGCTGTACGTCTAAGTAACTTCATGGAACAAAATGTTTTGGAGTTGGGTCGTGAGACTAGACTGGTGCAATTTGACTTTTGATAAAGTAAACCACAATGTATAATTATACTCATATACACTGTGAGGTAAACCATCTGGGTATCCTCGACAGACTTCGTTCTATAGGTGTTGGTGATTTAGTACTGCCTGTCTTGTCACTGTTCGATCCCAGTATGTTGTCGTGGATGGTGTTCGGAGTGTACGTGTAGTATTAGTGACTGGGGTGCCCCAAGGTGGTGTCTTGGGGCCGTTGTTGTTCCTACTATGCTATATATATACACTAGACCATAAGCCTGTGCTATGCACGGAAATGTGAGCATAGGAAAAAGAAAGTATGTGTAATTAAGTAATTAGTGGGGTGCTTTTTGTGACGAAAATGTCCTCTGTCCCCCCTCGTGTACGTCCACTTTCCGTGTGTGAATTCCTGGCGCTGTAGCCGCAGAGCATGTAGGTGGTCATATGACAATTTGTATAGCCCGACAGACAAACAGAGTCACTTCATATATATATATATATATATATGAACTCTTTAACATCTTGGAGAATGACCTGTAAGGTTATGCAGAAGATTCCACCCTCATTGCTGTTGTGCCTGCCCCTGGTACCAAATTTGTTGTTGCTCAGTTATTGGATCGTAACTTATTACTTACTTGTTATTTGTTGTTGTATATTCTAGCCTATGCCCCGCTCCACCAGTGACTGGTGCTCCGCAGGGCCTCCTTCAATATTATTAAACAATATAATCACTTGTAATACTCATATCATCCGTGTCGTAACACTCAGCGAACAGATGTGTTTTCAGTCTTTTCTTAAAAATCGTGCAATTTTCACTTCTCCGGACATTTAATAGCAATCCATTAAAGAGTCTTGGTGCACACCTTTCAAACGCTCTGAAGCCCATTGTCAGATTAATCCTTGGTTCATTTAATCTGTATTTTTCATCACTATGTCTGAGTTCCATGGAGGTATTTACATGAAAACCTCTTAAAAAATTCGTCAAGTACTTCGGTTTTCCAAATGCCAATGCTCGGAATGTTAGAAGACATAATATTATCTTGTACACAATCCTCGCCTTTATTGGTAACCAATGTAAGTCAATGAGTGCTGGAGTTATCCTCTCACGAGATGGAAGACCTTTAATTAATCTTGCTGATCTGTTCATTACGTGTTGCAATTTTATTAACCGATAGTCTGGCAAACCATAATAAAGAGAATTGCAGTAATCCAGTCTGCTTATGACGTAGTTATGAAGAAGCATCTTCACGGTATCCTGATCTAAATATTTTCTGACAAAAGCAATGTTCCTCAAATGGTAACCAGAAACTTTCACCACTTGATTAATTTGAGCTTCGAATGAAAGATTTTCATCTAGCAGCACTCCTAAATCTTTCACTTTGTTTCTTACGTATATACATCCAGTGTACTGCCATGCACTCGTAAACTTGAGATATCCAATTTTCTAAGATTGGTCTTCTTTCCAATGACCAAACACTCAGTTTTACTTGGATTTAGCTTGAGTTGTTTCAAATCCATCCAATCCTTAATATCGGACATAATAACACTTAAATTCACCTCTGCATCCACCACATTATTTATAGATAAATAAAATTGTGTATTGTCAGCAAATAGTTTGAAGTTGGCACCATGTTTCTCTAGTATATGTGATAGTGTAGATACAGAAGAGAATAAGACCCAATACACTCCCCTGAGGGACTCCTCTTCGTAGGGGTTTATTTCTTGAAAAAGATTTCCCAACCTGTACACAATATGTTCTATCTTTTAAATAACGTTGCCGCTACATACTCTATTGGAATCTGTTCTCCAGTATAGAGTTCAGCAGCTGACTGTCATCTCAAGTTACTGGATAATTGTGCATGCTTTTCAAGATCAGAAGTATTATGCTGCATCCTCTTAACTCTGCTCTGTATGTTCTCATTATTCTACCGTAGCTCGTGTCACTCTCAAAGTCTCAGTAGAGTCGTATTTATACCAATAACTTGTTACCGTGTACAATCGAGTATGTTCACCCCAATAGTGACATAACACCCTGTTGTTACAATATAAATATTTGCCGGGTATACATTGGGCCACCATATTCAAGAACATTTATGGTGCGTACGATGGTGTAGTATTTGTTCAATGATTCCATGGACAAACAACTGAGCCATCTTACCAATACCACACCATCGTATACACCGCAAATGTACTTGAATAAGTATTATTAATTATGGTCCAGTTATTGTTTTAGTGCCGTTACCCAACCTAGTTCAAATGTAAACAAACCCGAGGTGAACCGTGAACCGTGTATGTGTGTAATAAACTAATAATAATTTATGGTAGTGTGTGTGTGTAATAGTGGTTAATAATAGTATATGTGTGTGTGTATGTAATAATGGTTAATGGTAGTGTGTGTGTGTAATAATGGTTAATGGCAGTGTTGTGTAATAAATCTAATAATGGTTAATGGTAGTGTTGTGTAATAATGGTTAATGGTAGTGAGTGTAATAATGGTTAATGGTAGTAAGTGAGAAGAAATGTTAAATTTACAGAAAACCTGGGTTCACTATATTGCATATATTAGTATCATTATCCACTATTTTGGACCATTCTATGACTGAAAAAAAATGCAGGTAATTGATAAGTACTTTTGGTACGGTATAACTTTACTAATAGAAAGAACACCAATAAATTTTTCTAGTGTATATTTTGCTCTGTTTGGGGCAATTATAATCTTTACGGTATATAATTAGGACATGCATATTTTAGAGATACATAACCCAATGGGAGGGTAATTTTATTTACTATATTGCTGTTCTGTAGCAGTGTTGCCACTTCCAGTTAGGTCACGGTAGTTTGCTGCAGTCCTAGTTAGGTCAAGCTAATTCCAAAATTCCCCATTTGCAATATGTTCCATCTTGGAATTGCCATAGATGAAAATAATCTAATAATGGTAATGGTAAAAAATACCGGTATCACACTAAAATATCTACTACTACCACTACCATTACTACTACTACTACCACCACCACCACCACCACCACCACCACCACCACCACCACCACCACCACCACTACAAGTACTACTAGGGTACCACTACTACATTTGGCCTTTGCAGGTTGGTTGACAAGATGTCGTTCTGGGTGAGTGTAAGAGGAAGGAGGGTAGTGCGTGTACTGGCTGCTGTTGGTGTGTCAGGCGCGTTCCTAAGATATTACCTGCCAAATACACACTACCTACACACTACTAAGGAGATTACACAGCTGTACAGGTACGTGTGTGTGTGTGTGTTTCTGAGATATTAACTGGTAAATGCACAATACCTACACACTGCCAAAGAGATTACACAGCTGTGCAGGTATGTGTGTGTGTTCCCAGGCTTCTTTTATACATTATCATACAGACTAAGGTATTTACTTAGCCTCTGTTAAAAGAAAATATATGTTCAAAATTTATTCATCTTGAATATATGTGGTTTACTGATCTCATATTAAAAGGACATAATTTTATATGTAATATATTTATTCATTATATATCGAGGTCCTAATGTAAAATATTATATAAGTGATTTACTGAGCCTGTGTAAAAAGGATAGCCTATACAGTAAGTGCTAAATTTACCCTACAGAAAGGGTGACCCGGTACCATTGCCAGAGAATGTCACCCATCTCATCCAGCAAGTACAACTTGACCTTCATCAACAAACACACAACCAAAACAAACCACATCATGACCCACAAACCCACAACACACCAACACATGATAGTGTAATAAACCCACCAACACATAACCAAAACAACCCTAATCCACAAACCCATGGTCACAACCTAAGACAAATCACTGCCTACACCATCTACGGATACGACCTTTTTCATGCTGGCTCAATGACCAAAGCATTTTGGGAAAATAATGAGAAAGAAAAGACCAAAGCCATCATTGGAATTCCTCAGAGTTTTGCTTTTACCAGTGAACATGATTTTGACACCAGGGGAATTTTGGTGAGTTAATTATTTTATTTTATTATAAAGTTTTGATGCAGAAATGTACAGATGACGGGCTTATCCCTCATAAAATAAATAACTTATAATTAAATGTTTTGCCACCCTCATTGTGTCTGGAGTTATTAGATGCTACTTCTAGCCTTACTCTTGTCCCAAGACACACTCAGTATATTATATGGAGGGGAGGCAGCTCTATATGGCAAACTATATAAAACTAAAAAAAAATATCAGCTGGGAACAAGGTGCATCCCCTTAGGCTTAAATATAAGCCTAGAATCCTATACATAATTTTAAAGACATAAAGTTTATTAGAGACATAAATTTTGAAACATATTTTAGAGAGAAAATAAAACATAATATTTTAAAGATATCTCGCTTCTCCTCTCTCTCCTTCCATTCCCTTCTTTCATTTTCTCCTACATGCCTTTCTCATTCTATCCTCCCCATCATTTTCTCCCTCTTCCCTTTTCTCATTCTCTCCCTGACTTCCCTACTCTCATTCCCTCCTATCCTCTCTCTTTCTCCTCATTCACTCAGTTCCTCTCCTCTCTCACACTTCCACCACTTCTTACTCCCTCTCTCTCTCACACTTCCACCTCTTCTCCCTCCTCTCTCTCACATTTTCACCCCTTCTCTCTCTCTTTCCTTCCTCTCCTTCAGATCATCCAGTAACAAGCACTTCTCTCTTTTCTCACTCTTTCATTTCTTCTTCCCTCTTTCATCCCTCCTTCTCTCTCTTTCTCCTTCATAATGTCTCGTTCTCTTCTTCAGATCAACCAGCAACAAGTGCCTTGGTCAACCCCAGCAGGACAGTCCCTCAAGCAGTCCCTGGTGTTAAGTCCTGAGGCTAAAAAGTTTGCCATT
This sequence comes from Petrolisthes manimaculis, assembly GCA_034508575.1. NCBI lineage: Eukaryota > Metazoa > Arthropoda > Malacostraca > Decapoda > Porcellanidae > Petrolisthes > Petrolisthes manimaculis. The sequence continues at coordinate 253,413 of JAWZYT010001428.1, read as the reverse complement.
TGTCGAGAGATGATGTCAGTCAACACCAATGAACCCTTTATACTGGGAACCCTGGCTGCTACTAACATGTTAATGGTATGTATGTGTGTGTGTGTGTGTGTGTGTATGTGTCAAGAGATGATGTCAGTCAGACAGGGGGTGCCAATGGTTTAATGGTTATCATGCTCGCCTAACAAGCGAGAGATCCCTCGTTTGATTCTCGAGTTGATGGAATTGTTGGACAATTTTCCCAGACCCAAATGTCCCTGTTCACCTAGTAATAAGTAGGTACAGTACCAGGCTGTAAGAACAAGGATAGCAACCTTGAAGGCTGGGGGAAGATGTGTTGATGTAACAGACTGACTGCTTTAATAACTTACATAAGAACCAATAGGCATAAAGCCCAATATCTTCTTGAGCCTGACAGGTTTAAGCTAAGTGACCTACCTGTCTATCTATAGCTCTGACGCCTCATTCCCTCCAGGAACTTCCCCCAAGGGGGTGGCCACGGCAGAAGTGTTTCCAGTTTTTCCTGTTCCAACACTTCCTCCTTACTTGGTTATACCCTACATTGTCCCTCACATTTCTCTCCTTTACATACTCTTCCACTCTGTTCTGCCATCTAACCTGAGGTCTGCCTCTGACACATAGTCCCACAACTTCACTTCCATGCATGTACCCCCGAACCAACAAATCCACTGTCTGTAGTCTTCCTTGTTGTGCCACCCAATCGGGCAATATCGTCGGCTACCCAGAAGGAATGAGAAATAGTAAGAGAGACAGACAGAACAAGCCAGGGTGTGGTAGAGGATGCCAGATTTCTCATTTCTAGATAGAACCAGCCCTTGCCAGATTATTATTATTGTTATTATTACTGTATTATTATTATTATTATGATGGTGATTACATACCAACATTACTTTCGTTGTTGTGTGTGTTTCAGATGTACCTTTTAGCATCTGGTGTTAACCGTACACAAAACTTCTATGTCCGGCCCCGGTCCCTCAGACTGACCTGGTATGCACTGGTTGGGTCTTTTGGGGCTGCAATGTGGACCCTCATTAAGGTTGGTGTTTATTTTACTACTTTACAGTATACAGATGAAGACTAAATGCTAAAATCCACACCTTTTGCAGATTTCAGTATTTCAGGATTACACTATTTCTGTATTAAAGTACATATTTCAGTATTACAGTAGAGTATTATAGTATTTCATTATTATAGTATTACTTTATTGCAGTATTTCATTATTGCAGTATTACAATATTTCATTATTACAGTATTTCAAACTTACAATATATCATTATTGCAGTATTTCATTATTACAGTATTTCAAACTTACAATATTTCATTATTGCAGTACAGTATTTCATTATTACAGTATTTCATTATTGCAGTATTTCATAATTACAATATTTCATTATTACAGTATTAATTATTATTGAGGTAATACACACAGGCAACACTACCATTATAGAAACTCTTTATCACATTCAGCAGCCTACCTTCTACAGTACTGTATAGGCAATCTAGGGTCCATATTCAAGAACATTTGTGGTGCATATGATAGTGTGTTACCAGTATGATGGCTCCATAGACAAACAACAACAGCTACGGCCACCGTACCGGTACCACACCATCGTCAACACCATGGACCTTCTTACATACGATTCTAGGTTGTACCCTCTCAAATCCTCCAAATCCATTAGATAGATATATGTCCTGACCTCTTTCATTCCTTCATTTTACTCCTATATTTCCTAACCTCTTTTACTGCTACATTTCCTAACCTCTTTTACTGCTACATTTCTTGACCTCTTTTACTGCTACATTTCCTGACCTCTCTTACTGCTACATTTCCTGACCTCTTTTACTGCTACATTTCCTAACCTCTTTTACTCCTATATTTCTTGACCTCTTTTACTGCTACATTTCCTGACCTCTTTTACTGCTACGTTTTTGACCTCTTATACTCCTACTGTACATTTCTCTCTTACTTTTCCTAACCTCTTTTAGTTTCAGGTAAGTTTTCATTCCTTTTTACTCCCAGGATTCGACCACCCTAAACCACGAAAACAGTGCAGATCAGCAGGCAGCAAGTGTCTCCCCCTCGTACACCCAGGGAGGCTTAGAATTCTACGAGAAAATACTGCAGAGAAATATAGCGCTGAGAGAACTTATGGGGAAGGAAGGAGAGAATATGTACACTGCATTTGGTAATGAACAGGTAAGTAGAGAGAGAGAGAGTGAGCACTGAGAGAACTTATGGGGAGGGAAGGAAAGATAATGTACACTGTTTATGATAATGAACAAGTAAGGAAAAGAGATCACAAATACATTGACACAATACCATACATACAGTATGACATAATGTAGGTGCCACATCTACTGTATATTTCTTCATCCTTAGCTGGAAACAAAGCTAGTACAGTATAGTGATACAGTATATGAAACAAAACATTATAGAGTATTAAGTCACTGCTTATGGAGTTTCAGGTTAAATTAACCCCTCTAAAATCTGAGTTCTGGGCTAATTTCAGAATCCTTCCCACAATGTTGGAAGGTTTCTTAGAAATAGCCTATTTTCACTTTATCTCACCTAAACTGGGAACCTTTGGTACATTGGAGTGCCTTGGTTCCTCCAAATTATGTCAGGAGACAGGATCAAACCAACAAATGTAATAGTGGCCTATTGCTTTCAATAGAGTTGTTGGAGAGAACATAACCAGTTATAATTTTCTAGGCAGTGTAGTTCAGGAACAAGGATAAAAATAAAATGAGCAAGTTTTAGCAAACTACCCACATGTGGCGGGAGGATTCTGAGAGTTTCCTAGACTCAAAGGAGTTAAAGTAAATACAATTTTATTTTGATATTTTTAACCACATTATTGTGGGTCCAAAACTTCATGAAAAGAGTGACAACATCTACTATATCCATTGACCATACTCACAGTTTACTAATTATTGTTCTTTTTTCTCTTATGTTCATACAGGTGTTCATACGAACACGCAACCAGCCATACACACTGCGACGTGACTACATGAAGAACTTGGTCGAGAGTAACTAAAAAAATTAATGAAATAATTAAGAGAGATTGTGTGTTAATAACTGGAGTTAATAATTTATAGTGTGAGAGAGAGAAATACAGAACTGTTTGCATAATTGTCAAAATGAGAGGCATACTGTATGTTAAAAACAAACAAGATCATTATTGCCTTTCCCAACTAAGTAGAGAAAATTACACAATAAAGAAAAGTTTATATTAAAAAGTATGATTTTTTTCCATTTACAATGATTTCTAAAATGTTTGAGAGGGATATGGGTTGTGTAAGAAATATTTTTGTTATTATTAAAGTGTCATAATTATTTCTTCAATAATATTCCTCAGCAGTTCCATTGTAGCCTATTATAATGGCTCCAAGACTTATGTTGACACTGGCTATGCCATTCTCTTCCCTAATCAAGCCTTAAAGATCCACTTCCCATGGGTTACTTTTATACTTGGCCTTCACTTTTTATGTAGAATCTCTTCATGTGTCTTTTTCATGTTTATCTATTCACTTATGGACATTAGTAACATATTGTGACGTATGCAAGAAAGTTCATGGTGCATAAATTATGATGATGTGGCACCAGTACAATGACTCCGGAGACTAACAATAGTGTCATCATGCCAGTACCTTACCATTGTGAACACCATGAATGTTCTTGCACACAGCCCTTGATCAGTCCCTGTGTTGGAGATTCAGGAATGATTGTATTGGATTACTACCAGGTTGAAGTCTGTCCCTTATTGGATCCTGAGCCATGCTGACCCTTTGAGACAGTCAGCTGCCTCCTCTGGCCCTGTCCTATTTCCACTGCTGACTATTACCCAAAGGGGACCTGCTGAGTGAGGTGAGGCAGTGTGGTGGTCATACTAGGTCAAGTGGGAGTGCTATAGGCAATTTTCGTTCTATGCCCAAAAATAATCCATTTTTTTACCACGTAGATAATTATATGATATAAATTTGCATCAATTTAATGAGCAAAAATGAAAGTCAAAGTAGATCGAGTTTTCAGAATTAATTTTGGGAAAATACGGACGTTAAACGAAAATGATGATGATGATGATGAATTTCTGTATAGTTTTGTTAAAACATTCAATAATTTCTTGTATGAATATGGACTAGCCAGTAAACCTACACCCTCGTCCTCTCCCTGGTGACTATCATCTTCAGAAATCCAAGAAAATTTTGGCAGTTCGATGGTATGACGATGCTGTCAACCATTCACAAAGGGAAGATGACAAACAGTGGCAAGACGAAGTTTAGAACAGGTGAACTTATTCTGAAACCAAATGTGGTAGTTGACTATTCGAAGAACATGTGTCTTGTAAATGAGGCTGATATGATAAGCTTTGTAGAATGTATTAGAAAAAGGAAGAAATGGTACCTCAAGCTTTTTTTTCATCTGTTGGACATAACTCTACTCAATGCTTTCAACATAATGTTGACACACAGTAGAAAGAATTCTTCATCCCTTAGAGCCTTCACTTACTCTGTTGCATACCAGCTGCTTGAGAAATTTGGCGAGCCAATATCAAGATACCCTGGACGTCCTCCCTTACAGCAAATAGACCTACCTAAGCGTCTGGCTCGTGCTGCGTATATTCAACAGCATCATATTAAATCACTGTCACCCACCAGATCTGATTTTGCAGCAAATCGAAGAAGGAAACAAAGAAACTTATGTATGTATGCATACAACTAGAAGGCAAAAGAAACATCAGTCTACACCATATGAATGTAAAGAATGTCAAGTAGCCCTGTGCCCTGGAGTGCTTCATGCAATACCACTCGCTACAAAACTTTTAGAACGTTTTATTCGCATGTTTTGGAAAGCAAATATAGTAAATTTAACAATTATTTGACTTTATATAATTTGTTACAGTACTTAGCAGTGTGTGTTTGTGTTACAAAGACGAGCGATAGAGTAAGTAGAGGATGCAGTATGGTATGCATGGCAAGGTATAAATACTGTACTACCTTTATATTCAGTTTTAAATACCTTGGAATAATGTTGGATTAGAGAGGAAAGTGTGAGAGAATGAGGTGGAAAACAGTAGGCCCTAACCCTCAAGAGAAAGACAATTATTACAACCAAAGGGTTAATTACAGTAGCTACAAGGTTTACATGAAGGAGTGTCAGGCTGCAAAACCTTGATATGCTGAGAAGTGTTTGTAAAATCCATGGATCTGACAAGGTGAGAAATACTAAAATCCACAAAAGGTGTGGTGTGAGCAAATCACTGGATCAGAGTGAAAGATTAGATTAGAAAGATTAGATGGAGTTTCCTCACATTGTCAGGTTCGGGTTAATTGCCCCCCTGTTTTGCACTGCTTATTGGCAGGTAATCCCATTTGTACTCAACAAAGTAAATCACAAGACGTAATAAACTATGCAATCAAACGACTTTCAAATGCTTTCCTCACACTGCACAACCCTGGTATAGATCTCTCCATGCTTGAGTAGAATATGTCAAAATACTTATACATGATTTATTATTTATTACAACACATAAGTAGAAAAAATTTCTAGAATACAACACACATCTCTATTGTACACCGAAGTGTGATTATTGGATATTATAAGCTAAAGGTACTATGGTGGACATCAGTTGGCAAGTAAGGAGATCCTAACCTGACTGAACAAATCATATTTAATTGAAAAAATAATAGTATAGAATTAACATATGGTTGGAGAAGCTATATCTGTTCTCTGCATAATATAAAATACTGATGAGGAAACCAGGTAAGAAATATACCTACCAGTGGTTACTAATACAAATAAATATTCACTAGCCTACTGTCCATTAACCCTACGTAAACAATCACTTCATTCCATAAAGCTTGGTGACAAATCTTGTCAAGTATGAAACAAATCAGATATCAAATTCACGATTGTAATGCAACAGGGAATCTGATGCATACAATGTCTTGATTATTACCATCAACCAAGTGCCACTCCACATCAACATCAAGCTGTAAAGAAAAAAAAAAATGTTAAAACCCAGGTAACATATTTAATGTTTAGTTAAAACAATCTAATTCCTAAAGGTATTAAACAATGTGGATATACAAGTACAAATTATATTACTCTTAATCATCTACACAATACTACTGTAATTACTTATATATGCAAATCCTCTTATTCTTCCTGAAAGACTATTAGCATGTGTACTGTATGTATATTTAGCAATTCATCACTAGACTTTATATGGGAAGTAGAGATATGCAACCCTATCCAGAGAAATTGACATTAAATTAAAAAGTCTAAATTTTTTCATCCTACCCAGTCCTTGGTGATCATTTCTTTATGTCTTCAGCTGTACTAGGTTAAGAGGCATGGACCATGTTACCTGAACTCAACAACACCTCATATTACAAAATTACTACATTACACTACATAAAACCCCATGGAGGGGATTACTAGTGACTAAGAAACATTTATGTTAATTTATAACTACAACATAATTTTTTTTAGCATTTTCGTTAACACCACTATTGATATATTTCATCAAATGAAAGATCGACCAATGTTCATTAGTTAAATACAACTTTTTGTTCAAGATGAATAGGATAATACTGGTATGCTCAGACCAAGTCCAGAACATTTTGTAAGAGTACAACTATCATCATAATCCAGGTTAGTCCTAAGAATACCATTATTAATACTGTATTAAGAACTAAGAAGTAGCCTTTCTTATACCTGGAATTGAAAGGTCTATTTAAATTATAATTATGCAGAATTACAACAGAACAAGAAACATACATAACAAAATCTGCCATAATTGTCTCGACAGGTACAACCCTGTGGGAAGTCTAATCTTAAAATAGTTTGTGGATTTTCCAGTTCTTTTGCATACCTGAAAAAAGTAACTGTTACCAGAGCTAATTTAATACCAAGATAAAAGTATGGTAAGAAGATGACAGAACTTACTGATGGGAATGCTGGCTGAACCAACAACTTTGAAGTGTAGGAATAACTGCCAGGGGTCAAAGGGCACTGCAAACCAGATTCGGCACAAGCATTGGAGTGAGGGAATGGGAATGGAATCTTAACTCCAGCTATGACGCCATATACCTTGGCTGTAACCCTTGGAAACTCTTGATCTAAAAAAATAAGTAAAAGAAAAGATTATTGGAGGACTAAAAATGAACATAGGACTTTATTCCACCACAAATCCCACTGACAAAAAAATATGTAATACTAACATATTGCATTCAAGTAAACATTTTTATATACAGTATGATACTAAAATATTTACCACCTCAGCCTGAACAACATGAATCACAGGTATAATCCATCATAAAAAATCACCCCAAAATACAATGGAACTGTTACATGTAAATTTCACAGGTGCTTAACCAGAAATAAAATTAAAATGCACTTATGATTAGAAAATTTAAACTTTTATAATAACACTCATACTCAGATTATTTATATCAACAAAGAAATTTGACAATCATAAATAAGGCACTCAACCACACCTAATACAGTACTTACTCAGTGTGAATGGCAGCTGAATGGAAGCAAATGTGTTTTTCTTGAATATACATCTTGTATGACCTTTACATCCAGTAATGACCACATCAGCTGGGTTCACTTGTGCTACCCCACCTGTAATATACAACAAAATATGTAAAACATAAGATATAGCCATGCATTATCGATATGAAATTTACATAAATATTTAGGAAATATAATTGGCAAGGTAATTTTAAATAATTAATGCAGCATAATTATTAGTTAGAATGTTATAGGGTCGTAGGCACTTTACTGCTTGGAGCCTTGGACTGGTAGTTACCGCTTATGGCGCTTCATGGTGGTTGAATTAGTTTGGTGGCGCTCCTTTAATTAATACAAAGTTATAATTACTATATACAACATGCACTCGAAGGTAGCTAGGTTGACCTTCACTAGATGTGGGACATGTTACTTATCAAATATTATGACAAGATGAAGTAGGCCTAACGTTATATGAACAAGCCTCAACAAGGGTTTGGCCAGTGTCAGTGTTTGTTGTCGAGTCATTGTGGGGGAATTGATGAATTATGTACAATGAACAGTAAAGAGTTCCCCTCCTCCCAAAAAACAATATTCTCTCGTCCTTACGATCTCCTCCTTACATGTGTTATATATAAATCTAAAAGTGTTATAGGTGTACGAGAGAAATAATTAGCTGTGTCGATTGTGGAAAGTTTGTGATGCAAAGATCCCAGCAGACTGTCAACTCATGGCGAGTAATATGGGGTTGTGGAAATATTACAGAAGAACCAGCAGGGTTGTCCACTTCACGGAACAGCAATCCAGAGAAAAGCTCCCTGTCAACATGACGTGGGTAAGTAGGACAAGGTTTCTTGACTACAAACATTGTACTTGTCTGTGCTTGGTTCCGTTAGTTTTTTATAGGATAGATATATTTGGTATTACTGATCGGAATGGCAAAATCTCAGTATATATCATAATACTCATCCTGAAGTTACATCAATAATATTATAGACAACTAATTAATATGATACCTAGGTTATTATAGTCCAAGGTATGTATTGTGTCATTTAAAGTGTGCCAACTACAAGCACGATTCTTTCGCCAAGTGTTTTTCAACTAAGATATTGACTACAATAATAATATCGTAAGTAAGACTGGGGTTAGGGCTAAATAAGTAAATATTGAGGCAAGAGGATTACACAAGACAGTACTACGTGCTAATACTCCCCCATTTCATACAGTTGTGAAACTTTTGAGTGGCATATGAGAAATCAAGAGTAAGAGCGGTAAAGATGCGAGTAGAATCCGAATTGTTCAGAGAATGTGCCTCGATAATGGTATGATAATGCGGATAGAATAGATAATAGGCTACACGAGTTATGAAAAAAGTGTATAACCCTGATTGCAATGGACAAGAGAGGAAATGCGAGAACACGGTACAATGTATGTGTACGAGAGGAATAAGATGAAGCAAAACAACTTGTACAAAATATGAAAAAATAGAAGGTATTCACTAAGATTGTACTGTACGTTAGGGCTGACAACCCTGTTTTAACTAACACTCCGTGGAATAGCAAAACAAAAAATATGCCAATATCTTTGCGAGACCAGACCAGCCACATGGATTGATGTATGTGATGAGACTGGAGATTTGAAGAAGAGTCTAGTAACTTTATCCATACCAATATATTCTTATTTAAGTAATTTCCTGTCACGATAAATTTCAGACAATTTCAAGCCTACTTCTGACTCGTCTCCAATCTGAGTATAGAAAGTTATATAAAAACTACAAAGCATCGAAGGTGGTTGGTATAAGTGGTATATGACTGTCGTAACACTGGTTTTATTGAACATTGCCTGTGTTTTTCTCATTTTATTGTGAGTATTGGTTGTGCCTGATGTCCGTTCGAGTTATGTACTGAGGCTATGTTAAAACACAAAGGAAGTAAACCAAGCAAACATGTACTAACAAAAAAGTTTAAATCTATATTTCCGGCAAGGGTTGGCTAGTATTATAATTGGATTTATCCCAATATTTTCACTCAATTTAATGCTATTTCCGAGCAGGGAAAACAGTAACCCCAAGTGAATTTGTTCAGTTAGGCTTACGTTAACAATCAGTTCGGTAAAAGGGTCTAAACAAACCCGAGAACACCTGTCACTAGGTCAGTGGGCCAGAACAACAGGCTCGCTACATGCAACCCTAGTAACGGCTATCTTGTTACTGTACCACAGAAGAAAGAAAACTGAACATACAGGAAGCTAAAGTTAATGTGCCAGTGTGTGAAGGTCAAGTCACATTTCACTCACAGAAACATTTAACTGCTGTCCAATCACGACCACTAATAAGTACACAGCTTTGGTTGAAGCTTTGAACAGTCCCAATTTACCAACGAAGTAATTGTAATGGAAATATTATTGTGCATTTATTTAGTCTCTAGGTATTCGAAGCACACCCGAATATTCATTTGTACTCGTGACTATGTGTAGTAATTCTTCATAATCAATAAACAGTATAGGCTACCGTAAGTTTAAATACTCTGTCCATCGTTAGGCTGGTAAAGACCAAGCCAAGTTACTGTACAGACATTTAGGCTATAAATTATAGTACGCTTTATATAACTAATTAAAAGTTCATTTGTGAAATTACTGCATGGGGTACCATTTCTAGCTGTCATTTGCCACAAAGTACAGTGACAAAGATATTCACACGGTATCGATAACAGGTAAAGCTATAATAAATCAAAGTTAAAATAGATATGGTTTACTTGATTATAGACATGATTGAAATTAATAAATTAATTTACATCGGTACGGTATAGAGGGCACCACACATACACTAGTTTCCTTCAGTCATTCACCGCCCTGTGACCGTCTTATTCCTCCTGACTATGCCACGAAACCATCTCCTTCAATGTAGGTGTCTCGTGGCAATGTTTGAAGGACTCTCTAACCTCCAATTTTATTACTACAGCACTGGTGGGTGTCAGGATCCCTCAGTTCTAATGTTCATGTTTCCTCAATCTTCAAAAACAGTTTGGAGGGATGAACTGTCTTAAGTTCACCACTGTATGCATGAAAAGTGTGTTGCCCACGAACGGCTGAAACATTACATAATAGGCAACCAAGATTTGACCTTGACAAGGTGTGAATCCTGGCAAGTTTCCAACTGGTTGCACCCTAAGTGCACACGTAAGTATTTTGTCAGACAAAACACAAGGCTTTAGTTGTTGTAGACACAAACACATGCTGGAGATGGTATATCCTCATTACATTCAGTTTACAACAGAACATAATTGCAGAAGGGCGGCAAGGCGATGAAAAATAGTCTTTTTAATAGTATTTTCCCCCCTCGCACAAGCTAATCTGTAAAGGTCCAGTAGCCCAATGAAGATACTGTAATACATGGTGATTGTGCCACCTCTCCCCACATAGTTAACTGGCAGTTTTTAATTTTAAACTAGTTACCAGACATCACAGGCCCACATTAGAACACTTGATCATACAAGGCATGTACAGTAGGATTGATCGATTGATATTAGGCGCCGCAACAGCGAGGTCATATAGCGCCAGAAAAGGGATAGAGGTGTGACAGCAAGCAAGAAGGAAATAGAAAGAAAGGAGGTACAGTTGAAGAACTGAAAGCTAGTGGCTAGGGGCCAAAGGGGCGCCAAAACCCTTATTAAAGTATTGCATACATCACTACAGGCATTACCCCCCTCCCTACAGGATGTACAGTAGGATCAATGCGAATTTGTTGACTACGGTACAGTACAAGCTCCGTATGGAAAACAATACATCCACGACTGCGTGAATAAAAATCTGGACAGATCTGTCAATAATGAAGCTGTTTAATTCAGGTATAGCTCATACAATATAAAAGTACCAAGATAATTTAGTAAATGAACATAACTATATACCGTACTGGAGCGACTGATATGACGTGAAGAGCAACATGCCGAGAAAAATCCACTTTTATAGACAGAAAGTATTTATTCTAGACGCTCTTCAGCAGTACAGAGTAGAATGAAACAAAGTTAAATGAAGGTATGTTCAAATTATATCCATTAATGAGGACATTGGTGGTCAAATCCCTCCCAGATGTGAGGTCTGGTCGTGTAGGAGAGGCCAGGTCGGATCGGTTGGGTGAGGATAGGTGTGGCCTGTCATCAGTCAGAGCCGTATATTAGATTAATATACGACTCTGTCATCCGTATAAGCCCGCCTTGTCCGTCCCAATGCCTTGGTCCGTCCCTCCCTCCGTTCCCGGGTTCTGTCAGGTACTTATTTCTTTGTTTCATTCTACTCTGTACTACTGAAAAGGGAAGTAGATGCCTCTGAAACGTCCAGAATAATTACGTTGTCTAAAAATGTGAGGTTTTCTCAGTATAACTAAATACAGTGAGTTTACAAGGAAATGTACCACAAAGTTGGAGCGAAGGCACAAGAAAGAAATTAACATTAAGGTTCCGTAGTGAATAAATAAAAGTGTACATTTTATCCATCAGCAAGCCTGTATGGGTGTAAGGAATGGCAGGAAAGTTTCTTTGCAAGGAGGGAGCGAGGCGTTGCGTCAGCCAGTGTTTTGTGATGTCATGGTGGTGGTTCGTGTTAATAGATGGGGTGTGATGGTGGCACAAAAACAAGGTAAAAACATTGGATGTCGAGAACTGGAACCAGGATACGGTACCGAGTCCTTCAGGGACCCCAGACAACATTACATTTAACACTGAAGACCTATGCTATTCGATGGTTGTCTTTCTGGTGTAGTTCGAGGGAACTTGTAGCCTCCAATTCACTGTCAAAATCACAGGCATCTTATAGATTAAGGAAGAAGTTGGAACTGAAAAGAAGTACTTGTTTGTGAAGCTATAAAAACGAAATAATCTGCATCAAATAGTGTCGAGTATAGGCTACACCAAGGATGAGAGACAATATTGTCTCATCATTGGGCTAGGCGAGTTGGTTGAGAAAATGAAGCTCACCTTTTTGGCTACCCCAGTCTAACAAGGGGGAATAGACTATTTTAAGAATGACCAGGGTAAAAAGACTGAGTTGTGTACCTTTAGCAGATCAATTTGATTTAACGGGTTAGGTGTTAGTAGTAAGGAGTGAAGAAAAAATAATTTAGATAAGTAGATCAGAGCTGGTGGAAGAGAGGGAAAAGGGCTACTCGGCAAATTGATAAAGGAGAGGACCCAGAAAATCATGGAGAGCAGATTTGAAGGTCTGTATGGAGGCAAGTGACACTACTTCATCTGGAAGGGAGTTCCACAGGCTAACACATCTCACGGAAAAGAATCTTCTAGATTCCAGTGAACAGGGCGTAACGCCCTGACGTGGTTTGGACATTGACAGAGTTTACAGCTTGTAAGGTAATGAAGTCAAGGGTCCCTGTGTGAGAAGCAGACCTTAGGTCAGATGTGTGAACAAAGTGACAGTGGAGCACGTGAAGAGGAGTGATTGACTGAATGAGGTTCGAGAGAGTGTTGGAAAAAGGAATACTGGAGGCTTCTGCCGTGGCCGTTCCCTTGAGGGGAGTTCCGGGAATACGATTCCAACCATGGTCATCGCTACACTTAATACACTATAGGCACATTCCGTACTAAGAAAATAAATTGCCGAGGTAATTGTTGAGGTCAAGTTTCATTACAATAGGTTGATTGATTGATATTAGGCACCGCAATATGTTGCGAGATCATATAGCGCCAGAAGGTAAGAGGCGAGAAAACAAGCAGGAAGGAAATAGAAAAAAATAGAAGGGCAGTTGAAGAACTGAAAGAGTGGCTGGAGCCGAAGGGGCGCCAAAACCCTAAAACTATTGCCCAAATCACAACAGGCAATACAGGGTTACATAACACGTTTTCACGTACTCGCATTTTTACCGAAATCTAATCCTGTTCACCTGTCAACTTTGTGTTACAAGTATAAGGGATATTCGATCTGTTGGATACTTATAGTCGGCCTTGGGATTAATAATATTGCAAGAAAACAATGGCATGCAACTGCTCGAACCTCAGAAGTTCAAACTGTTGGAAACACCAGTATCGTCAGGAACAGAATAATTTGTACACATTTCAGTTTTGGTGTAAAACTGCACTGAAAACATGCTACAGCAAGTAAAAAAACTTACTGGATATAAAAGTTTTCTTACATAGCTATACGCTTGTCTCGCACTTCTTTGGTAGGTTTAAAACTTTAAACAAAATTAAAAACGGTAAATTTTTACAAGTTGCCACAACAGGATTTCACTGAAATTTTTTTTATTTCCTAGAAGGATTTAGAGTGACTACCGGGACCTAACCAGGGCAGACTACCGGGACCTAACCTGGGCAGACTACCGGGACCTAACCTGGGCAGATTACCGGGACCTAAGCAGGAAAAAATATGCAGTAGAAATTAGTCAGACCAGACCTGACCTAACCTAATCTGGACTGGGACACACTACCGGGACCTAACCTAACCTAATATGGACTGGGACACACTACCGGGACCTAACCTAACCTAATCTGGACTGGGACACACTACCGGGACCTAACTTGGGCAGACTACCGGGACCTAACTATAAGAGGTAACTACTGTTATGCAGCATTTGCAGAAGAAATGGTATATAGAAAAGTTGTTTGTAATAGTAAACTATAAACACTGGTAATAGTACCATTTTTGAAATCGAGTTGTGGCAACTTGTAAAAATATTCCTTAAAAACTTACATGAGTGTACCATATGTATACATAGCTTACCTTCCGAAATTAAATAAACTTCCCATTCTGTTGGTGTCCATATATTGCTTTCTTATGAGGACCACCTTCCCTTTGTCCATAGGCCATATTATAAATCCTGGCAGACTCTATTCATGTTTTAAACTGTACTTGATGTAAGGGTCGGAATACAAACTATGAACAGCAAGGTAACGAATTGTCTTCAACATTGTCGTATTTTAATCACACTATAGCCACATCCAACTTGACAAGTCTACATATAATGTACAACTTCATGTTTATTAATAACCGTACACGCAAGAACACAGTTAAGAAGCTCTATCTATATGTTTACTTAATGACAGGATGTGTTAAAAGGGGCCAAAAGGGTGGTGGAGTGCACGTAATACAGTTGTAGTGTTGTGTCTGCATAACCTGTGTCAAACTTCACACGTACCACAATATAAAGTTTAAACATTTCTTTTTGTCAATATTGAATGGACGCAAATAATTAATCAACAGACTACCGTTAACACAATCTTAAGTTCCGTAAAAAGACAACCAAATAGACTTCTGCAATGTTTACTGAAGTTAGTTATTACGTCAGAGCGTCCCGTTAGTCACTCCACTTTCGACATCCTTACCCACAACTCCATATATATATATGTGATCTTGCCTATTACCCCGTGAATCAAAACACTTACCGCATTTCTTGATAGCTGCATCGGCATTTACGGAGACCAAAGTGGCGAGGAGAGCCACGGCTATGAAACACGTCTTCATTTTGAGCTTCTAAGTTGTACACTGACCACAATCAAGTCTGGTGGGTAACGAGTCAAGGTGGAGCTGCGCCGTTCCTTAAAATGTATCGTGCCGTCTAGGTACAGTTGCCAACTACCTTAAATAGTGCCTTATAAAATTCAATACCAACACCGTGAACCTATACATAATGTTTTTTTTTTACTGCATATCACCGACATAATGATAATATAAATGTATATAACCCGCTGATGTGCTATCGTGAAAGAGGAAATCTGTTGTATTGGATGATATAGTGCGAGGTGGAATTTAGTGACAATGAGGCGACAAGTGCAAAATAATGGAGTGGCGGCTGGAGTGCATGTTGCCAGGTAGGATATTTTTCTTTGACGACTGGGATAGCAATCGGGAAACAAACCAGAAAGGGACAATGTCACATGGTTATATATTGTATAAACACTTCCTAGATTAATCCTCACTGGTTGTTTGCGTTTGTTGCTGTCCATGACGGTCGCTATAGGCACTCATCCATCAAACAATATAAGCGTCCGCAGATCTTACATGGCAAATCCTTGTGGAAAGTACGGTACGGCTACTGTGTTCCCCTCTACCTGTGCGATGAATCACATGAATTATATGAATCAACAGTCCCATTGGAAAACATAACCTTATAAACATGACTACTAAGTTAACTGCGTAACATACAGCGCAATGAATGGCAACATTACCTCCATAAGAATGACGATGACTAATTACATAGATGACCAACTGACTGGCAGTGTGATGAGGGAGAGTTGTGTGGTGAAGAGATTAGATAGTGTATCATTCCGGGAAGAAACATGATAGGGCTGATTTTCACAATTTCTCTCAGATTTTCGCTGTTTTTGTTTTATTTTATGTTACTCTCATTACTTAAGTGCCATAATAACCTCAATTAATTGCCTAGCTGATGCTAGAATTACTGAGACAGATTTTGTTGTGACGATGGCGTAGTACCGGTACTGTACAATGACTCCATAGACCCTACAGTCATATCGTACCTGTACTACACCATCCTCAATACCATCGATATTCTTGCATACTACCCAGAATTACAACAATCGTGTTTTTCACCTCTTTCACATGTCTTTGAGAGTAAAGTTTGTGATGCCTTCCAACTATCACTGTAACTTCCAAGAAGGGGAAGACAAACATTAAGCTACACTCTACCGTAACATTGCTAAACACTGTTCGTGTAGCTTAGTGATTATTATCCTCGCTTGCTATTCGGTAAGCTACCTGAGGAGATCACGTCCCTCTCAAGGCTGTTATTGATTTTCAGTATTGAGGGTTGAGTTATTACCGTCTCCCTTGAGCAAAGAGATGGTAATTGTGTGGTGTATGAGAGGTCCCAACCTTTCTGGGAGGGTATAGGACATCAGACCTTGACTGAATAACGTTAACGTTAGTAGCCCAAGGTCTAAAAAGTAGACCTTGAGTAGCCTAGCCAGTGGAGGCTCTCCGTTCCCTTTTCTCTAGCCAATGGGATACTGGTAAAATTCCACTTGTATATTGACAGTCTTTGGATGATACCACAATTCTAACTCCTGTCTTTATTTTTTTTTTATTTCATCGGAACTGAAGGCTGTTAGAGTGTCAGTAGCCCGTGACTCTTGCGAGGCCCCATTGCAGCCCCGAGATGAGACAGTGGAGCTTTGGTACCGTGCGTAGCTTCTCTTCTTTCCCACTAGATTACGACACCTTATTATATTCGTCACTATCCTGAATATTATAATATAATTATACAGTTTGAAATTATCCATCTGTTAATTTTTATACCCAAATTTTGTTTACATACAAGTATGCTTTTTGTGTAGAAATTGAACAGCTATTGTTGTATTATTGTATTCGTTGTATGTAGGCTAAATGTAGGTTAACATGTGACCATAGACTGAAGACCTTTACAGCAATTAAATTTGTAGTATACTGTAGGCTATACTAGAGGGTCTGAGGCACAAAACATTTGTCCCTGACAGTAAATATACCGTCACCTTGATAACAGCGTAATGACGGTGACTCAGGCAGCCAAGTTCCACCATAGAGTTACCGTAGTTGATTTACCTCACATCACTCCGGGCTGCTCGGTCAGGCAGCTTGAGGAACTTCAACAACAACCTCACATCACTTTTAAAAATAGGCCTACCACACAACGATAGGCTATACCAGTATATAAATGATGCTCTTTTACTCTGATCACACTAACAACTGTATGTTGTAATCCCTTTGACTATTGCAAACTGTCATTAGTTTAGGGAAATTTCCAACTCTAAAAATTATCTCCTTGAGACAAAAGGAGCTTCCCAACGGCGAAGAGAATTGTGTGTTGCTAAGGAGAGTAAATTTTGGACAAGGCAACAGTTGCCCACGTGACTGTGTTGGGTAAGATAAGGGAACAATTCATTCATATATAATTCATTAATGTCTGTACAAACACAAGTTTCCTTAAGGGAAGATCATTGTATGAAGAGAAATCCAGCGGATGAAGATAATTTCAAAGTTACCCTGCTTCGGTAAGAAAGAAGTCATATGACGTAATAGTCGGTGGAGTTGGATAGATAGACATGATGGTTCCAGTTGAAGGACACTGGTTGACGAATATTCTGGGGTCGGGGTTTAAAACGTTGGATTAATATGGTCGTGGAAAGGACGAATGTTTTTATCCAAAAGTGGCATAAGTCGTACTTACTACATACTCGTGACATTCCCCAAAAAATTAGATATATTTCACAAACTTCGCTGGAGGAGATAAAAATCTTTGTTGGTAGATGGAATGACAACTGATTTTTCCAAACTTTTATGCAAAACAGATTCCCTGTTCGTGTGCAGGTATACCGGTATATATATATATATATATTCGGTGCCAAGCCTTCGATCTTTCCTACCTGTGAAGTGAGGTGTGTTGAATGACCTTGACAGGAGCTGGAAGAGGAGGTCAACTGGTCCTATTTACCTGGCTTGCACTTCCGTCACATTCGCCAT
Source organism: Petrolisthes manimaculis (assembly GCA_034508575.1). NCBI lineage: Eukaryota > Metazoa > Arthropoda > Malacostraca > Decapoda > Porcellanidae > Petrolisthes > Petrolisthes manimaculis. Next base: position 235,424 of record JAWZYT010001428.1, on the reverse strand, counting down.
GATGCCAACATTTCCGACCAATTTCATATCTTCCGTTTTCCACTAATTTTCCTTGTAGTTTATTGCTTTCACAATTTATTTTCGGGATTTGGCGCTAATTAACCTCTTACTTCCATTATTCTATTATTGTCATCGTTACCACATTACAAGTTCCATGGTACATGACCGTGCACTATCTTCAAATGTAACAAATTAAAGAAATTTTTATGTGTGTCTTTTACTAATGATGGGTACAAGCACTTTGCCATGAAAACAGTATCAGTAAGCATGAACAACAAATTATTGAATAACGTTCACATTCACTTTGATGCCGTCTCCCACATCAGTTCTTTCGTGGAGAAGAAATAATTATATCTTCACTATACCAAGTTTAACAATATGATACAAAGTTTTTCGATATTTGTACATTTTTATACCATCACAATCAACTTACAAAATCGAGCGTCGAAGAAAAAAAAGAATGGCTAAATCGTCAAAAATATAATTAAGAAGTATAATAAACTGGTGGCGGTTGCATCAGAAACTTCCAAAACAAAACAACATGCTAGCGGGTACACGAGGAAAATATGTTGAGGCTAAATAAACGTGTAATGTACAAACTTTAAAGAAAACATATACGGTAGCCTACATATATTTTTACTAGCGTTTCTTACAAGATGAAAATTGTGTTGATGGTGATGGCAGCGAAGGATGAGGACAAAGAGAAAGAGGAAGGGGAAGTGGAGGAGGAAGTGGTAGTGGTGGAGTTAGATAAGTAGCCTAGGGATAGGGGGTTAAAAAATGCACAGTGAGTCATCGGTGCGTAATGAAGTTGTGTTTGTCCTTTGGGAGCTGGTTGAAGGACGCAACCTGCACGGGAGAGGGATGTGGGGGGAAGAGGTACCCTAGGGGGAAAGGAAGGGCTTCTCCCCATGGAGGTATAATCATTATACCTCCATGCTTCTCCCCAACTAGGCTATAAAGGTTACTAATTAGCACCAGCACTTTATTCCATCCTGGTCTGTTAATCTTTGGTCCATATTATTTAGTTGTCTCTCTCTCTCTCTCTCTCTCTCTCTCTCTCTCTCTCTCTCTCTCTCTCTCTCTCTCTCTCATACACAGTTACGCATACACCACTTTCGATCCCCTTTTGTTTTTGTCCCTTAGCTAAAAAAAACGTTAATCCATAAAATAAATGTTTTCCAATACCAGGTATAGCTGTAGAACCGTTTTACACCAGAGGTCGTATCATTAGTCGTTCAGCAGATAATTATTAAGAAATCCACAACACCATCATTGAATGTGGTAACTCCATAAGATTTCTGTTTTTCGTTTAACATCGAGTTAACAAGAAAGAGGGGGAAACGTATGGGATTTTGTAAGAACCAGGTGAGACCGTGAGACAGATAAGACAGATTATGCAAGTCAGGAGTGAGAGTTAAAGGGACCCCGTGGTGCAGTCAGAGAATTGAAGGTTAGTGCATGCTTCAAATAATGCCACGAAACACCACCTATATTGAAGGAGCTTGTTTCGTGGCATAGTCAGGAGGAATCAGAAGCCACCATATCTCTTACAAGATCACAGGGTCCTTAAGGCAATATAGTGGTTTGTGATGATGTCGTGAAGAGCGTCTTTTAGTAGCTCAGCAGTAAGAACTTTGGCACTTGGGTATTCATAAACATAGTTGTACAGGTTCGAATCAGTTGTGGCCTCGTACGTACAGGAAATAATTCATTGCCGTTGGGATTTGGGAGGGGAAGGAGGAAGGGAAAGGGGACTTGGGTGAGGGAAGTGAAGTACGGTGCCAATTAATGTATACCATGCATGGGGTCTGTGGAGTACACAACAAAACTCACCCTAGTGACCTTCATCAATCTCTATGGGTCTGATTTTAATCACATTTTATATTCATCTGCCATTGTTACATTATTTATGTAGTTAAGGGCCTCATAGTTAAATTGTGCTTATATTGATTAAATCGGTATATTACTGACCTCAGTGTGTGTCGCATATTGATTATATGGGTACGTAGGTAACATGGTGGTAATATACTGTATTAGTGATGCTATAATGCTACATTACCCTATCAGTACAAGACAATGGAAAAATGATTACACAAATACATATTTTATGGGGTCACATCCATCAGTATAGCTGGTGATGTACTGGCAATAAAATTAAATAGTTTGTGTGTTGAATCTATTATAAAGATATATTGAAGGTGTATTGAAGTGAGGACAATACCTTGATAGAGTTAACCACAATAAAACAAACCAAAGAGGAATGGTAACATCACATCTTGTGACCATTCACACTCTGTAAACACCAGCCTCATATTGGCGGCAGTGACATGCATAAAATATTCAATATTAGCCTATGCCAGTCATACAATTTTACCTATGTGTTTGTCTTCCACTATAGGCTACTGTCTAGCTAAATAAGCTAGGTGTCCCAGGAAATCCCCCAGCATGATCCAGGAAGTGGATGGGGTGCTGGCTGATAATGTAATTGTTATCATGCATGCCTAGCAAGCTAGAGATCCTGGGATAGATTCCCGTGTCAGTGGATTTTTTGGACAATAATTTTCCCAACCCCCATGTCCCTGTTCACTTAGCAGTAAGCAGGTACCCCGGGTACCCGGCTGTAAGAGCCAGCAGGTTTGCAACATTGTAGGCTGGAGAAAGATGTGTTGATGTAACAATTCTGACTGCCTTATTAATTAATGACCACCAGCGCCATGAGTCGATAGGCATAAATCCCAGCATCATCTTCTTCAGTAAGTGTTTGTTCAGCCTAATTAAAACAACAAATGTTTAGTGAAAGTTTGTCTAATTTACCACGACTGGCATGATGGAGTTCCTGTTATGGAAGAGCAAACTGGCAATGAGTAGCCAACTGATAATATAATATGCTGTAGTCAGTGTAGTGGGTTACATTTCACTCTTTGTTGTCCATGTAGCCTGCAGTAATTGTTAACTCATATTAGTCATAACACACGGATAACTTTCATGGGACATACCCTATCTTTCTTTAATACACTGGAAATCGTAAAGTTCTCACATTTTATATATATTTCTGATCCACCCTGTGCTGTAAGTGCACGCATGTGTATGTGTATGTTTAGATACAGTCAGGGGTAGAAGCGTTGAAGGTCGGGAGAGCTACGTAGCGGGAAGCGGAAGAAAACTGCCACTTCCTCTTGGTGTGGAGTGGTGCGGGGTATAGGTAGTGCCATGCAGCTACAGTCAATCCCACTCACCTCCCACCCCACCTCACCTATACTGTAGGTTAAGGACATGCGGGCTTGCGGGGCCACTTTCTCGTACTCGTACAACAATGCCGCCCGGAAAACATATACCCACTGCAAGAGAAAGTATTGCCCCTTCCTGGCATTGTGTCCTGTAAGTCGAATATACTTGAGAAATTAGGTGTACCGCAATCACTTATTGTGACTTCCTTTTAATAATGCAGAACGAATATATCTCAATTGTCTCACTTATTGCAACATTCTAAGCAACGGTAGGCTAATCACCGACTTCATTACGGAATTAAGTTGTAGTAAAGAGGGTTATTATTATATTCGCTTATACTCACCTTCATACATGTAGGTGTGTACATTGTTACATTTCCAAAGCAACTACATAGTACATACAGTAACAGCGCTGCTGATCAAATGATGTTGAAAGATTGGCTAAAAAGGTCGTTTCGCCCAAAGTCAGTTCGTCCACTCGGTGGAGCTATTTCGCCCAATGTCACATATTATAAAGTGACATATTTATAAGTGACATTGATTTCGCCCACATCTGGCAAGAGTCACGTATATAGACATTTGGAAGTGTGTGGTTGTAGGCAAAATATTTATAAACAAGAACATGAAGGAAAATCCTTCAAAAGCTCCGGCTCTTAATGATTCAAGTGAAATAATAAAATATCCATATGTAAAGGTCTCAAAAATATTAATTATGTTTTATTTGGATTTTCGTATTCATATGGTTATATTGAAATTTTGAAAATGAACCCTTTTTATTGAGGGTGAACCCCTCGGTTGAAAAAATGATTCAATGTCGGTAAAAGAAAATGGATGGGAGTGAGTGAGTGAGTCAGTTGAACCATTTTAGAAGTTGTCGCCCCAAGAAGAACAACAACAATAATTACGATAAGACCTTGAGCTCTCTGCTGAGGCCGGAGCTAAAAATGTCGTATCTTTACATCCCAAGCCGGACTTTCCTGACGTCTCATAATCCAACTTAATTTACTTTGCAAATTAAAGGGACTCCAGTAATTCCTCCCTCGGATAAAATACATTATAGTTTGCTTTTGATCGGGGAGCATTAACTAAACCCTCGACACTGGCCTGCTGGACACATAAATTAGGATCTATATATGCCTTTTTTTTTTCCTTGTATTACTCGACGATTCACAAGTTTGACTGGTAAATACTAAAGCTTCCCTGTTAAGTCAATAAAGTATGCTTACTTGGATTGCAGAGGGCTGGCCGGTATTTATCAAACCTTTTAAAATTCGCACTTACTCGTATGTTTATCCTACATTATTGACCTCGCCAAAAAGGCTCATTTCGCAGTGGACAAATTTCCTCCGGTTGAAGTACGAGTACATGTTACTATTATAAAACGTGCAATGCCGATTTATATCCCTAGTCATGATTAACGCCTATGAACACAATCCTAACTGATGAGTGATTTTTTTTTTTTTAATAAATATACGGGCCCAGCTATCGATACATCTCTAATGATTTAGGAGTGTATGGGTCTATGCCTCTCTCTTTCATACCAAAGCCATCAATCCCTTCTGAGAGAGAGAGAGAGAATGTTTGTACGATTAATCAAGGGGTTTATAACACGAAGACATATGTGTTATTGTTCCTCGACATCCAGGAAATGAAGGAGGCGGAACTAGTAGCCCGCACTCCAGCAGCTGTCTCTTTAGTGCCTGTGGGGAGGTTGGTTGGTTGGTTAGCTGCTGGTCATTCTACACACACTTTTTGTTTCGTCACACACACACACACACACACAGTTTCCTCACTCTACCCACATATAGTTATTTCTCACTCTCCCCAAACTCTGGTCCAGTTTCCTTGTTTAGCCCAAACACACGTACAGGTCCCTTTCCTTACTCACCACACACACATCTTATTTCACTCGTCCATTTCCTCTCTCTTTCACATGATCTTTCGTCATTGCACACCCTATCCTGATGGGGGCTGCTTCGTCATGCAATCAGCAGACTCTATTGTGGCTGGCTGGAGTTTCGTTGTGGAACTCCAGGACGTCTGATATTGTCAGTTTGTCACTGTGGGTACAGGGTAGATCCTCGTCTCATTATTTGCTGGGCTAAGATTCAGTCCCCAGGTGGGGAAACTTGCTCAATTTTATACAGAAGAGTTTATTGGGTTTCTACACACCCACATCCAGCTGCCTCCTCATCCACACGCACATGAAGGGGATAAATACCTACATTGAAGTTGACAGTACAGTACTTAAACTTAAAATTAGGGCATCGCTTCAGCACTCGCTTTTAATTCTTCTGCTGTCCCTTTGCTATCCTTTAATAATCTTCGATCTTACAGTCCCAAATCTCTATCACCTTCTCCCCCCTTCCTAAAGGGCCTTCCAGGCCCTAAGGTGGTCTTTCATTTTCAATAAATTTTACCCTTTTTGGCATTAATAAAACAAAGTTTGAGAATTAGGTCATATATTTACACAAAAGATTTTTTTTCAAATTAATATAAAATCAGGTCACTCCAACCTACAGTACAACAGTACTTTGTTGAACCTTTATTTCACTTGTATAGGCTACATACAAAATTGAGTATCGTACTGCGCAAACCCATAACACAACAAACTTCTCAAATTCATAAATGTTCTGTACTGTGGTCTGTAAATATTACAAACACCTGAGAAAAATTTCTACATTGATGTTAACCGTTACTAAACTGTTGAGGAAAAAATGCACAATTATATTACACAATTAGCTGCAGCATGCCTTTTGGTAGGCATTTGTGGTAAACTGTGGCATACCTTCTAATAATGATGTGAAAACTTTACATTTGTTCCACTCTACACTGATACACCATGCAAGATGTGACTTTGAAACATATATCTCCTTCCTGACTGGTGGGAGAACCCTATGCTCTTTTTACCTTCATTAAGGCACATTCAATACAACAACCATGCATCTTATCCCTACACCATAATTGTCACAAAAACTCCTCTTAATCTGCAAAAAGAAAGATTAACTCACCTCAACACTGACTTTCAGCTATACTGTACAGTATTGTACTAAATAAAAACTTTTGATATTGGCACTACACTTTTAGTGCCACTACAAGTACTATTTCTTGTATTTGCCTTCTACCTCCAGTTTATTTACAAGTACCTGTACATCCATTAATGGTTACAGAATATCTGGATTAATACTTTGCCTGGCAGTGTCGTCTTTTACCTTGTAACATATTATCCATCTGACTTTACATATAGGCTATGTGAAGAAATCACTGCCAGTGTAAAAAATATAAAAAAATTCTCCGTTGTGCCACACCACGAACATTACTAAAGAAAGCCATGCTGCAACCTAGGAATTAAACAGATAAATTGTTATATTATACATACAGTATTTAAACATTAATCTGACAGTCTACAGAAAAAAAAAGCTGCTCAATGTACTATTGCGGACATATATTTCTTTTCACATAAGGGTGACTTTTGTAAACATTTGACTGCTTTTCTAGAATTATGAGCTGTATAGTTTTCTTATTTATTAATTAATTAAGCAGGTTCTAACTTCCAGCAAACACCCACAAACAAAGTAAAGTACAGTAATAACATCATAAGAGTGCATGAAAACAACGGTGAGATTACTGTACGAGTTATCACTAAGTGGAAAGAAATTATTGTCCGCAATAAAACATTAAGGTTAGTGAATACTGTACTAATCAATTCACATACTGTATTCAAGTACAGTACTACAGTATACGGTACTGAACCTGAGGAAACTGATTTCCCAAATGTTTACTATGGTGCCTCATCATATTAATTTTACATCTTGTGAGGCCTTGTTCATTGTTGTATGGCTCAATAATAATTAGCTGTGTGTGTGGCTTTCATTTGGAGTTGCTGTACACTGTAAATATTACTCTAAGAAACATAGTACAGTACAGTACTTAAATTCATAGACAGGAACTTCTAAAAGTCTGCAATTTATCTCAAAGATGTATGACTTTATATCATACAGAACAGATCTAAGCTATGGCTAGGGTACTTTAGTTCTTTTGACATGATCATCTAATGCCATATTCACACACTAAAATATATAAAGTACTGGTATACCAATAACATTCATGTATCATGAAATTTAAAACCAATACTCCAACCTTTTTCTTCATCTGACAGAACAGAAAATATTTTTCAACATGCTCTAAAGGAAATTAGGTTATTGTAGATTTAAAGAGCCTGAACCTAAACATCAGAATACTGTACATGTTTATGAATCTCCTATGTCTTATATTTACCTCGTAGTGGAACATTAACAAGGAAAAAATACAATAGTTATCCCTAATTTATGCATAATTATGGTACAAAACCTTTACAGTTTTATATGCATGTTTCAACAAATGTCATTACATAAATTATTGAAATAAATATAAAACACATTTTTGTAATTATACAGTAAAGTAGAGTATGATGACAAAAAAAAGAGGTAAGATAGGTATTTTGTGTAGTGTTCTAAGTGACTACAGTACACATCTGGACCCAGAGAGCAGCAGAGAGTGTGTTCTCACTCCTATGTGAAGGGAGGAAACAAGAACAAATCCAAGATCATACCTATCAAGTGACTAATATGTAACTTGAGGGTGGGACGAGATCATCCTTGGGTCTCAAAGATAGAACTCTCCCCACAGGGCTGGCAGCATGATAATATCTATTGGCAGTGTTAGTAAACACTAAATACAGTGTAATCCATTCTCACCAAAATCATGGCAAGAAACAATCACCAGGTATTGGTATATTGTATATGATGGTCATCGAAAGATGCTTGAAAAAAAAAAAAAAAAAAAAAAAAAGGCAGACAGTCCATCTATGGGTAACAAACTTTGAGTCTTTATGAACACAATTTCCTGATAACCATCTGAATTTGGTTGGCATCAATTTTCTCTCTAATGTTTTCTAATAGCATGGTGCCTTCTCTCCCAGTTACATCTTCTAAAAACCTTCGTAGCAATATCAAATCTTTTTCTTCGAGATCACTGCTGATCTTTGATGGTTCACAGCTCTGCCTGGCAATACGATGGCTAATAAAGTTTTGACTGTCTCTTACTGCATGTTTCTCAGAAGCTGGCATCAGCTGAGGAATGTTTCTGCGATGTAATGATGTATTTCTGTCACGAACAGGATTGGAGGGAAAATATGTGTTACCTGATGCCCAAAATTCTGCAGTACTATTTGGCTGAAAGGAATCTAACATGCTAATCTGTAGTGCCATACACAATCTATTATGAATGTCTACAAGATTTATACAGTCCAGGTTTGACCATGATGCCATTGCTTCTTTGAATATATCAGACTGACACTTTAATGGTGCCATCTGTATTAAAGTAAGAGTAGAAAGTCTCTCTTCAACTGCCAGTATTTCATCCTCACTCAGATTTAGTGTTAGAGTTGAAAGTTCATCAACAAGGAAGCCAACAGCATCTAAAATTTTTAACATCTCCGGAAACATTAATGAAGCATTGTCCTGTCCATGTTTCCAAGATATGTATTTGAGTAATAGATGAACATACTTATTTCGTAAAATATCAATCTTATCCATTTCCTGTACCATTTTATTTATTGGTGTGTACATTAGGATCCAGTTCATGATAACACCAATGGGCCAATCAAAATCCAGTTTTGCAGCAGCTGTGTGTAGTTCACACATCTTTGTTACATAATGTTGAGGATAAACCTGCAACAGATCTGATATATGAATAACTGGTTGGTTGAGGTTGCTAGTAGCACCAGGAATGTGCCAACAACCAGAGTCCTGATTGAAAAGATAAAGGCTAGAACAACAAACTGATCGCAATGAACAGGCATTCAACAGTGCTATTTGATCAGACACTAAAAGATTGAGGAAGTCTTCATTTTTAAAAACGAAGAAAAACTGTCGTATGACTGCATTTAGGTGAATGTCCATGAAATCCAATGGTGTGAAACCTTTGTCTTTGTATAATGTCTCAGGCAAACCTATCGTCAATATAGCATCAGAGAGACTCTTAATCATGTGGTTGATGTGGCCAATATCCTCTGGTTCTAAAAATTCTCTCATTTTTTCCTTATCAGGAGAATAAGGACTTAAAGAAGGTATCCTAATTGTTTTGAGCAAAGATTTAAGATCAGCTGGCTGGTAGTTGACATCAGGATATCTGTAACTACTGCGGCTATCTTCCATATCAGATCCCTGTGATCCACATATACTAGTGTCCAAACAAACAGGGTCTGACGATACTGATTCACTTCCTGTATACTTACGACTTCTCTCCCTGACAGGTTCTTGAATGGTGTATTTTTGATCTGGCCTGGGTTGATGTCCACTATTACTGGTGGGGTAAAAGTCAGATTTGCAAGAATCACCCATCAGTTCTTGGTGTGCCATGAGGAAAGGATCATCACACCTGGTGAGCAAATTTAATATTAACTTACAATAAGAAACTATTTAACCTGTAAACCAGAAGCCTGCGGTAAAAGAATGTTATAGTTTAAGATTGTGTGTCAGCATCAATTACATGTAACTTATGTTGACAACAAATGGTATACTTTCTGAATAATATAACTGTTCTGTTATACCTGTATATATACAGGAATGTAAACTTCTCAGAAATGAAGGCATGCTTAAACTTTCCTGGACATATTAGACTTACAGTTCTGGTTCTTTTTGGTAGAAGAAACTTGAAGCATCACTCTCTTCACTGGGTGATGGTGATGGACAGGCATGGTGTTGCTGGGTGGACCGGGCAGTAAGTCCAGCAGTGAGACGTGAGATGAGACTGGTAGGAGTCTCCCAACTTTCACATTCATCTAATACATTCCTTTCACTTCCAGACCAGGGACCACTACTTAGTCTTTCAATACAAGAACCCTTCTCAGGAATTATTTCTTGGCCTTTGTTTCCTCCTGCTTCCATGTTGCAGTGCTTTACTCGAGAAGGGGATATAATTCTGGATTTTACAACACCTGGGTTTTCAACTACAATGCCCTGCCTTACTACTTCTGAGGAAACAATGGTTGGATGAATTGTATTCCTTGAAATAGGCAAAAGATTGGGCATATGACTAACGATGCAGCCACTAGTACCTCCTTCATTTACATTATAAATGTTGTCCTCAACCCCATGGGACTGAAGAGGCATTTGTACATTAGGCAAAGATACAGGCGCCCTTGAAGAGGTATGAGGGTGTGGAGGAGACTCTATGACACAATGATGGGTTACACCAGCCACAATTGGATTGTGACATGTAGGACACCACCTTCCTTCCCTCTTGTATTTAGCCTCTACGGACATTTCATGTGCTGAATCTTTCTCTTCACATACTTTCTGATAGATTGAGTTGGATGTATCTCTAATCAGCCTGTGTCCTCGCTGAGCCCATCCTGAAGATTGGGGCTGGTCTTCTGGCTGGACATCAGGATTAAATGTTAATCCATGAGATGACTCAGAAATGTTACTTGCCAATGGATTTGATGTACTATAATGGGGACCTGAATCTGTCTCAGAAACACTATCGTGCTCTTGAAAACTGGAAGCGTTTATTACGGTGTGAATATGGGAAGTACGAGAGATGGTGTAGTGTTGACTTGGATGATGAGTGGAGGAAGAGTATGTATGGCCAGAGGTGGGAGAGGAACACTCTCTGTTCTGATTATTTCTTCTCCCTGAAGAGTTGGTGGTCATGGCCAGGCGCACCATAGTCACAATCACCTCATCTGAAACAAAAAATAAACTCCAAATGTTCACCCAAAACAAAATCCGTGGAGCAGTTTTTATCGATTTATGAGTTACAGGTGCAAGATTTTTTGACAACACATGATTTTTCCTACTGCTTTCCTATTTTGGCCATAACCTATCATCTCAACAATCTTGGAGGAGGTCTGGGAATTCAGGATTTTGGGTGGGAGGAAGCATATAGGGTGATATACCAGTAATAAATGTTTAATGAAAGAAATGCAGAAATTTGAAAGCCCAAGTCAATTTTTAAAATTTATATGTGAAATGAAAGAAATATGAAAATTTGTGAATCCTATCCAACTTTTGGAAATAACCTATCTGACCTGACATACCCTACCCTAATCTGGAACAAGGCATAATACTCGTACCAGCACCTAACTGGGACAGATTGACAGGACCTAACTGGGACAAACTACCGGGACCCAATACCAAAAAAGGAAATTTCCACAATTTTTGGATGGTAAAATAACAAGTAAAACAGTTGGAAAACCATGTTTTGTCTATTTGGGTGGCCATATACAGAGGGGGAAATATTTCCCTTGTATGAGAGTTGCACAAAATAAGACCTAATTCAAAGCAGCAGAAATTCAATCCAGATCACAAAATATATCATACCGTACAGAAAAATGGGTTTTTATTGAAAGAATTACTGTTTTGTAGCAGTGTTGCCAGATCTGGCTAGGTCCCAATATTTTGGGTATATATTGAAAGAATTACCATTATCGTATATGGTTTTTCTACCTTCATTACCCACTTACCCACTATTTTCTTTTACGGCATTTCCTCTGCAATAGAGCATTTTGAAATTAGCCTGACACTACCTAACCTAGACTGCATCAGACTACCAGGACATAACCAGGGCAAATTAACGGTAAATGACCGTGGTAAAGTTCAAGAAATGACCAGGGCAAAATACTGGGACCTAGCCGGATGTGGCAACACTGCTACAAAATGGTAATTCTTTCAATAAATACCGTATTTTACACCGGTCATTTCCTGTACTTTACCACTGTTATATCCTGGTAGTTTGCCCAGGTTAGGTCCCAGTAGTATGCCTAGGTTAGGCCCTGGTAGTCTGCTGTGGTCTAGGTTAGGTTAGGTAAGGTCAGGCTAATTTCAAAATACCCGATTTGAATGTCCTATCTTGGAAATGAGTCATAGAATGGTCTATTTTAGTGGGTAATGAAGGTAGAAAAACCATACGCAATAACGGTAATTCTTTCAATATTTACCGAAAAATGCACATCTGACACATGTGTAACTCATAAATAGTGCCTTTATTATTGTGGAATTACATCAAAGATAATGTTTACACCCCAAAACCTGGTACAATCATGGAGTTGAATGTGCCAACTGAAAATTAATGCATTATTAGTAGTGTCTTGAGTCTAGACCAAAAAGGGGAATATTTTTACAAGTTGCCACAATCATAAATACAGTACAAATACATTTTAATAGGGACACAATACCTAACATTACCTAAAGTCACCAAACTAATTACCCCTTGATTAATAATACTGGGAAAATCTGTTGGGTTTGGTTAAGTTTAGGTAAGAAAATAGCGTACATACCAACTAGGTTATTTCTGTGCTAAATTCTGCTCAGTATTATGGTGAAAACTAAAAGGGAACAGGTAATGAAAAAAATTAAAGAAGGGTGGATTCATAGATCTGTTCTAACTACAAAAATTCATCCTAGAACTATGTAATTATGTAAGAAGAGTAACCTAACACAAAGCCTGTGTCCTTCATCTGTCACACATCACTCATCACTCGACTTTACACGTAGCTAAATTCTCTGTGTGTATATGTGCTCCTCCTCATCATATACATCCCCATCAATAAACAGTGTATATAATATTACCTGTCAATGTACAGATGAATAGTGACAATAAAAACACAGTGGTAAATGTAAGGTAAACAGTACAAAGTCTGTCTCAGCGTAGTGTAGTTTCACCTTCTCATCCACGACACACGGCTCAACCTTAGTTATATTACAAGTGGAGTTGCTAGCTTTTTTTGTTAGACGTATAATGGAGGCCAGTGTCGGATGCTCTTAATATTTTCTGTTGCCATGGTTCATTGTGCAGCCTATGGGTGCAAAAATAGGGATTAGAACCACTGCACTATAATATTGCAACTGGAAATGCGATATAATTCGTAAGCCTGCAACATAAGCTGCCAGTTAAAGACACCAATAACAACCGCTTCGCACTATAGCTCCAATGTGCATTTGAGTTGTTTTTATCTTCAGTTAGTATTAAATGATACCTAATTTTTCAAAAGAACTATTGATAATTAATATTTGATCTCTCTTTAAAAATAATATGCAGAAATGAGGAAGAAAAGGCAGCAAAAGTATTCGTTAGGGCTACCGCACAGTGCGAATTTGTTTTCCTAGGTGTCTTATTATGGCCGCCTGGGGTCACAGTTCTCGGAGTATATCGCAACTCCATTTGTAATAGAGCTCATTATCATATCAGTAATAGTGTAACAGTATGCAAGGTTACATATAATAGTTAAAGTATTAAAGTAAGTTATCGATAGGGTTACATTTAGACGGATCTGTCACGAATGTTTATAGAATAATAAGATATATACCAACTCTCTTCAAACCAACATTAATTGATGCAATTTATTCTTCATCTTTGTACACTCACTAATATAATTCATTAATATACTACTGTAAGATTTTTTTTCATACTATGCTGTAGAAATTTTACAAAAGTATGTGATGCTGTACCCTTAAATCAAATTAATTTCAAATATGTTGGGAATAGGGTTATCTCATCAATGTTCAGGATATTGTATATAATGGAGGTCAAATTTTGGCTTCACACTTCGACTACCAAAGGCTATTCATTTGATATATAGAAGTGAGTTTGTCCAATGAGAAAACCTGAAACATCTCGCTTGGCCCCGCCCTGAATATCCAATGTTACCAATGCAAGTGGAAAAACCTTGTCTGCATCAGCATCTATGAGTGTCTTTCTTTCCATAACTGATTGCGTAGAAATAACTTACTTGTAATAATTATAACTAAAATAATTAATAAAGCAACACGAAGAATACATAATGGAGTAGTGGTGACAGTATAAAATGAGGTGTGTGAAGTGGATGTGGCATCAGTGTGAGCAACATGGCGGAGTGTCGCTCTCAGTAGTGCCAGTGCGGGAGCAGCCCATTCCTCTAACTCTTGATCTCTACCCTTTGAATTTTACTCATAGGAGTGTTTGTGCATTATTTAAGGCAGCAGGGTGACCATTGGAAGCTTCTGAGTGTACTGGTGGTTCCTGTGACACTGTAAGGTGAGTGAGAAACGCAGGTGAATTCATTTTACATTCAATCATCAACCATTTGTCCAATCGATCAGAGGAGAGGAGAGATGCCGCGTCGCCCCTAGCATATCTGGTCCCTTATGTAGGTGTGTAAGGGTTTCTACTTGCCCTATCAGGTACTCAGAGGAATCAAAAAGTTAAACAAATGGAAAGGGTGAAGTATAAAGAGTGTAATGTGAAGGAAAGAGTCAATGAGCCCCACCTCCCCAACTCTTCCACTACTACTACCACTAACTTAATCTCTTTCTTTATGTACTTTACACTCATATTGCCACACTTATCCTACGTTGTGGTTTGTGTACTCATTTTATCACGTCATGTTTGTGTGACTCAATCCACTTGTGTTAATCATTTAAAACGTCAGTAGTGTAATTTGTCTTGATTTTTTTTTACATAGGTAGGCTACCGTATATGCATAGAGTTTTCTGGGACGTCCATCGTAAATATTTCATGTTTGTTTTTAATTGTATCCATATCGGCAGTACAGTTGTCACGCTAAAATTGGTAAGGAGGCAGGCAGTGAGTGTTGATATTGTAGTAATCCTCTTAAGCCATTGTCTAAAACTGCACATTAGATGTCTGCTGTTGCCTGTGTTGTGTGTAGGGCTGGGCTGAATGTGTGTGTGTGTGTCTGTCTCCTCTGATAATGCCTCTAATCTTTGCAGTGAGGGATAAGTTACAAAGGTCAGTAAGCACAGGTCATTTTGTGAGCTTTTTGGGAAAAATATTTAACACAATAGCCTTAACAAAATACCATGACATTGTTTCTGTATTATAATGAAATGGTTAGCATGCAATTTGACACAACCAAAGTAGTTTCATCACACAGTTGCTATTTAAAATTCATGATAATTTATGACATCATAGGTTAATCACAGGTGAACTAAGAAGTCCTACAAACCACACATGGATAGGCTATATTTGAACCACCTTGTGATTGAATCAACTATGGAGAGGGGTGTACTGTCAGGGGCCTATTGTACATCTGGGAAAAAACAATGTGCAGCAAAAGTTTTGGCCACAGATGAATTGTATCTTACATGACCAGTAGTTCAAAGCATCATGAAAATGCCTTCAATATTTCAATTTCCCGTAATGACTTCTGAAATTTTGACAACTGGGAGAGCTTACTAACACTAACAGGCACCGGTACCAGTAGGCTTATGTGGGTGGGTGAATTTATAACCCCAAGATAACAAAAATGACACATTGTTGTGCAATTTTAAAATATAGTAGCATCATAAAGTACCATTAATAGGCACTGATTTTATGAATAAAGCACATATGGCTGACCCTTACCAGTAACTCAGGATTGACTAGTGGGGATTTTATTTCTGTATAAAAAATTTGAAGAAGTTCATTTGTTGTCTGCACATGTGAAATGAAAATATAAAAATTTAAGGGGGAATATAGCACATTGTTTTGGTTGGTAAATCTGGAGCAAATGATTCCTCCAAACTATTCCAGGCAACAGGGTACCATTATTTTTCATTATCTAGATCTGTTTCATGAGATAATTTGGAAAGATCAAGGCATTCCAATGTACCAAAAGTATACTATCCCCTTAAAGTCATTCTCCTGTTATGGAGAAAAAGGGATACCGGTAATATCTTCAATATAATAAAAAGTGAGGCCATCTCCTTACCATCATAAAGTAATGATAATGATGGTGTTAATAATAGTAATAACAACTGACAGTAACTGTAGAAATATTAATGCCATAATAACAATAATTTAAATGGTTGACGGATTGATTCACAGTTGTTTTCATACTTTGGTTGTTACTACTATGAAATGTGTGCAATATAGACATTAAATATTGAGATAGTTTCAACTCTTAGAAACTCCAATAATTATAATGTAGTTCTGGTAGATCAATGTTATTCCTGGGTATACATCCACTATTGGGTGGTTAACTTGTAATGGACAAGCTTATTGGTTGGTAGACACGTGTATTGTACACTATAATCTACTTTTATTTTTCATCAATATAAAGGGGAAGTTAAGAAGTAAAATTAATATGGGTATTTCTGCATAAAAGGTCCACGTGGCCAACATTTACAATTTGTGTATATTTCACAAATGGACAATGTAATATGTTCATGTGTAATGAATTTAAGAGGAGGTTACACTTATTTTTGGTATAATAGCATATAGACAATTTCAGCTGTCCAGAACCTAAGTTCAGTGTTTTCCTGCCATTGTAAACATTGGACAGTCCCGGTAGTCTGCCCAGGTTAGGTCCCAGTAGTCTGCCTAGATTAGGTCCTGGTAGTCTGCCCAGGTTAGGTCCCGGTAGTCTGCCCAGGTTAGGTCCCGGTAGTTTGCCCAGGTTAGGTCCTGGTTTGGTTAGGTTAGGTTAGGTCAGGTCAAGTCAAGTAAGGGTAAAACAATGTTATCTCCTCACAATATTATGGGCAACAATCAATAGAACGAGTAAAAATATGCATGAAAATGTATTAAATGTGGGAGCAATCCAGGTGGACCTCTTATGCAGAATTACCTTAATAGCAGGTGTTTTGTCTATTTTATGTTTATATGGTACGTTATGTGTTTAATGGTTAGTGTTTACAATCATCTTGTCTTGGTTTTATTTGTTAATATGTATTATTTCTTTTCAGGTAAAACTACAAGATAATTCCAGTCTATTGCAGTTATGTCAAGGTAATATTATAACAGCAGTTGTTGGGCAGTTTATTGAGAAAATCCTCAAATACATGTACAGTTCTACGCTTGATCCAGTATTGTACCATTTCATTAGTACCGTAGGCTACTACCATAACATAGGAGCAAGTTTTGGTGATGCCTTGTTATTGTCTTAACTGGTATATTACTCTCTCCCCTGGAATACAGTGTATGACAGCCACAGTTATAATCAGAAGAATTGGTCTGAAGTTTCGTAATATAGTGCCTATAGGATTAGTGAAAGTTCAATGAGTCTTCATTGATTTTGGTTCGTAAGATTCATTTAATTCATATGATGCACCTGACTGTACCTGGGAATATGGTGGTAGGCTACAGGGTGAGGGAAGGATGGGTGAGTGTAACTTGTATGCGTACAGGACTGTCACTTAGAGTGGTGATTTGGGGTATAGTTGTTTTTGGGGTTATGGGTAGGGTAGGTGAGTATGAGTGTTGGGTGTCAATAGTGGTTGTGGATATAGAAGTGTGTGTGTTCGTTTTGGAGAGAGAGAGCGCGCGCGCGCTTCGGCTTCCCCACCCTTTTTCGCTCATTCTTTTCCCAGTTGGTTCTCTCTCTCTCTCTCTCTCTCTCTCTCTCTCTCTCTCTCTCTCTCTCTCTCTCTCTCTCTCTCTCTCTCTCTCTCTCTCTCTCTCTCTCTCTCTCTCTCTCTTTACAGAAGTGACCTTCCCTTGCTTTGTCGTCCTTCACTTCACACATCCATGTAACAATAGGACCTACAAAAACATTGTGCAGGGTGTAAGAGTGGGGGTGCCAGTGGAGGTGGGGAGGATAAGAGGGAGAGGAAAGCGGATACGATAGAATGTGGTAAAATGAAAATGGGGGAAAAAGTGAACAGTTAATGGAAATAGGAAAGTCGAAAAGGGAGATGGAGAAAGAAAATGTGTAAAGACTAGAGAAAGGAAGGAAGGGAACTATAGACAGCTAATGACGGGAGGAAAACAATTAGGCTACTTTAGTGAGGGGGAGACAGAAAAGTTTAAAAGATGAGTATATAGAGGAGTATTGGAAGAGGGAAGGGAGTTGAGAGCACGCAAGGTGAGTCAAGGAAGGACAGATGATGTGAAGGAAGGGAGGGAGAGAAGGATATGAATGAATGAAAAAGATTAGGCTACGGTATTCGAAGGCTACATACACTGACTGGGGTCGGTGGATCCGAAAGAGGAATAAATCATAATCATCAGTATCCGGTTTCATCCTTTAATCAATTCAATATTATCAGCCTCTATCATATCTAATCCTGATGGAACTGGAAAATATTACAATGTAGACATCATCTTATAAAATAATGAGTTTTTTTTTACTGTAACACGGTACATACTCAGAGATAAGAGGATTAGACTTTTGATAGTATTTTCTTAGCCAGGGGGTAAAGGTTGTTGTGTAAAATGTTAGGACTTAGGGCGGATTAATTTTCAAAGAATCATAATGAGCTAAATTATGACCTGTTTGTACCGTCATTGTCCATGAATATTTGTGCATATGTCCATCGTATTAACAGCATATTGGTTGCTGGGAAAAGTGTTACCTCAATATTTAGAAAAGTATTGTAGAACAAACGTAGATATTATCTTTCCCAATGTGAGACTTCCTTCTACATTTACTTATTTGAGACCTCTTAGGCTATGATGTATTGAGGCGTCGAAGCGTTTAATGACTAGACTAATGTGTTTACTTATGATCTAGCTAGATACTTTGGTTAGGTTGAAGGGAAAGAGGGACAGGAACTTACATGAGGGTTGAAGGCATTAGAGAGAGCGAGAGGAGGGGAATGCAGGAAACAAGGTTGAAGCGTGAAATCATAGAGAGGAAGAGAAGGGGGAGATAAGTCTGATAAGAAGTGAGTCCTTTATAATAATTTGTACAGTAGCTCTTTTAACTAAACTAAACTGCATTTCTGTGCTTTACATCAGAGTATTGTTGCCTTTATTGACCCCAACTGTTCCGCGATGACATGTCTCTCTTACTGTATGTATCCTTGTTATTGTACCCTCACTGTTATCATCTACAAACCTAACCTCTTTACTTTTGCTTTCCTACTGAATACTGGAAGGTTGTACTACTTGCTATCCTACACTTGCCTCTGATATTTGACCACTGCTAGACATTTAGTTGCTATAATGCTCTACCCAGCACTATATTCTACTTCATTGCATCTTGGTGTTGTTGTACCTTCGTCTTCCCATAATACCACTGCTGTTCAACACTGTCTTTATGCTTCCTGATGTACACCTACCTCTCCCACTCTTGATGCTTCCTGAGGTACACCTATCTCTCCCACTCTTCTTCCCAGCCTCTTTACTACTGTACTCTCTCTCTCTCTCTGCCCTTAACGTTAACCCCAAACTCCACGCCAGACCGTAATGGAAGGTTCAAATTCCAGAGGCAGAGAACCAGTTTGCCAGTTTGTGGTTTGGCCAGAGTAGAGGTGTGTGTGTGTGTGTGTGTGTGTGTGTGAGAGAGAGAGAGAGAGAGAGAGAGAGAGAGAGAGAGAGAGAGAGAGAGAGAGAGAGAGAGAGAGAGAGAGAGAGAGAGAGAGAGAGAGAGAGAGAGAGATGATAAAAGTAATGAGTTTACAAGGATGGGAGGAGGGCGAAAGAGAGAGAGAGGATTAATAGGAAGGAGGAGGAAGTAACACTAAAGGAATGTCAAGGAGGAAGGTGAGAAAGCAAAGGCGTAAGTGAAAGCCAGGAGATCAGAAGGGGCACTTAGGAAAAGCGTACTGAGAGTGAGTGAGAGAGAGAGAGAGCAGAACGAATGAGAATAATAAATTGTGCGAGAGAGGAGAGGCTTAAGTAGTTGAATGTAGGTAGGGCGATGGAGAGTGGTTGGAATGAGGAGAGGTTAAGGGAGGTGGAATGAAAAGGGTAAGGAAATATATGGAGATAGGAGGGAATATACATAAGGGCGAGAAGGAAGGAAATGAAGGGGGGGGGGAAATAATATGAGAATATGAATATTTATATAGGATAGAAAATAATATGATAATAGAGGTAATCAATAATATTTTTATTGTGCTGTAGTGTGAAGGAAAGGACGAAACTAACTACCTGCATTTTTCTTGTCAGAGTTAAAGAAAATACCGACGAGTTAAAAAAAACATGAATGAAATGAAACGTAATCAGTGAGAGACAATGGAAGAGACAAGAATAGGGGTGATATAAGATCGGGGATAATTTTAACAAAAACAATAATAGTGAGATAGATTAAAGAGATGAGTAGTACGGTTCCTGAAACAAGAGGAATGTATGAAGGTGTAACAAACAAGATTAATAAGGAATAAAAGGAATTTTAGAGAAAACAGCTGAGAGAGAGAGAGCATCTGTGTGTGCTTGCGTGCGTGCGTGCGCCTGCGTGTATGCCCCGTGGCTAGAGGTTTGAGGGGAGGAGAGAAAGAGAGGAGCATCAAGAGAGGGCGAGTGGCACCTCAGGGTAGCAAGGCACATCACATAAAACACTGACTTGAGAGAATAGGGTGATGTGATGAAGAAGTCAAAGGGGATGTGATGAGATGTTAGGAGAAAATAGACAAAATAAATGTAGTGTTATGTGGAAATGATGTAAAATACAGAGGGGTGAGAGTAAGGTGATGTTATGAATGTGGGTGGGGACAAGTGATGTGATGTGGAAAGAAGATAAAGTGTAGTGAGGTGAGAGAGCAATAAGGTGTGTGTGTGTGTGTGAAAGAAGAGGGTGTTGAGAGGTGATGAAGAAGAAGAAGAGATACTTAGAGGATTGGAGGGTAAGGGGGAGTAAAAGATAAGGAAGTGGGTAAGGGTGAAGGCTCTATGAGAGATGTTATATACAGTATAGGCTACTGAGACACTGGAAGGAAAGCTGGAGGTTTAGATGGATAATTGAATAGTGTTGTGGTGGAAAGAAGAAAGGGGAAGGAAGAGTGTGAAGTGAGAGGTAGGGTATGAAATGGGCGAAAGATAAAAGGTAGGTGAGTGTTAAGGAAGTTAGAGGGATATATACGGTATGAACTAGTGTATGTAGGATATAAAATGTAGGAGAGAGAGAGTAGAACCAACAGAGAGAGAGAGAGAGAGAGAGAGAGAGAGAGAGAGAGAGAGAGAGAGAGAGAGAGAGAGCAAGGACAAGAGAGCCTAGAGAGGAGAGGTCAGGAACTCCACTGGTCGTCATGGAAACTCACCTGGTCTGCCAATGCTTGTAGCCAGTGATGGTGGTGGTGGCAGTGCTTGTGGAGATGGCCAAGGCTCTGGCTGGTGGTGGGGGTGGTGATAGGGGCGTGGTGTGGTGATGATAGTTGAGAGTCAGTGGTGGTACAGTGATAAGTGGTGGTGGTAATAGTGATGCTGTGGTAGGTGGGAGTTGGTCGTGTGGTGATTGTGGTGATAGTGAGTGAAGGTGATGGTGGATTGTGCTTTGTTGTTAATGGTGATAGTGGGTAATAATAATGATGGTACTGATGTTGGAGTAGCCGTACAGTAGGTATTGGTGCTAAAATTATCACGGTGTTAACTTACTGATGATATATAGTGGAGGTGGTGATAGTTTGTGTGATGATGTAATAAAAGTTAAAGTGGAATAGTGACAATAATGAATGTGATGTATCGTAATACTGGAGACCTTGTGATGATAATTATTATGGACATTGTTGAGTTTGGTGATTGGTGATGATAATGGATCTGGTGATATACAACAGTGGTGGTTGTAGCACGGTGATGACAACGCCAATTGTGGTGATAGTAGCCTACAGTGATTATCAAGTAATGGGACTGTGGCCTTTGTGGCAAAAAACGTTGGTACAGTTGTATAATATTTTGTGTCTATAAAAGATGATGGCTGAGTAATGACAAGAAAATGTGTAGGTTAAAGTAACTCGTGGAAAGTTTGTTGCTCCCTCTCGATCCAACGTGGTGAAAAGATAGTACAAGTACAAGGATTTATCACCCCCCCCCTCCCTCCTCCAGCTAGTCCTGAATTATTACTATGTCATCCCTGTCATGGTTTGATTTGACAGAAAACGGATTCTCGTTCCTACGGGGTGAGTACGAGCGGTATACTATGTATGGAGTACGTGTTCTTCCCAACTTTCAGAGTCCTGGGTGTTCAGGTATGGCTGGCTATAAAGCTTAGGCTTCGTCCGCACCAAATCCATGTAGGATAGGATACATGCGGATATGTATTATGAACTACGTCGATACTGATACAGATTAACATTCAGATACCGGTACGCCACAAAAGTGAAAAAAGATAAACAGGGTCCTATAGTTTTTTGGGGGGTAGCCCATGATTCTCTGGTTTTAGATGTTGAAATAAATGGGCGACAGTGCATTTTGACCATCTGACCACCAAACGGCTTGATGTCCCTCACTACGGTTGGTATATGTTTACTTCCTTAATTACGTTCCTCCATTAGAGCATTTGATGTTTCCCTTGGTTGCATTTTGTCGAGTAGGAAAGCGAGGCACTTAATTTAAGGCAAATCAATTGTCTCTGTAGACGCCATCAGTTCTAAAACCTGATTTATACTCAAGTTTGTTCACCTTCTGGTGTTTGACCCTCCACACGAGAGATGTAGAATATAAATGTGAACATGGCCATATGTACCTGTATGTTTCGAACATGATTCAAAATATCTGTAATGGTTCGATCATTCTGTAATATTTACTATTGTATCGTTAGTCACGCTACATGGTGTTTCAGTATTTCTATCGTAACAACTCTCATCATACCGGTACTTTCCGAAACCCGAACGAGATAACACGAGTAGGCCTAAATAAAACTGCTTAAGCTTTTTAGAGATTAATTTCATTGGGTCGAAATTCTGTGGGTGGGTGAGAACTATTGACTGTGGCTATACATAGCATCACTACAAGTCTACTATTCTTTAGAGGGGATTTGGCTCCATAGACTATCAGTATAGGACAAGGACTGGGTAAAGGCTTCATATCTATCTACTGTTGAGAAAAAAAGGTGTGTGTATGTGTCCTCCCCTTCTGACGGTCTTAAAAAACAATGGTTGGTTGATATCCGAGGTGCCTGCTGGGAAATGTTGCGTGGGCTTGGGAGGTGAATGACCATTGGGGCTGAAGGAGGAGGAGAATTGGGTAACAATACATACAAAAAAGATGAAAGGAAGATTATAATATTATATCCTAGTGTGTGTGTGTGTGTGTGTTTGTGAGAGAGAGAGAGAGAGAGAGAGAGATTTATAAATGTGTGTATGAATGTATGTAAAATAGAGACAACAATGTGAAAGAGAAGTAGGGGAAAGAGGAAGAGGAGAAGCAGGAGAGTATTAGTGTTTATTGATCTCCCTCCCTCCGCTCCTGTCTTGTCTCCTTTAACAATCTACTCTCCCCTCCTCCCTTGTCCTCCTCGTCCTCCTTCGCCTCCCTTGCCCTCCTTTTCCTCCTGTCTTTCTAGTCCTCTTTTTCTTCTCTTGTTCTCATTCTGTTATTCCTCCTCCCCGGGCCATATTGCCTCTCCCTCATCCCCATCACCTTTTCATCATCGTCTCTGTCTTCCTTATCCTCTTATAACCTTATTAGAGAGTTTTTGACACGTCTTTGGTACAGAGTCTTATCTCATTCACGTTTTCAACCATCTCATTTGTGCATGGCCCTCATTTATATTGAATGTTCTAGTGGTATGTGACCTCACCGGTAGATGTTGCCTCTCTCCAGTTAAACAGCTTTTCTTTCATGGAAAAACACATATCATTTGAGGAAGGTCCTTTATTGACATAATTTAGGTCTTTGAATTGAAGAATCTTTAGCGAAATACTTTCATTGATGACAGTGCCTTAAATGGTTTGTACTTTTACAGACATTAGGATATCATGATTACCGGTACCTTGCAGTTTTCCACCTCTCCTTTGTCTTTCTCCTGCTCCTCCTCCTGCTCCTGCTCTGTATTGGCACAACATACTACTGTTACCATGAGTGTGGCTGGGATATATACCTGTATTGTATTGTTTCTCGGGTTCTCGGTAACACGGTATTTCTGGGGCCCGGTGTGCTTCGTATATAACACCCCCTGCCCTTTGTTACCGGCTTCATTGTTTACCTATCTAGTCAAGTTAAATTGGACTTTTTGACGAATTCGTTTTCTCCGTGTCTATTTTTAACTCCACTTGCGTTAATAAAGACGAACCAGTTATGGTTTATTGAAGTAATTTTAATGAGTTCGT
Source organism: Petrolisthes manimaculis (assembly GCA_034508575.1). Lineage (NCBI taxonomy): Eukaryota > Metazoa > Arthropoda > Malacostraca > Decapoda > Porcellanidae > Petrolisthes > Petrolisthes manimaculis. The sequence goes on along the minus strand of JAWZYT010001428.1, from coordinate 211,243 downwards.
CATTGATATTTGTACTTCTCACCGACTATGAAAATCACAGTGAGAGAAAATACCAAAATGTCCAACCATTGTTACCTCGTAGGATGGTTCTGTAGAAAAATGTTTTACTAAAGGGTGTCAGATTTTAACAATGTATTTTGGAATTGGTAGCCTCGTAATCGCTAACATCACGGGACCCTTGGAGACCTAGTTGACACCCCTCCCCACCTCTGATGTGAGAACTGGGGTGGTGGTGGTGGTGGTAAGGGTCGAGATGCCACTGATAGGGGACACTGCCGCTACAATAATAAGTAAATAGCCTGTCACTCCACCTTCCCGTATCTTCATTTCTCCTCTCCTTTGACGCAGAAGAATTAGTAATAAGTTTAGAGCATCTTTTTCTCACTCAAGGTTACTCACAACATCTGAAGCAAAGCTAAAACAAAACTCGACCAGGTCTAAATGCATACTTGTTTGAAGAGTGAAACACCACTTTAAGGTTTTTCGAAATAATGTTGCCATTCAAGTTCGGGTTTTCAACAACCCTTCAGTATTAACGTGTTGTTTCCTCAAGTTTTCTTATCCTTCTCCAGCGGCCAGTGACCTTATACCTTTTGCAATGCCAGCCAACTTGAGTAGGGAGAGAATTCAAGACTGTTTATTACATTTCCCGTTAAGAAAAAAGCTGGAGGATCGTCGTGCAATTGATTTCATTAGCATGAGTCATAATTTGTTGCTCGATATTTACAGGTTAGTAGAGAGTTCATGATTTGATATCTGCATACAAAAACAATTCATAAGACTTAATAATTTTACGTATTTACAGATGTATATAAAGAAATGTGTGTATGAATTGGTTGTAAAGTCTGCCAAGGTTAGGTGAACGATATTGACTGAAGGGGACAAGTTTGATAACTGTCAGATCGATGGTGTCACAAGGAGGGGAGGCATGGAGGAGGGAGTGATAAGGAGGGAGGAGGCAGAAACAGAGGTAAGAAAGATGGAGGAAAGAGACAGGAACTGTGAAAAAAAAAGGTGAATGAAGAAACAATAAGGGAGAAATAGAAAGTGAGGACACGCACACACAGTGTGCTGGATAGTTTAGGAAATTTGTAGCGTCATCGTTGCAGTCACGCCCTGCCCTCATGTTACGTCACGTCGTGTAGTTCTGTCACGTATCGGTACTGCCTTGCTGAGAAAAAATAAAAACGCGTCTAGCCTATAGGTGTGTTGGGGAGATATGTGTGTGAGAGGCCAGCGGGCTGTGGAAAACAGGTTCAGATCGATATATTGACATATAATATGTTACCGGTACCGGTACCGTAGTTATTAACTTGGACAACGTAACGCAAATGGCATTACAACTTTCTACTCTACATTTAACGTTTTTTCTCTCAATTACTATGCCTAACAGTATACTGTAGTTGGAGCTCATTGATTTGCAGGACCATCTTGTATCATCATGCTGCTGTCTTGGTTAAGGGGCTTTTTTATATTTTAGAACGTTCCTCTGATAGCAACCAAAACCCTACATAGTTCAGTTCACAAGTATGCCTAATGGGGAAAATATTATTGGCTAGTACCGTGAGCAAGTATAATTCAGTTCGACTGCGAAAGTGTGTATAAATCTTTTATCGTGTCTTATTAGTTTCTTATTAGTTCTATCTGTCTGTTAACAGTGTTAGCTAACTATACTATACTGTACAAAGATAAAGTGAGCCAAAAGTCAATTAATCGGGGAGGTGATGGGAATTGGGGAGTGCCGATGAGAATTAGTCGGGAAATATAGTGACAGTGAGCTACATGAGTCATTGAGGTAGGGTGAGTGAGCATGAGTCAGTGAGGGAGGGAAGGTTAGAATGCGTCAGGTACTGTAGTGTGTGTGTGTGTATCAACAAAGAAGGGTGAGACATTAGAGTCAGTGGGTAGTGAAGGGGGTGGGTGGGTGTACTGAGTGGTGTAGGGCCACTTGAAGAGCAGGTGGAGAGCTGGGTAGATGGTTGGGAGGGGAAGCAGGGGTGGTAGGTCAACAAGGCAGATGGCAGAAAGAGAGAGAGAGAGAGAGAGAGAACCCATAATGAGAAAATACTATGGTGAGAATGAATGGGGAGAAAAAAGAAACAACAAATTGAAATGAAAACAGGAAGGAATAATGAATGAAAATGTGGAAAGAAAGATGGAAGTGTAGAGAGATATTGATTCGTAGTACCATACCATGAAGAATAAGATCAGATAAAAGTCCATTTCAACTACGGTACAACATTTTGGCCCCGCGATTCCTATTAACTCCCGCTCAAATATATTTTTATAGGTGCATACTTCATCTAAATATAATTATTACTCTACGTGAAGTGAATGTTTTTAATGCGAATGAATATGAGAAGTAAAAGGAGGGTCAGGCGATTTAGTGTAGTATGCGAAAGACGTGTAAAACAGAGGATGAGGTAAGGTAAGAAAAAGGACAATGTGTGAAAGATGTAATTAGGGGGATTGGGTAATTTATGTCTGGTAGAAACCGAGAGTGAAAGTAAGATAAATTTTGGTAGGTAGATTTGGGTAGGCTGTGGAAGACAGACTATATAAAGTAGAATGAGAGTAAAACTTTGTGTAAGGTAGAATGAGGCAGCAGAGGGTTTACAAGAATAAGTCAGTCTGGCAGACGAAGCGTGTTGAACCACAAGCAAAGGAACAAATGGTGACCTTGGTGAGCTGCTGCCCCGTGTATTTGTTTTGTGTGATCATGTAGCCTTGTGGTTCACTATTACCCGTTACCCTTTACTCCCACACAAATATATGTGGGGTAGGTTACACATATACAGCGGTCTGTAACACACACACACATACAAGAAGCGTTTGTAAATATTCAGTAAGGTGAAACAGTACGAGCTTGACTCAGTATAGGCTTATGTGTATAACCGAACTGTATGATGAAATGAAGAACAAACAAACGCAGGAGAGAAAGAGAGAGAGAGAGGGGGGGGGGGTATAAAACTATAGTAGCGAGTTCATTTCCCATCCTTATTATATTCTCCTCTCCATTCCATCCTTTTCTTTGCCATTTCCATTCTATTTTTTTCTCCTCCATTCCATCCCTTTCCTTCCATCTTGTTTTCTGTTATTGTTCTTCTCTTTTGGTTCTCTCCCCTATTACCTTTCCTCTCTCTCTCTCTCTCTCTCTCTCTCTCCTCTCTCTCTCTCTCTCTCTCTCTCTCTCTCTCTCTCTCTCTCTCTCTCTCTCTCTCTCTCTCTCTCTCTCTCCTCTCTCTCTCTCTCTCTCTCTCTCTCTCTCTCTCTCTCTCTCTCCTTCCGTTTCTTCCCCCCTGTCTTGTTTGTTCCCTCTCCTCCCACTCTCTTCTCTCTTCTATTTCTTTCCATTTCTTCCCCATTTCCATTTTCTTTTTCCCCTCCCTCCCCCATAAACATCTTTCTTTCCTTCTCTCTTATTCTCTATTCTTTCAACGTGTTTACTTCCCTTTATACTGTTTGTCTTGCCTCTTCATTTCCCTTCCTTATTCACCCTTTAGCATCCTATTCTCATTTTTCCCCTTTATTTTTATCTCCTAGAATCATTCATCCTCTCCTAAATACACCTTAAACTATCCTCCCTCCCTGGCTTGCTCCCTCCCAGCTTTTCTCTCTGTGTGTCCATGGTGTGTCCCTTCCCCCCTCTCTCTCTCCCTCCCTCCACCCCCCTGTTCACCTTCCTCCTATTACCTCCACCCCACTTACTCCCTCAGTTATTATATCCCCTGCTCGTGCTCTCTCGCTCGCTGGCGTTGTTGCTTCCTCTATCTTTTTGTCATGTTTGGTCCCCCACAACAGCAGAAGCTCTCCCAACGCTTCTCTGTTTACTACACACACACACACACACACACACACACACACACACACACACACACACACACACACACACATACACACACACACACACTTTCTCTCTTGTAACCCACACAGTTCTCCTTCCGTCGTTTTCTCTCTCTCTCTCTCTCCTATTTTTATCGGTAGTTTCTCTTGCCCCGATTTCTTCCTCGCGGCAGTTCTGTTTCTTTCCATTATCTTTCTTTTTACTCCATTCTTGTTTCCTCATTTCTTTTTGTTTTAACTATTTTCTCCTTGTTCTAACCTCTCACTTCTCATTTCCTCCAATTTCCTCGATATTTTGGTCATCTTCATTTCTCCCATCTCCCTCCTTCCTCCCCTTTCCCTCCTTCCTGAGCGAGACTGATCATCTTCCTACCCTTTTCTCTCTATTTTCTTTCCCCTCTCCCTCGTATCCTCTCTCATCGCTTTGAGCTAAAGTGTCTCTCTGCATCCATTCTTTCATTCTTTCTGTTCCCCCCTCCCTCCTTTCTTTCTGTCCCTCCCTTATCTCTTGTTTCCTTTGCCCTTTGTTTTTCCTTGACTGGCACCCTCCCTCCCTTCTCTCTTTCCCATCTTCACTCATCCCCATATTTAATTTCTATTGTTTCCTTTCATATTCTTTCCCACCTTTCACTTACATTCCTTTTTTCTGTCACTACCTAATAATGATGATATTATTGTACTCGGAACTACAGTATTATGTTCGACGTGTATATGATTACAACTCGTGAAACAAGATTAGTAATATATATATATATATATATATATATATATATATATATATATATATATATATATATATATATATATATATATATATATATATATATATATATATATATATATGTACGGTATATATATATATACTGGTATATATAAAGTGTGAGTAAATGTGTGACTTCCTCCTTCATTCACTTCATTAACCTAAACTTTTACCCCTTCCTTGATATGTCACACAACTGTTTACCGTCGTTTACCCTTCTTATAATTTCCTTCCCATGCCCTGCTTATCACTTTGTTTCTCTACCATTCCTTCCATCCACAGGTTCCACCACTCCCTTCCCCATCTCTCCCCTCCCTTCATTACTTCCTTCCTCTCCTCACCTCCCACCTTCCTTCTCACCCTCCCCAACCCTCAACATTTCTCCACTTCTTTCCATCTCCCTTTCCTTACTCTTCACATTTCTTTCTCCTTTTCATATAACTTTCTTCCTCATCCCTTCCTCTTTTTCTTGCCCTTTACGTCCCTCTATTCTCCACACGTCTCCCCTTCCTTCCCTTACCTACTGTCCACAGACCCATATCCTCTCGCAATTATCATCGTCCACTTCCTTTTTCGCTCCTTCATCCCCTCCCTGCCCTTCCCCCTTACAATTACCCTCCGCCTCCCCTTCTGTCCCCTCCGTCAACATCCCCTAACACTCGTCCCCTCGTACAATTGCCCTCCTCTCCCCTTCCTATTCCCTCCCTCCCTCCCTTCCTCTAGAGCTGAATGAATGAGGAATCAATACGGGGGGAGGGAGGGTTGAACACTACATTGAGGGAGAGGGGGAGAAGGGGCAGTGGATGCGAGGAAGGGGACTGGGAATCTGGGGAGGGAGAAAAGGGGTTCAGTAGTGGAGGTGGAGGGAAAGTATATAAGGAGGGAAGGGAGGGAGGGAGGAAGGAAGGAGGGAGTCAGTGAGGAAGAGAAGGGAAGAAGAAAGGAATCACAGTGAGGAAAAGGGACATGAAACCTGGGTAGGGAGGGAAAAGGGGAGTTGAGTTAGTTCAGTGGTGGAGGGGAAGGGGAGATTGTAGTTAAGGTTGAGTAGAGAGAAACTGGTAGGATTAAAGATAGGGTTACTACCGCAAGGGGAGCTGGTTGTATGTGTACTGGCCATAGGGTGGATGGGAAGGAGAGTAAGAGGAAGAAGGGTAGGCCTAGTGGTGATGGAGGGGAAGGGGTAAATTAGTAGTAGTAGTGGCGGTAATGCGGACAGAAAAATACGAAGCACTTACAAACAGCAATAGACTTAGTGTTGGCCTAACCGAGGCTGTACTGTTATTGTAGGACAGAGTAGGAGAGAGAGGACTGGGAAGTGGAACGGGTGAGAGTGTACGGTGCTTTTAAAATGGGAAGAGTGAGTGTTAAGTAGTGATGGTGAGTGGGAAAGTGGCGAAGATGAGTGTGGGGCAATAGTGGTGGTGATTGAATGAAGCAGGTACAGTACGTGCCGAGTAGTAGTGGGAATGAGTGTGATTGGTGGTGATGGGGGAGTATCCTATGGAGTTGTCGAGGTGAGGAGTGATAGGTAAGTAAATGTTGGAGTACATAAGTGTAGAGAAAGTGCGGTGGAACAGAGATTAGGAGCAACTAAATGCATAAACAAAATTATTAGGTAATTTCATTTATAGCACGAGAAAGAATAGCCGAGATGAGTATAGAGCTTGGATTGAAATAGCTTAAACTGAGTGGAGTAACGTGTGGAATAATTTAGAGACACACCAGGATAAGACAGTCTAGAGTAGGCAGCATTTGTTTACGTAGGGTCTCGTCTTACCCTATGTGCTGGTGATGTGTCTGTTCCATGTGTCCTGTGTCTGTCTGTCTGTTTCCTACCTCCATTTTGAAAGAACCGTAGTTTTAGTGTTCACTGGCATTTGCTTCTTACTGCACGGCGCTGCTGGCTTCATCGCAACTTGTTAGCACTCTCCCCTTTTCCCATCTTACCTTCTCCCTGTTACCCTCATTTCTCATCATCCCGTCTCCCCATTCCCTATTCGTCTCTCTGTTAACCCCCATTTCTCCCCTTTTACCTTTACCTCCAATTATCCCTTTGCTTCCATTCCTTCATTACCACCACCTCCCCCTGTCCCATTACCACCACTTCTCACTTCCCTTCCCTCTCCCCTCCTCCATAATTCGTGTTTGTTAAGGCGCACGCGTCCTGCCTCTTCTCCCCCTCCTCTTCTCTCCCCTCGTCCCATCTCCCTCTACTAACTCCACTCTCATTCACTTCTCTCTCCAGTATGTACCGGTATTGTTATTATTATTATTATTATTATTATTATTATTATTATTATTATTATTATTATTATTATCATCATCATCATCATCATCATCATCATCATCATTATCATTATCATTATCATCACCACCACCACCACCACCACCACCATGCTTTTCATCTTACTTCCTTCGTCTCGTGGCTTACCTTCCTCTCCCTCTACCCCGCCTCTGTACTCCCCTCGTCCCTCTACCCCCTGGAGACGTAAGAGTATGTTGATGGAAGGTGATTGCAAGGTGACACCCATCCCCTCCCCTCCTCCTCCATCGGACGCTTCAGTACTCCCTTCCCCCTCTTTCCAGTGCCACACTCCCATCTAGTGCTCCCTTCCCTTCTCTCCTCTAGTATTCCCTTCCCTTCTCTCCTCTAGTACTCCCTTCCCCTCTCCTCTAGTACTCCCTTCCCCTCTCCTCTAGTACTCCCTTCCCCTCTCCTCTAGTACTCCCTTCCCCTCTCTCTTCTAGTATTCCCTCCCTTCCCCTCTCTTCTCTAGTACTCCTCTCCCTTCCCTCTCTCATCTTGTGCTGATCTCCCTTCCCAGTGGCAGTGAAGTATCCCCTCTCTCTTTTAGTGCTCCCCTTCCCCTCTCTCCTCTAGTGCTCCCTTCCCTCTCTCCTTTAGTGTTCCTCTCCCTTCCCCTCTCCCCCCAGACCTTCCCACATTGGTGTTGGTTGTGGGTGATGCCACTAGAGAAAATCTGTTCACTTTACTCGTACACACCAGTTGACACTCAAGTGATGCTGACACACAAACTTCACATCGTTTGTAACACCCCGTTGAGTCATGCTCATTCCTCACAACTACTATACAAGAAAAATAGTAGTCCTGCAACACATGCCAATGAAACTGACATGAAAAATGATGTGAAACGATAGCTGTTGGTCTCTGTAATATTGGTTCATCAGATTTAACTCACGGTTCACAGTCATTCACCTAATGCAAGACTGTTAACCGTGACTTTACTTTTATATACGAGTAATGGGTCTGGTGTTTAGCATAATTTTAAGGAATCGGTGCCTCTATTCTTTAACATTAGATTACAGTATTCTGAAACAACATTGACATTTTTTCTGTAGCTTACCTTTGGATTTTATGCTGTTCTGCCATTACTTGCTCTATATCATCTCGTAATAATTAGGCATATATGTCAAATGGAATTTGGGTAGTCTTTGTTGGTTTTATTCATATTCAGTTTTTCTAGCCTGTATAATATGTATTTGAAAATTACTCTGTAAAACTTGAACATTACTGGAGCAATAAACTTGCCGTGTGTAGACTAACTTGTTTTGTAATACTGTAATCATATCTGACTTGCTAATTTCGAAAAGTGTGACTAACAGACTTTCAGAGGCGATAACGAGGAAGTCTGAAACAGACAGGCAGATGTTATTTGAGTATTTGACACACACACACACACATATTGAGTCCTGGACAGAGGAGACAGACAGACAGACAAAATACTGAGGTGGACTTGGCAAACTGATAGAGATGGACAAACAGACATATAGTACAGGCACACCAAAAGACACACACAGCAATAAAGAGTGAGATTAAACACATATAAAACAAGAAAGAAGAGCAGGCAATAGGAGAGAGAGAGAGAGAGAGAGAGAGAGAGAGAGAGAGAGAGAGAGAGAGAGAGAGAGAGAGAGAGAGAGAGAGAGAGAAAGAGAGAGAGAGAGAGGCTGTCTCTTATTGATTTTAGTGGGTGTGGAGAGAGTGAGAGAGAGAGAGTATTGCATGTGGTCTGGTTGCCTTCCTTCCTCTCTTTTGTGTGTTTGTGGAGGAGGGGGTTTGACAGCCTTGTGTTTGTTGGGATGGTTGGTGAACTGGTGGTCTATTTAGATGTGATGGTGGATTTAGGAACTGGAGTAGATGTTGAGAGTGGGAAATAAGTTGTGGTATTTGGTATTGATACAGTAGAGCTCGATAAATAGTTGTTGAACAATATGTATTATCCTATATTTTAGATAAAGAAATGTTATTATAAGATAAATAATATTGGGTGAGTGAAAGAATTATTGTATATACTGTATCTCTACAATAGGTACCAGTACTACACAGTATATAGTTAGTTGAGGGGCAGAGAGCTTGCCCATGACCTTGTTGACAATCTCAAAAGGATCTTTCATAACTGTAGGATCTAGAGTTCTTTGCTACTGACCACATACTTGTCCTTACAATAAATTCCTCAATGTTATCAACTGGGTCTTCATCTCAAGAAGCTCAAGAATGAGGAGTGTGTTTTAGGAGTATAAAATTACAGTCTCAATTTGAGTTAAAGTGCTTTGGCTCACCTTTGGACACTGAATTGAGTGAAGCCTTCAAATAGAAAACCTAGTCAGCAGCCAAGGAGTGACTTTGAATCAAACTGAGACAAAGGAAAGTTGATGTCTCAGGTGACACATTAGATTTTATTGAGAAGGTTCATTTAACCAAACTGGCTGGTAACCAAGAGCAGCATTTTGGCCTGATACAATGTACTGTAGCCTATATGATGTTAGAGGGAGGTGTATCAAGTAAGTAAGCACTGTAGGTGATGGAAGAGAAGAGTAGAAATCTCTACCACCTAGATAAAAGGGCTATGGAATGGGAAGCAGCGAGTCACTGTTGGGGAAAGAACCTTCTAAGGCCAGCAAAGTGTTACTGGAGATATGAGTTAGCAATGATATTCAGTCTATTCCCACCAAATTAAAACTAGAAATAGCCCATCAAGTGGCTTATAGGAACAGTGGTAAACATTATTGGCAACCCACAATCTAGGTTCTCCCGAAGCTCATGATTTGAAAATAAATACTGGTATGAGTTTGGACAACAAAACCATATTTTTCTGTTAGCAACTGTACTAAATTTATTGCATCTGTACCCTTAAGTATTTCAGTTTTATACTGTAGCTGCTAACGTCATATTCTAGTTACTTAATTGCCGTCCTTAAGCCATTATTATATGGTACAGTTAGGTACATGGTATTGACCAGATATTATTTCTTTTTCAGGATTGTCAAGATGATATTTGGTGGATAAATACAAGCAAGGTGTCAACAGTGGACAGCCCTTCCCTCTGCCACTTCCTCTCCTTACAACAACTGGACTTCAACACCTCTCTTCACCCATCACCACCACCACCTCCCCCTCTCCTGCTAGTCCACCAATATGGCTCTTGCTCTCGCCTCAGTCTGACCAGTTTTGTAACGTGTGCTGGCCAGAACTTACGTCACCTTCCCCAGTGATTGTTTTAGTAGTGTCACAGAAGAAAATTATTATTATTATTATTTGTGAGTGAGTGGACTAAATGGTGTAGTGTATTGCTTGTGCATGGTAGAAACCCAGAAAGAGACTGGGCCGCCAGTGGTCCGGAAAGTACAAGTGGTTAGACAACAAAAGGCAGCAGGAGAAGGAGGCAAGGAGCACACACCTTGTGGTAGCACTGTGTACCATGTGGGCACCCTAAGCAGCCATGGGTGTGGGTGTGAGAATGCCGGTACACACGACGTGATGGGAGCTGTGAGTGTGTGAGCCCGAGCTGGCCTCCCGTAGCTTCGTGGGCGAGGGAAGGCATGGCGAGGCGAGGAGGGGACGCTGCCAAGCAGGTGGTGGTGTCGGTGGTGGGGGTGTCAGGAGGGGAAAGGGAGAAGGGAGTGACAGGGCTCGGCAAGTCCTGTCTGTGTAACCGCTTCACCAAACCTCAGGCAGACCAGTATCATGTTGACCACATCTCCGTCCTATCCCAGGTTGGTTGCTCTTTCTGTTCATCAATATAGCCTTTCCTTCTTACTCTGTCTTTCTGTATCAGTCTTCTTGGTCTTATGGTGGATAAGCCAACGACTTCCTGACTATAGTACTATATTAATATAATACACATTGAGTCCAAATTAAGCACATTACTTTAAGTACAGTTGGCCACAAGATTTCCTGAACATGTCTAGCAAGATGCGGCAGCCAAATTGCACATGTTTACTCCAGAGAGTAGTAAAATTTCATGAATGAAGGGCTGAGAATGTATCATGAATGCTGATTGGTCAATTGAAAACAAGGTGAAAAGCTTCTATGCAGAGATTATTAAAGCTATTATTGTTTTACTACTTTCTGGAGTAAACAAACTTGTTATGGTTGCTTCGTCTTGCTAGATATGTTCAGGGAATCTTGTGGCTAACTGTACATTTGGAATGACTTGAAAATGTTAGACACCAGGTTTAAACTTGTTTAATACTTATCCTACAATTAAATTATTTTATTAATTCAAAATGCTATTTATTTATATTTGTATTGGATTGGTTCAATACTGTACAGTATTAAGAAAAATACAGCACAGTACAATATTTTTTTAATACAGTATAATGTAATACAGTATAATATACTGTACCTCTTGGTACACTAGGAACCATACAGAGATATGATATTATAATCTCAATAACTGGTAGTGGTAATTCACTAGTTTAACTGATGCCTCTATAGAAAATATATTTGTTATATAATTACAGGTAATGCATAATTTCTCTACTGTATACTATAGGCTTGTCTTATAAGTTACACATTGTTACAGTATTAGTATTGCTATATATATGGTACATATTTATACACTGTAGTAAAAACTTTATTGAATAATTGCCTACACAAGTGGTTAAACATGTGTTCCTTGCAGAGATATCAGTTTTTTTTTTTTTTTTTTTTTTTTTTTTTTTTTTTTTTTTTTTTTTTTTTTTTTAGTAATCAATCAGATTCCTTTGCATGATATTGTTTTGAGACTATGTACTAATATGTGATGTACTCATTTATGATATACTGTATATACATAGGCTACAGTTGAGATTAATATAATTTGTTTGAATACAGACGGACTTCAGTGGTCGTGTGGTGAACAACGACCACTTCCTGTACTGGGGAGAGACCATCAGGAGCACTGAAGATGGATTAGAGTTCTGTTTTCAGGTCATTGAACAAACAGAGTTCATTGATGATGCTTCCTTCATGCCTTTCAAAGGTTAGTCCAACAAATATTTTCTGCATCAGCTTGTCACATCAGGAGAATCTCACCACATATCTTTTTTATGTAGGAATGAACATGTGTGTTTTATGCCATCAAAAAAATACTGTAGTGCCCATCCAATATGTAAATTATGAAAATCAGTGAGTAATGAGAATCTACCTCCCAAAATCACTAATTTTACCAATTTATATGTTGCCATAACTTACAACCCTCCTGAAGTTGAACAGTATTTTGATTGAATTTTACAATTAATTTCATATTAAAAAATTTCATATTTATTTATGAAATACAAATATCAAGGTGTATTTCTGGTGTGTAGATGATCTGTGGCTGGGAGCATTTCTTCATAACAGAAGAAAGATTTTCACTTGTTGAAGCCAGTTTTCAGTAATAAATGTTGTAATAATAGAGGTGGGCCAAGACATGGCTCACTACGCATTTGAAAGTGACGCTCACTCACAAGGGCTGAATACGGGATAAACTCGTTGTCTCGTACGCGCTACTCTTACCCTCTCACACAAGAGCCCGGGTAGGTAGCCAGTTAACCTAATGGGAGGAGTTTAGTCTATGACGTCACTACACAAGATGGCCGACGATCATATACCGATATCTTTTGGAAAATGTGCCGAAATATCGAATAATGATCAGAATGGGACTTTTTTTTTAAAGTGCCATAAAATCGAATGCCAAGAGACTGGATTTTTACTGTACAAGTAAATGCATTTGAAGAATGTTATCCAGCAATATATCTTGTAAAATATTGTACTGTACATAATAATGTTGGATAGACACCTGATACCTTGTGCATTGCAGTATATACAATTCATACTTTGTACACAATTTATATATGAGGCATTAGAATGCTGGTTCTGTATCATCTGTTGAAGACTTAAGAGCTTACTTAATCTTACTGCAACCAGTGTAAAGTGATTACTTGCTATTTATCAATTTTAATTGACCGGACTTCTGGGTTGTACATTATGTGTCTTAATGTTTTATATTATTTTCTTTTCAGCTGGAAAAATGGATCCATACATCAAGAGGTGTTGTGCCACCAAGATTCAATCGGCAGAGAAACTTATGTATATTTGTAAGAACCAGCTAGGTAAGACTTTCTCTATGAAACATCATGTTGTAGGTTGCTAGTAGAATTAGTAAGAAGTAGATAGCTGTGTTTCATTGATATTGTGTGTCTAACATTGTCACAAGCCAACAGAAACTTCAAGTTTCACATTGAAAAAGGTGGATGTAGCCTAATTAGGTGTATTTCAAACAGTTCTCTGTTTGTGGTGCTATGTACTGTAGGGTTGATATTCTGTCCTTAGGCAGGAACCTGTCATAAAACCTATTACCTAGGCTATGCTGAAGTCTTGTGTTTTGTGGTCTCCAATTTCCTGACACTGTTAGCTCCTGTTATCCTCCGTATTTAAAAAAGGAGTAGAGTTGTTGGCCTATAATGCCATCCATTTGTTTATAGTATATGACTATGTTTTCAGTTGTATTGTATATATACCTCTCTTATTATGTTCATCTACAATCATATATCTGTCAGTCTATAATATTTCCTTCCCTCTCACCAGGTATAGAGAAGGAGTACGAGCAACGAGTACTGCCTGATGGGAAGCTAAATGTTGAAGGGTTCCTATGTGTGTTTGATGTGTCTCAGGTGCCCAACCGGTCGCTGGACAGGCAGGTTGACCTCACTGCCTCCATCCTCAACAACTGCCTCAAGACCAAGCGGCCTGTTGTCCTCGTCACTACCAAGAACGATGAGGCTAATGAGGTCAGCAGCTGGGAGGCATGATTAATGTTTAGTGCTTCTTCACAATCTCTATTTTTCTTCAAGATCTAATCATATAAAAACAGAGAATTGAGGAAGCCTTAGATTGACTAGAGAGCAAAAGAAAGCATGCTGGTAGTTCTCATCAATACCTGAAATAGAGAAGCATATAAAATAAAGTACCAGAGTTTGAGAACAATATTGTTGAAAAGTAAGTTTCAGCATAATTTATAGATTGTTATTCCTTCTATATTTCCAGGTGTTTGTGAAAGAAGCTGAAAAATTAGCAAGTAGAAAAGAGTTTAAGGGGAACATTCCCTTAGTTGAAACTTCTTCTCATGAAAATGTGAATGTAGACTGTGCGTTCATGACACTGGCACATTTAGTGGACCGCAATCGTGGACGAATACGTATAGTTCCGTTTTATGAGGCAGCGAGACATAGAAAGGAAATCCTTGATGTAGCAACAGATGGCTTCCAGAGATTAGTGCGTACTCATGTCTTGGACTACCGGTCTATATGGGCCTCAACCAGTAAAAAACTTGCTCAAAGTCCTGATTTTATAAACTATGTGGACCTCTTTGGTATGGACCAAGCGGCCAAACTGTTCCGTCGACATGTAAAAAAATTAAAAGAGGAATACCTCCAAAGAAAAGTGGAAGGTTATATGGACCTGCTGCCCTCCATACTCCGGAACTTCTTCCCGGATTTACCAAGCTTAGAAGATGGGTGAGTAACAGTTACTGTAATTATATATCCTGTAACATATGTTTACTCTGCTATGGGGGTGTTGTATGTTTGATGGTTTATGTGTAAATTCTTATAAATCTTGATAGTTTTACGGCTATCCATGTGTTTTGTGCAGTGTAATGTACAGCTAAGAATCGAATAACTACCAACAGACTCCTTCCATCGTGCAAATATATCGGTATCATATCTTAATATAATCATACAACGCCTTATGTCAACTCAACCTGTGCTGCAAGACTATGTACCGTATGTGTTATTCTATATTACCAAGATATTTACTACAATGGGAGGAAAGTGTCCGATATTTGAAAGTAGCTGTACATAGTCGATAAAAAATATGCCACATAAAGTGAATGAGAGAAAGAGTAAAAGCGTGTGGTAAAGGCAACTGTTTTATCAATACAGCAAGTCTTTGGCTGCTCGACTCTCATCATTTGAAACCTGACTAGCACTGTCAGGCTATATGTCTTGTCATACTGTACTATTAACTACAAAAGCTGAAAAATGACAGAGAAATCTCCAGTTCTCCCTTTTTCATCCCTACCTTCTCACTCAATCAAGGCCTTTCCCTTCCATTGCATTTTGTGTTGAAAGATACTGTACATCCTTTGATACAGGAAGTATGTTTGTATATAACTGAGGTATAAATTGCAATTAATAGTTTAGAGTTTGTTGGAACTGAATTTAGTGTACATAGCATTAAAAATGCAAGTTTAAAAGGATGGGTTGACGAAATTCACAGATATACCTGTTTCATTGGGGATTAGAGCACACAACCAATCCCTGTTCGAGTACTGTATATCCTTCATTGTGCCAGACTTCTGGGTACTGGCTTAAAGTAAAGCAGAGGTTGTACACACTATGCATCCTCTGTATATCCCACTGTTACAGGGACTGGCTGAGCATACAGCAGAGAATCAGTGAGCACCCTGAGTTTGACCAGTACTTCCTGAGGGTTAATGAGGACGTCCACTGGTCTGAGAACACTGACCTCTTGGACTCACCTGACACACGCATCCCTTTTGAAGTTCTTGACTCCAATGAGGCGGAGACTGTCTTTAGGAACCATGTCAACGCACTGCAGGCTGAACTCGAAATGAGGGAGTGAGTATTGGTTGTGTTAGGTTAGGTGAGAGAGTAAGTATTTGATTGACTATGTTAGGTTAGGTAAAGTTAGATAGAGAGAAAGGCAGTTATGTGTTGTGTACAATATACTAAAATAACTGTATTGAGTGAATGCTTTGTAACAAGTATGCAATACAGTATATTCTTGAATATTTTTATTAAAAAGATGAAACTGGATGCTGCAGTCATGGGCCTGTGATGTTGGCAGCAAATTAAAGAGTATTGATTACCCCAAACTTGGTCATGGTAGAAGACCCAAGTATAGATGGTTTATTTTGTTATATACATTTGTATGCAGGAAGAAAGAGCTTCCCATTAGCTAATCAAAGCAAACTCCTTTGAATAAAGTATTTAGGTCTACTGATTTGAGGTTAGTTCTCTTTATAGACATCACCTAGTTTTATAAGGTCACTGGGTTAAGAGTCCATTCATGTACAATATTCCTATTCTTAAATAGTTGTGATGTGTGTGTGTGCAGGTTTATGTTGATCTGGGTCTAGGAATGGGCATGAAGCTTATGTCTTGTCAAAACATAAAAATTACCATAAAATAGCACAAATTTATCATATGCATGGATCGCATTAAAAATTGGAGTCCAGTAAATAAACCTATGTACTCTCTTTTAAGGTTTGTGGTTCTGCCTTTGTCTTTGTTGGGTAAATCTGTAAATGTAAATCATACATTAATGTTACCATTCTGAACTACCTCACATTGCTGTGGTTTGTGTTACAGTATTGTTAAAGTCTACAAGTGAGACACATTTGACAAGTGGTCACTCACATGTGTATACTGAATACTTCACTTTACTTTTGCTAGTATCACCCCTCTTTTTTATTTTCATCAATTAAGGGTTGTTGTTGTCAGTAGTGTAGAGGCTACTAATTTAAGCTGTTACAAAAAGCAGCAGTTTTGTTCTGTGATGTAGTTGTGTGGAGTCGGTAATGTCCAATTTCCTGACAAATTCATAACCCCCGTTGATGTCAGTAGTGATGACCATCAGTCATCTAGTCAAGTTTTCTACAAATCAGAAAACCTTATGTGTAAAGCTGTTAGATGTTAATGTATGTTCTTGTGCTGTTTAAGTTTTGTACAGTCTTTCCCATAATAAAGTAATAATTATGTTTAAAATTGTTCAGAGCACCATTGTCACCACCTTAGTTGAGTAAGTGCTAAGTGTTCCCTCCACCACCAACTAATCCTTCTCATTGCCTCCCCATGCCACCCTCAGGCTGCCCAGAAGGTACAGTGATCACCTGTGTGTGTGTGCATGATTTGTCTTTCCTTGTACTGTATAGTAGTGTTTTTTTGTATCTAACCATTGTATCATATGCAAGAAAACATGTGGTTCAGATGATGAAAGTGACTCGTATTGAAACTTCACGTGTTGCAGTACTCTTGAAGTAATTGTACTATTCATTGTACTCCACATTATCAATGAACAGCTAATGACAGTTTCTTGCATATGGCCCATAGTTTCTTTATTCCTCTGCCCCCCAGCCAGATCAAAATCAAAGGCGAACAATTACAATACAAGTGGGCATATGGAAGTTCCGTGGTATGGCAATGCTTCACAGTAATAGGGCCACATTTGCCTGGGAGTCCTGTGTAAGAGAAGTCTTGGGTTTAGACGATTATTGTACCAACACTCGAATTGAAATCAGTGGAGCCGATTTAACAGTCAGTGGCATTATTTGGCCAATGACATTCCTTTGCTTTCACCTGATGGATCTCAGACTTTTTTAATGATATACAGTGCTCCCCCAAGTAGGCGGTCCTTAACTAGACTATTTCCAAGTAGGCGGAGAAATTAATTGAGACCAAAATACCAAATGTATATGGTTTTTCAAAAGTAGGCGTAGCAATGCGCAAGTCGATATTCAGCTGACCATAACAAAAGACTTGTTTACTGTAATGTTTTAATAAACTATACACATACGGAGTATTGATATGGTGAAAAGTGCAAGTAACAAAGAATAATGAATACGAATACACAGGAAATGTGTTTGTATGAGTAGAAACTCATGGATTATTGGTGATAACTGAACTTGCCAACCATCACCCTCACTCCTCACACATTACACTTGTGCTTTTAGGCCTACCCTTTTAGAATGAACAACCTTTTGACTCAAGTTTAGAATTATATTTAGCCATTAGAGAGAGAATCTTTTAAATCTAGGGTTGTATGGACTCGAATCATGGCTCACGAGTTGCCATAGCACCTGCTTGGGATGCACATTAGACATTTAAGTACCCGGTACAGTATGTTTTTTTATGTTTGCATTATAGCTTTTAAATGTATAGCTGGGAGTTGATTGTACAGCTGGTCAAACTCCTGTGAGGCCCACCCAGCACTGTCAACACAAGTGTCAACAAAGAACAAGTGTTTCGGCGTCACTATCTAGCACAGCGTTGGCAGTGCTGGGTGGGCCTCACAGGAGTTTGACCAGCTGTACATACAGTATTATAATTTTCATGAAGGGTTAGTTTTTGGAGCCGCCAGTGCTGAACCTATTTTTTCCCCCATTATTTATCAATTCCAATTAGGCTATATCGAAGTACACAGCGCCTGCTTGGGAAGAGAGCACTGTATGACTACAGGTATATTACATTATTCATGGCTTTTTTTACTCTTGGCTTTGATGTTTTTGCTATTTAGTGGGAGTAAAGAAAACTGAAGAACAGATTATGACAGTACCATAGCTCTGTAGTGCATAATGCATTATCCTTCATCCAGTGTTCAGATCTACCTGCCAGCAGTAGTATAATGATGAGTAATATTTATTTGATCTCTGTATAGTACTATTGTTGGTTCTATCCTTGGTCATAGGGCCATGCATATTTAAAAATTGAATGAGGGTCCTGTACTGTATGTTGTAGGATTGTTAGAATTGTTTTGTAGGAATAGAAATTTTCAGAAATGTTATGAAAATCCTGAAGCACTAAAGTCTTTGGTGATATTTGTATAGAGCATTATTATTTACAGTCGGCCTCAGGAATTCGTATAGACCACTGTGACGTCAAGGGTTTTTAACAACTAGAAGTTTTAGTACATTAGTATCCTAACACCAAACATTTTTAGTAATGTTATTTGGCTAATAGTTGAATCAGTCAGTAGAACAATGCCTGCAGTATGTGCAGATAATGCTCTGTGTATGAATTCCTGAGGCCGACTGTACTTTTTTGCATATGACCTACATTTATGTTGCAGAAACCAAGAAGAAATACTGTGCAGTATAAAGCTAGAAATAGAAGTAAAAAACTGTTGTGGAAAAATTTATTAACTATTCCTAGAGTGGAAAATAAGTAAGAAATAATGTGCACAACAATTTATTTTTCTGAAAGCCTGTTAAAAAGGGCACTGAGCTGCTAGCTGCCTGATCAACAGATGTTGTTAGAATAGGATGAATGAATACTGTAACTTTTGGTAGTGCATGATTGAGGGCATACGAAGGGAATGTAAGTAAATTGTTTGTTGTGTTACCATGTGATTTAGGTTGAATGTCAAAAACTTGCAAGAAAGTATATAAGTAGTGCCTGTATTAGCTGTTAAAGGTGTAGTGCCTGTATTGGGTGTTGTAGATGTTAGATTTTATCATAAGTATTCTGATTGTATGTTTCAATAATGGGAATTATATTTATGTACTGGGAAATTTTGTACTGTACTAGTAAAAAAGGATAGGATCTTGAGGTTCAGAAGCTTGACTTTCTAGGAAAGTAATGATTTTTCTTATAATACTAGGGCTTTAGATGTACTGTACTATATTGGACAGGATTTATAATCAAGTACAGTATACACTATGTACACCCAGAAGTAAAAATGTCTAGGCAGGGATGGGCCCTTACTACCCCTACCCCAGGCAGTAGTGACGGGGTGCAGAGAATCCCCCCACCCCGTCACTACTGCCTGGGGTAGGGGTAGTAAGGGCCCATCCCTGCCTAGACATTTTTACTTCTGGGTGTACATCAAAACTCGTCTTTGGAATTATACTGTACATTCAACCCGCGAATTCCCGGATTTCGGATTTTTTGGACTTTATATGGCTTCGGCCAAGTGTGGGCATTTCGGTGGCTATAGGTTAGTTTATGACCTGTTGGAAAGGCTAAGGTCTGGAAACAGCATTGCATCGCTCTACTGAGTACAGTACAACCTCTATTTTCCAACTACAGTAGATTGATAGATACAGTAAATTACAGTACCGTACAGGTACAGTATAGCCTACTGTCAGTGCTTTGTAATATGTCAAATCCAGTGGGAATTTGGTGTCAATGGTCTATTGATAATAAATATGGTTGTTTTGTATTTACTGTATACTGTTGTACAGTATGAGATTGACATTCATATGTCATTGTTGATGCTATCAGTGTTTTGAAGTTTGAATATGTTTTGCAACAACTGTTTCAGAGTTGTAGACTTAGACCTTGTAATGGAGTTTGTATGTGAAAGACCACAGTATATAGATGACCAAACTTTATTGGCTCATCTCCCAATCAGTTTTTCTTTGAAAGTCTTAAATTTGTTGACCACCATACAGGTAATCTACATTTAATGTAATATACTCTGAGGAAGTCTTGCTGGTTCTTGCATATATTATTCTGCATTGCAACACATTATTCTGTGTTATAGGGAAAGGTGTTAGTAACTTTAGGTAAAAGGTTCCAGGCCTATCTTCCCTAATAATAGTTTACAAGGGCAACATGTACCATATAATTATGTAGAACACTGTAAAATCTCCAGCTGTTTGCGATTACAAAATTGCAAAAGTATAATAGTTACCTTCTCTTGAACTGAGTAGAGCTGTATGGATGGATGTGCTTTGCATTTTTACCTGTGATTAGCATACCTTCGTAACCTCTTAAATAACAACTATGTTGCAGGATGCGTGACAAATTTAAGCTGCTTTTGGCGGAGACCGGGTATGTAACACCAGGGAAGAGGCTGGACGAGGTGCGTGTGTTGTTCATGGGTCGTGAGAGCTTTGATTCTCTCTCAGAACAAGACCGTCAGCTGATCTATGATCAACACCAGCGGGACATTACAGAGAAGGCCAGGCAAAACTTCCATGTATGTTTGCTGATTTACATATTGGAGTTAATTCATTTTGAATATTAAGAATTGCATGTGGGATGTGGCTACATAGTTAAGTTTTATACTGTATATATATACAGTTGACTCTTGAGTAACGCGGTAGTTACGTTCCTGGAGACGTCGCGCTATTTAAAAACGCGTTATTTAAACTTAATTTCCCCATAGGAAACAATGGTAATAGTTCCTGGACAATGCAAAAGTCTACCTTTTTTGGGATTTTGTTACTCTAATGTATGAATAGTTGAGTCAAAATATAGAATGGGTGGTGAAAATAAGTTAAGCGAATCCGAGGAGTTCTTATACAATACGAGTGAAATCATAACGAGCATGTCACGAAATTATATCACTGTCGTCTGTGAAGTGTGGGTGAGTGTGTTGCCACCACTTCTCCCACGCTCCTTCCCCCCCCTACCCTCAGTCTCCATTCACCCTAGCTCATGGTCAAGGGAATATAGGCCTAGCCTGCAATGTCACCGTGTGTGTGACTCGCTCGTTTTTATTTATTACGAGTTAACCACCACCTTCAACACTCAGTCATACCAGGTGGTACATTTACAAATCAGAAGGCCATATCCTTCGATATAAAGAAGGAAGTATTTTTCGGACAGAGAAGGCAGAAGGTAACACCAGCGTATGGCAAATAAAATGTAAACAAACGATATCACACGCTATCTCCCCCCTTCCCCCTACCACCTCCACCACTACCACGCATGCTTACGACTCATTTCAGTCATGAATCGTCTGCGAAACCCTTAATACAAATTGTTATATGCATTTAATATGCTTAGTACGAATTTTAATACTGTATTTACATTTATAAAGTAACAGTACAGTACATTTCTCTTCACTTTTAACACTCGTCACTCCACTCTGCCTCCTCACTCAACTCTCCTTACTCACTTTGTGCTCTGAGTGGGTGAGCGTAGCCACGTTAAATCGAACAAAGAGCGTTATTTAATCGTATCCCCCCTACATATTACACAGCGTTAAATCAAAAACGCGTTACTCAAAATAGCGTTATTCGAGAGTCAACTGTGTATATATATATATATATACTAGCATATACTTTTTTCCATTGTACATAGAGACAACTCCTCAGGTTATGTTGAGTACTGATATAAAAGGAATTCAAATATATTATATTTGTGAATCTGCGGGAAATATGTAGTTATTGATTAGTACATTAATATGTTATAATGCAATTCTAGGAGTTGTTACTAGAGCAGGCAGAGTTGTTCTACCACGTGAAGAGTATCGCCCCCACGGGTACTATTACCCAGGATGACATCAGAGACATCACACACACACTACAGGAGGACAGCAGGTTCAACTCACGCTCTTTATATTTTTTAGTGCACTCTATTATTTGGACTAAAGAAACATTTTGTTGGAATGACTCACGCAGATATTTGACTTTTATTTTTGTTTACTATTAGTGTTTTAGTGATGTGTTGCCCTTTTTTGCCGTCATTGTTGTAGAGCCAGAGTAAATTTTAATTGTTGAATACAAAACTACAATAGTGAGTCTACCATCAGTATGTTAATCCTTTTAATAAGAAAAACCTGGTATTTCAGATACAAAGCACTGGATAGATTAGAAAACGAGAGGACGTTATTACTACTACAACACTTGGGTTTTGTTCACTGCCCAAAGAGAGAACACTGCCCTGCTTTCCCCAATTGTATGGACTGCCTCATTGAGAACCTTATTGCTACAAAAGGTCCAAGGTTGGTAAGCTGTCCTTTGCTTTTGTGCAATATGTTTGGTTGCCTCTTTTACCTCTATACATAATTACAAATTAAAGGTGGCATATATTGATGACATTATAAAAGATATTTGTATCAATATTTATAGTATTGGACTCAGTAGAATGAGTTTATGGATATTGTATAGAGTGTAAAGTAATAAAGATGCCCAATCCTGCCTCTGCACATCAGTCATATATCATCCTGTCAATTTATTTATAATGTAAGGCATTAACTATACACTTACTTTCTGATATAAATACTGAAAGGAGGTTTGTGCCTGATTATATTGAATTTTCCCACAGCAATAGTCGGCCGGGGTCAGGAACTTGGAGTGGGAAGAATGTGACTTTGGATCCTCAAGTAAATCTTGTATTGCTGGGCAACCAGGGTCTTGCAGAGGACCTCCAGAATGTCATCAGGGTAAGTCTGTAATGTGTCAATAAGATGCAAGTCCAGGATGCAACACAGCACCCCATTCTATTAAACACATTATGGAAGACTGCAATACACACAACTACACTCGCCAACAACACAACATACACTCTTTGAGGGCACTGTGGGGAAGCCCAGTTCAGGCCATGGCCTTCCTCAGGAGTTCGGGGCTGCTCGGCCAGACAGCTTGAGGAACTTCAATAATTTGTAGGGAGAATGAACACTATTTCAGGAGAGTGATTTGCTTGCTACCCTTTACCTGAAAAGGCAGCCGGGTAACATCAATAAAGGCTTCCCTTCAACATAGTGTTTATAAGCTCAGAGGAAGAGCAAACTCATATAATGAGTGTACCTCTAATGTGCATAATGAGTTGCCTGAAGTATATTTTTGTTGCAGTCTGTATGTGAGGATGATGAATTTGATCTGGACAACCAGATCTTTTCTCTGGACTACCGCAGTATAGATGGAGATGTGGCTCTTCCTCAGAACTCTTTCAAAACTCCAGAGTTTACTCCACATGGTAAGTTACTTATGAAATTCTTTTCTTGTTAGTGATGGATTATACCAGATGTACGAATAATTGGATGTTAATCTAAATACTGTACAGTATACTTTTTGACACCTAAGGTGTTGATATAATTAATTATCTTTGGACATTGAATGCTTTCTTTCAGCAAGGGAAATCATCTGATGTTAGTGAAAAAGTAGAAAATATTTTTTTTTTTTAAGGGACAAAAATTTAGATAATTAGTAAAGTTCATCCATAACACAGGAAATTCCCATGATTGTTTTGTGAAAAAAAATTGTCTTGCTTATACTCTACTGGCAATCTTGTCTCTAATATTTAATTTCTTTATATTTTTAATGGAGACAGTAATATTGTCCAGAGATATACAGTCCTGGGGAAATGACTTGGAAACTTTTTATAATACTCTCTTTATAGATATATCCAGTATTCATCTTTAACCTTCATTATTCCAACCTCTCAGCATCGGTCACTGACCAGGTTCCTTACCACCATCAGTTCTTTGATATATTCTCTCTTCAATTTATCCAATATACTTTCCCTTCTGTTGCTCTGATAGCTCTTCTATATATCTAAATGAAGAGACTCTGTTTGTATGTTATGCTATACAAATTGTCATGTGACCACCTACAGCGCTAGGAATTCACACACGGAAAGTGTGTAACAGTGAGGGGGGACAGAGGATATTTTCGTCACAAAAAACACCCCACTAATTACTTAATTACACATACTTCACTTTTATTGTATGCCTGGCAACCCACTTGGTTTGTTTACATTCCACGCTTCCGTGATGGTCTAGTCCTACACTATGAGTAGTAGACTAAGAAATAATGATAAAGGATAATTCATGGAATTGATCTCTTATACCAGCTGAATCTTTATTCAAACATGGATTTCTTCATGTGATACCATATTACACAGCTCTACAAAAAACTTGAGCAGAGTGAGTGAATAACCCTACCATTCAGTCTTCCTAGGTCAGGGAGTAAAGGGGTCCCTTTGCAGGGGATGGCAACTCACCACTAAAACCTAAGCCACATAAGATTATAAAGGAGTTATAAACTCTTCTGTCCTGATGTATTGTTTCTGGGAGGAATGAAGTTGTTAAAATAGTTTTATTTATTCATATGATGTTTCTGCTGACAACAGGTACATTAATTATAATTTACTCATTGGTATTTTAAATGGGAAATAAAGCTAATTTTGAACGGTAAGGGTTTTGTCTATTGTACAATACTGAAAGCATGTCCAATTCCACTGACTGGAGTTGATTTGTATGTATACTGGACTGTGATCTGACCTGCATTATAATAGAGGATGATGCAGGTCATAATACAGATAATATGCATGAAAAAATAAGGTTAAAAGACATGGCATGTTGTGTTTGTAGTTGTACATCTGCATCAGTGATGGTGTGATCAGTTCAGGAGTTGGAAATGATGGCAAAGTTTTAATGTATAACTTAGACCAAGTAACGATTGTTTTCTGGTCACTATGTATTGAAAATGTAACTTGTTTCCCAACAAATAAAGTGTTTCATACAATGAAATATGGTTAGGTTTTGAGTGGAATAAAACCCATGTCAATTTTTTTTATACAGGGTCACTGCCAACTAGGCTATATTATGTGTGTTTTCCAGACTGTTGCCAACTAGGCCACGTTATGTGTGTTTTCTAGTATGGTAATAAGGTCTAGTTGGCAATTTCTCTGTATAACATTCTGTTGGTTTCGGGTTCAATTGTCAGTCAGATACAGCTCTGGACTGAATTTCTTCGTACAATCAGCACTGCCAACGCCTGTTTATCTGGGGTTCAGAGTTTATGTTGACTCTGAAGCATAGAGAGAGTAGGTATTGGGGGTAGAGATCTCTCTCTACAGTTATAGCCATTCAGATGTGTGTAACTACAGAAGAGTGTAGGGGAAGAGAAAAAATTGCTTAAATGATATATTTAATATAACATGAAATTGAAAAAATCTTTGAGATACTTACTTGTTATCCAATACTTTAGTAAATACTGTGCAGTACGTCAGTGAAGTGATACTCATATTAACTTTACTCTTTTATAACTAGTAATATGGATAATTATTGTATAGTAATTCTCTCCAGTTCTCTCTTCAACCGACTGTGTGGAAGTGAACTTTATGATATCGGCTTGATCAGCTGAATATTCATTCCTAATGAAATATACGAACATAAGTGAATTTACCAAATTACATGCCCTAATGGGTTGATGGCAGATGTATATGTGAATTTATGGATATTAACCCCTAAAGGACCGGGCCCGGCATATGACGGGTTGCCGCTAAAGGACCGGGCCCGGCATATGCCGAATTGCTAAAATTTCCCAAGG
This sequence comes from Petrolisthes manimaculis, assembly GCA_034508575.1. Classification (NCBI taxonomy): domain Eukaryota; kingdom Metazoa; phylum Arthropoda; class Malacostraca; order Decapoda; family Porcellanidae; genus Petrolisthes; species Petrolisthes manimaculis. The sequence goes on along the minus strand of JAWZYT010001428.1, from coordinate 185,567 downwards.
TTAAGGAATTTTCCCCATTTTTTTTTACTCCAGACGTTGGCTACACTGGTTTATAGTAGGATGGGATGCTCAGACTGAGTACACACTGCCTTTTCTAGGGTAAAATTGAGGAATTATTGATCTTGTTATGTCCGAGTGTGTTGGTGAGTGGCTTAGCTGACGAGCGCCTACCCCCATTTTCTACTACCTCGCCACAGTCAACGCACCCACCCAAACACTCGCGCTCAACGTACGGCGACAGTACCTCATTCAACTCGTCGTAATTCTGTAACCATTAAACCTACAGACTTCCCATTGGTACCAATAGAAAGAGGAAGAGTTGCTCGTTCTCATGGCACTAAAATAATTCACTCGTTCGTTGTAGGTTAGGAGTACAGAGCATGTGAAAACAGGCTATTTTATGTGTTTTTCGCTCAACCCCCGGTCCTGGGAGGCACAGTAATTTCACTATCCCCGGTCCTTTAAGGGTTAAAAGATGTCCAATTGCCACCTGCTAGCCAAGCATTTCACAACGTACAGCCTAACCTCATTGCTTATGTCAGTCGATGTTACAGGTGATACTACTTAACCCTTAAACCGTGGGTGTCGGCAATTGTCGATAGCGAGGTCATATGGCACCCGAGGAAGGTGACTGAGAGGTGGGACAGTAAGCACAAACAGTAACAGATGAAGAAAAGGGACAGTTGGAGAAGTGAAAGCCCCTTTTAGTTGCCTTTTATGACAAGCAAGGTTACTGGGGAGGTATTCATAGCCCCCTACCCTAGGGGATAGTAATACTCCTGAAAAAAAGATTTGTTGTTTTAGTTATGTAATTAAAATTGAAACTGATTAACTTAGACAAGGTTCTGCAGGTAAATGTTAAATAGACCATACTGTTTTCTGCCCTCTTCCTTTTCTCTTAACATCTGTCTGTTGTTATGCAACTTTGCCTCTTGCCATTATCTCCAGCTCTTGTTGCCCAGATTCTTTTCTTTTCTGTGCCTGTAATTCTTATGTATAATCCCTTTTCAAAAACTTCCAGCATTACATTATGTTGTTGTTGACATGTAGTAGTGACAAGTCCCAAGTTACAGATATATTTCCAACATTGGATTAACTCTCTTCTGATGCCATGCTTACCTGTATCCCAGGTGTGGTTTGTGCATACAGTAATGAGGCGTCACTTGAATATGTACGAGAGTCCTTGGAGAAGTCCTTGGTGAGCCAGTTGGAGCGGGAAGAGTCCGCCCCAACACCACCCACCACCGTCCTCTTCGCCCCTGACCCAGACCTTGACCACAATGCTTCACAACACCTTCATGATGAGGGTGCCAACCTTGCTGACAGGTGAGACACACACACATACACACACACACACATGCTGATGATGATGCTGATGCTTACTTTTACACCTTCCCATACTATCAACAAGTACTGTACAGTGGGTGATGGGTGTAGTCAGTCAATCAGTTCTCCCTTTCCCTTGGACGACGAAGATGTTGTGAGCTCAGAGTTTTGAAGTATTTAGTAGTGAAGTAAATATTGTACAGAAGTTGGAATTTTTTTTATTAAGGTACCCGTGATGTTGGCGAAATGGGGACTACTAATTTACCAAACTACAGTCAGCCATGAAACAGATTACAGTAAACCCCCTTAAATGTTACTTCATTTAGTTGTAATTATGCTTAAATTTGATGCCAGAAAATAGTTGTTAAAATAGTTTGGAGGAATGAGTAGCATCCAACTGTATCACAAGACCTTCTCACACTCCTCAGAAAAAAGGAAATGGTGTATTGATGATAATGATGATCACAGGATCTTTAATTTCTTTTACACTGGATGAAAAGGATTGATTGATTGAATTGATTACCCCAATTGGAAGTGTGGGTGGCTGTAAATGTATGATACTTCATACTAGTATCACCTGTGTTATCTGACTGTCCTTTATACTTGTTCACTCAGTATAACAAATATCTGCCAGGAAGGACCAAAGCATTTTAGTAGTTAACATTGTGAATAATTTTACTGTATCATGTTTGGATACCGGTAAACCTTAGGGTTAAAGACTATTATGTGTTGTCATAAGGTTTCGTACAATGAGTGGCTAGATACTTTTTACTGAGTGTACACATATCTTAGTGTCAGATGTGTTATTTTTGTCTGTCCTGTCATTGCTTGAAATAATTGTTTGTCTTGTCTGCTAGAGATAGTGCCTGATACCTGCACTGAATGTTAGTTAGCATTTAGGGAATTATCTGACGTGCATAAAACTATATGCTCTTGTGGCTAATACTAATACTATCCTAAAATACAGTCTCCCTGGCAGCTTGCAATGCACCTTCATGGATGTTGGACCAAGCGTGGGTGGTGGTGATGGCCAGAGGTTTGAGAGTAGTCTTGTCACTACTGCACTCCGTTCACTTATCACCAATATTCAACATCGTAACAACTCACTCAACATCTACAACTCTGCTGTTATGCCTAGAGATTCCCAACCAGATATCAGGTGAGTAGTTGTCTAACTCTAACATGTTGTTTATAAACAATTGTTTATTAGAACTTCTTAGTAATAATGACATATTAAACCGAGATTAGAGAAGTTTATGGAATTAAGCACGTTATTATATATTAATGACAAGTTACAACAAGCTAGTCAAACAACCAATTTGATTATATAAATTTCATATGTGACAGTGGAGATAAATTTCTGATAAGTTTGTAATTTTTATTTCAGAATAATAATGTGTATGTTGTGTGGTGACCCTTATTCGGTGGAGAATGTTCTTAGTCCTCTACTGAGTCATCAATGGTGCCAAGTGACAGGAGATCAATCCCTATCTCTACAAACATTCCTAGGTCAGTACCCAACTCATCATTATACAGTACTTATATTTGTGTCCCACAACTGGATGGTTGTATGAGAGAAATGAAGGTGAAAGTGGATAGCCTGGGTGCAAAGCTAATGTTGAATGGAGTATATTGGTTCTTGGTGGCAGGCTAATTTACAAATTATACTGTGTTAATGGCTGAGAGTAAAAGGGAAATGCAGAGGGTGGTGGATGAGTTTCAGTCCATATGTAAACGAAGAAAACTGAAAGTGAATGTTGGTAAAAGTAAGGTGATTGTATTTGAGAGGGCAGAAACTGAAGTGATTGACTTTGCTACACCCTATAGAGTGGGAGTGCCAACTGGGACTAAGTGTGAGATAACTCTTGGGGGGTGAGAGGATCATCATCATCATCATCATTTTCGTTTAACGTCCATATTTTCCCATTTAGGATGGGGTTGGACGGGCGATGACTGTTCTCCACATCTGTCTATCTTGTACCATATGTTCTTCTATTCCCATTAAATTCATATCTTCCATTACACACGTTTTCCACTTTTTCTTGGGCCTTCCCACCGGTCGCCGGCCCTCGACTCTTACCTCCTCCACCTCACTCAACACACCTCCCTCGGCTCTTCTCACATGTCCAAACCATCTCAGTCTTCTCTGCCTCAACCTAACAGAAAGGTCTTCAACCCCACACATCTCTGCCACTTCACTGCTAGACCTCCCATCTTGCCACCTTATTCCTGCCATGTATCTCAGCATTCTACGGTCACAGCTGCGTATAACCTCCATCAGTCTGTTTGTCAATGCCCATGTTTCTGTTCCATACATAAGAGCAGGTCTCACACAGGCTTCATATGTCCTTCCTCTGGTCTTCAGCCCTATGCTGCGGTTCACCAATAAACTGGCCATTTCTCGCCATCTTCCCCATGCAGTTGCTACTCTCGCTCTTACCGCTCTTTCCACTCCTGCTTCACAGTCCAACACATCTCCCAAGTAGCAGAACTGTTGCATTTCCTCTAACACGCCTCCATTTACCATCAACCCGGCATCCTCTTCATCACCATCACTATCACTACCCATCCCCTCCCTCACACATCTAGGACATACAAAGTTTCGCACACCTCGGAGAATTATCCAACCCGAGCATCGTTGGTGACACCATTTATTACACTCAGTACACAGCACTGAGTTTGTTCCCACTCCTCTTCCACAACATCCACATGGCCATCTTCCTCACTGAATTAATTTTTGAGCCTTGTTTCCAGTCACCATCATTTTTGTCTTTTCCATGTTTATTTTCAGCCCCCTCTGTTCCATCGTTTCCTTCCACCTGTTAAACATATTTGTTACTTCTTCCTTTGATTCTGCTGTCAAGACCAGATCATCGGCATAGAGCAGTTCCCACGGACCATTTCCTCTTGCCAATTTAGTAGCCTCCTCCATTACTGTGATGAAGAGTAGTGGACTAAGAGCTGATCCCTGGTGTACTCCCACTCCAATGTCAAACTCCTCTGATGTTCCTGACTTTGTTTTCACCCTTGACCTTGATTCCACATACAGAGACATGACTGCAGCCACAAGCCTTTCTGGCACTTTTTGTCTCCTCAGTGCCCACTCAATCGCTTTCCTTGGTACTCGATCAAATGCCTTCTCGAGGTCCACAAACACATGGTACAACTTCTTCTTCTTCTCACTGAACTTTTCCTGCATTTGCCTCACTATAAAAATTGCATCTGTTGTTGACTTTCCTGGGCAAATCCAAACTGTCGACTATCCACTTTTATCAGTTTCCTCAACCTCTCCTCCAATACCTTCTCAAATAGTTTCATTCCATGCTCCAATAGTCTAATTCCTCTATATTTTCCACACTCCAGGGCATCTCCTTTTCCTTTATATATTGGGACAGTCTCACTACTTTTCCAGCCTTCAGGAATTTCTCCCTCATCAACTATACTTCTAAATACTCTTGTTAAATCCTAAAACACCTGCTTTCTTTATCAAGTCAGGATGGAGATGGTAAAGGAGTTAACCCTTCAGTGCCTGGTGACTCATATCGCATCTGCAAGGGCCTATCATTCCCAATCCGCTCTCCCTTGCTCACCACTGAAAAACTCTAATTGTATTCCCCTTACTCTCCCAACCTTATTTATTCATGTACAGTATTGTGCTGTTTTTTCTAATTTAGTTTTGAGGAATTTGTAGCCTCTAATTCAGTGAAGTCACACTTCCTTCAGTCAGTTAACAGTTGGAGAAACTAGTATTATAGTGAAAGCTCCTTTATCCGGCATTCTGGTAACCGGAAACTTCCCGTATCCGGCATTTTTTTCATAAAGATAAATATAGCAAAAAAGAGCTGCCACGCTCACCCGCTCAGAGTGCAGAGTGAGGAGGGAGTGACGAGTGTTAAAAGTGAAGAGAAGTGTACTGTACTGTTACTTTACAAATGTAAATACAGTACAGTATTACAATTCATATTAAGCATATCAAATGCATATAACAATTCGCAGACAACTCATGACTGAAATGAGTCGTCGTCATGTGTGGTGGTGGTGGAGGTGGTAGGGGGAGAGTAGGGGGAAGGCGGGAGATAGCGCGTGATATCGTTTGTTTACATTTTATTAATATGCATACTCTGGTTTTCCTTCTCCTTTCTCTGTTCGAGAAAAACCTTCCATCTTGATATGGAAGGATATGGCCCTCCGTTTTGTATATGCACCACCTGACATGACTGATGAGTGTTGAAGCTGGTGGTTAACTCGTAATTACTAAAATCGAGTCACACACAAGGCAGGCTAGGCCTATATTCCTTTGACCTTGAGCTAGGGTGAATGGAGTCTGAGGGTAAGGGGGGAAGGAGCACGGGAGAAGTGGTGGCAACACACACACACACACACACTTCACGGACGACAGTGATCTAATTTCCTGACATGTTTATTATAATTTCGCTCGTTATGTATAAGAACTTCTCGGATTTATTTGAGTCATCTGTATATATACATAAATAGGTATGTAATGATGTGTAAATAATGTACCTACCGAAATCCTTTGCATCGGGGTCTATTAAATCGAGGTTTAACTGTACTTGTGAAAGAATGTAGAGTAACGTAATTTTAAAGTACACTTTCTTGTATCCGGAAATTTCTTGTATCCGGAACGTTCTCGGTCCCACTGGTGCCGGATAAAAGAGCTTTCACTGTATTTGTATTAAAGTGTGTAGAGAGGCAAGAAAAATTTTGTTCTTGTGAGGGGGAGACTGAAAGTGAGTTTAGTCCATTTCACAGGATATGGTGTTTAATATCTGCTTTTTATTTATTTATTTATTTTTTATTTTTGGACTTAGAGAGGATGTTGAGTTGTGATTAAGTAAAAAATTACTTATCTTGTTTGTCAGACGACTGCAAGCGGCGCGTGGAGGTGATCGTGTCATCGTATCACGGTGCCAATGCCTTTAGAGAGGACCTGGTACATGGATTCATCCTGGTCTACTCCACTAAACGCAAAGCTTCACTCGCCACACTCAGGGCTTTCTCTTCAAACATTCCTAATTTACCAATCCAGGTTAGTGGGAAAGTTTTTTTGTAGGTCTCTCTTTCATATCTTTTACTTTAATATCACACAGTTTTTCACACCTTGATTTTCTTGACATTGCACTGCTGTCAATAATTTTTTTTTTTTTTTAAATCTTATATCATAGGAAGATTTACTTAAAAAGGGCATGGGTTTGTTTCTTACATAATCTATCCTAACCAATGAAATATGAAGATGTAACAACATTTTTGTTTCGATACCTTTAGATGCAGTGTCATAATACTGTATGTACTGTACTGTATAATGAATGTTAAAACTCCCAAGTAGTGTTAGTATATTTGTACCTTCCCCATTAAGTTTCCTTTGCAGTCTTGAGAGGAATAAAAAGCAAGTAAGGAAAGATAGTATTAAGAATGTGAACAATAGGTTCAATTTCAATACAGTATTAAACTTTTTATGTGATATGGCTTCGGTAACGTGTTTGTAACCCACTGAGACTTAGCACCAGCAGTTTACTGTCATATGTATTTGTATTTTGAAGTTTTGGTGTTAAGTATTTGTATTTGGTATAAAATGTCTTGTGTGAGGGGTGTTTTGGAAATGTGTTTTGTGTATTGCATTTTCTCATGAAGTCTTGAATTTCAGATGTGAAGTTGGGGATGTATATTGTGTCTATATTTTATATAAATGTACAGTACGGTATTGAAGTTGTGTATAGCATTGATGGGTGTAATGTTTAGTGTTTGAATGTGCTGTTTGTCTCGTTTGTGAAGGCTTTCCAGTTGAATCTTTGTTATGTCCTTGGTGTAGGTGTGTCAGTGGTCAACAGTGGTGATGCTGGTTTTTATTGTGATTATGATCAGCAGATGGTCAGATATTTTTGTCTTAAGGACCCTGTGATGTAGTCAGAAAATTGGAGGTTAGTGAGTCCTTCAAATATTGCCACGAAACACCAATTATATGGAAGGGGCTTGTTTCATGGCATAGTCAAGAGGAATCAGAAGCCTCCAATTTTCATACATGAACACAGGGTCCTTAACCCTACTCCATCCGACCTACTGGGATATTTCGTTTTCACGTGTGAGTACCTGTGAATTTGATCTTCAGCAGGCATAAATTTTTTTATGTATTTAGAAAATTTATAATATTTGAAGTGCAGTAAGATGATAAGCTCCTCCAACAATAAAAAAATAACATTGCCAGAGTCTACTGAAATTTCACTTGTTTTTGTTACTTTTTATTTTCATTCAGTCGAGCAATTTTGGAATTAATAAAACATAGGTTATACGATGGCAAGAAACACCGGATTTGAAAGTAATTATATGCTAGGATTTATTCTCTATATTTTAGCAATAAAAATTTCTTCCTACAATTTTTTTTTAAATAAAATAGTAAAATTTTGGTCATTTCACTGAGGATTTGGCCGAAGTCGGATGGAGTAGGGTTAAATTACTTACCAGGATGTGGGGGTGAGGTTGAGGGAACAAAAGGTAATACAGTACATGTACAGTTGGCCACAAGATTCTTGAACACACTAGTAAGATGCAGCAACCATACTCCAGAGAGTAGTAAAATATTGTGAATGAAAGTTTCAGAATGTATCATGAACACTGATTGGACGATTGGAAACAAAGTGAAAAGCTTCTTTGCCGAGAATATTGAAGCTATTATTATTTTACTACTTTCTGGAGGAAATAAATATGATATGGTTGCTGCATCTCGCTAGATGTGTACTGTACTGTACCTTGAAATGAAGGGGGATAGAGGGCTTGAGTGCATATGGATATGTTGATAAAGAAGTTATCTATATGGGATTGGATATCCATTCCTCTGTCTGTCAGTTGTTGACATACCAGGGTGATATCTTGATGTTGGAAGTCACAAAGTTGGGTTATGTGGTGATGCAATGGATTTGGAGGGAAAAGTTCTAAAATACACTATATTTTGTGACTCTTCTAGGTCTATTTATCTGAGGCGTCGGAGCTATAGATAGATAAACCTCTAAGATACTGTGGTTGGTAAGACACCCTCCCCTCCCTTCTAACTCTTGTCAGCATATAATTAGTCTTGAGGCAGCAAAATAACACTAGTAAAAACTGCTCCTCATACTATTGGGATTAATTTTGTACAATTATTACCTCTCCTTGCCAGATATTGGCGATGACGGACACAGGCAGCGCGACAGCATTTTTTGGGTCGGATATCTCACAGCAGCTAATCACTGAAGGTAATGCTATTGCCGACAGACTCCAGGCACATTTCATGACCTCCACTGCAACTTGCCAACAAAAACGTGAGTCCAGCATCAGCGTGCATGTTAACCTCCTTAGTTGCCTCCTAAATACTTCCCTTCTCTACATACACTAACGCCTTGGGAAAGTTATCCTGCTTAGGACTGAGAGATGCACAGTCAGGACATTCAGTTACAGCTCTATATGTTGCCAGAGTACAAGATAATATAAAGACAATGCTGTGTTGGAATCTGAAAATAAAGAAGATATGGAGGGTCTAATGAGAGGTATGATATATTTAATTATACTTTTGGCATAGTTGCATTGGATGTAGATCAGTTTTTCACTGGTATCCATATTTATAATACTGTATTATTAATGTGCTTGTTTTAATATGGTGAATAAAAAGCTGTGTTTATATTATACATCATAAGATCTTTGCATATAAATTCAAGCTAAAATAGGTAAATCTTTCTGTTGTTGCTGAGATATGAAGAATAACAACTCTTGTAAATGAAACATCAGTGTCAAAAAGTATTGAATGTACAGTATATTGTACTTAATGTAATTGTTAGAAGCAGTAACTTACTAGATGAACTATAATATCTACACAACAAATCCAACCTTCATCTTTTATACAAGCCAGCCCTTACAAACTTTTTACTAACTATCTTTCCATTCATGGAAAAAGGAATATTGAATATCATTATAAAAGGAAATTTGTTGTAGTTTTGATGATGATTGCTATTTTAGTCTGTTTTCTAAAATTTAAGAACAAGATGATTCCATCCAACACATTCATTATATTCCTTTGCAGCTGCATTTTACACACCATTCTTCAAAGAGGTGTGGGACAAGAAACCAGAAATAGAGCAGGCATTCAACATGGAAGACCCATCTGGTTTGGATGACTCTGGTGAGGGAACATTAGAGCGTCCAGCATACCATTATCGCCATAGTACTACACTACCACCACCACGACGATCCCTCCCTCCCAGATCACAGTCAGCTGAAGGGTGAGTATTTGGTTATTTTTGAATATTTGAGAAAACAATTTTACTACTCAGGCAGTATAAGCACACCTCAAACTGCAAATTGCAAATATTGTATTCCCAAGCTTTTGTCTCAACCCCATGAGCTTTCCTCTCAGCTTTATGAGTTTTTATTTAATCTTCATGAGCTTCTACCATCTTCCTTTAGCTCAAGAATTTTCTCAGCTTCGTATCACATGATTCCATCTCATTTTGACGTTGAGTTGTCTCTTCCTTCACCGTTTTATGCCAAGCTACTTGTTCCATCTGACCTTTTGGATGTTATCTCTGACTTTAGGAGTGGCAATAATTTACAAGTGTGTAAATGCTTGGACCTTCTTCATGAAATTTTTTTTTCTTGCCTTGACTTCCAGAAGCAGTTCAGAAATCTATGAGACTGTTCCAACTGATGGCTCTTTGGGTGATGACCTGGATGAGCCTCTGTCACCCAGCTTCCCTGACGACCAGCCTTTGACTCCATCGGATGATTCTGATATCTACTCCCACATTGACAATGATGAGGAGGAACAGCTGGTTAAACCCTCACAGATCAAGAAGCAGCATCGGTTCCAGCAAGGTAAGTACACCCACCTTATATCTAATATTATTATTATTATTATTGATCAAAATATTATTGGTAATACTATTCTGATGAGTGAGGACATGGTTTGTGGGAAAATGATACAGAACAGATTAGTAAGACACTGGAATGGGAGGAAGATAGATAGAGCTACCGTTTTATATCAGTACTCCTTAATCTATCGACAATGGCTGCTGTCTTTTGTGTGAAAAAAAAAAAAATAGTTTGATGGAAGCACTATTATCTTCTGGGGTTAATCCCTAAGTACTGCAGTTCCCTTTTCTTGGCTTTAACCATAGCCACAGTTTGGGTCTGCATAACAAGAGAATGGTCAGGGAAGACAGACGAGGGTATAAGGAAGGAGTCACCCAGACTCAAGGAACAAAGCCAAGAGGAGTAGCAATAGATGGGGGATGTTGATATAACATTACTTTCTTGAGACCAGCGTGTCACCACTTACAATTGTGGATAGGACTCTGAATTTGCCATTGTTATCAACATAAAAGGTAGAAATAGTTGTGCAAGTTATCTGTAGCCAGCACCAACATCCCACTATAGTGGCTTATCAGACTGAATGGATCAGTCTTGTGAAGCCATTTGAGTGGTGGATTAACCCACCCAATGCCAATGATGTATGTACAATAAAGCCTCTATTTTCTTACCATATATGGGGGTTAGGGGCCAATGGATAATCCAAAAGGTTTGATAATGGTAAGTAAAGTCTATGGGAATGACACATATTCATTCCCCTTCCAAACAAATATCACGGGTAAACCAATAGGGTGTTCTCGCGTGACGTCACGGCACGCTCGGCGGCCATGATGGTTGTTGCTCTTTGTAAACAAACGGAAGGAATTGGCATTCTCTATCACGGTTGATTCATTTAGACGAGTATTTTACCTCCTTTAAGGGGATATTTAAGGATGCCATGGCTTTGTTGCATGGTGGGATGTTCAAATACAGACAAAAATCCTTGTTTGTCTGTGTTTGGGATCCCTAATGTGATAATAAACCAAGGAGAAGCACACGAGAAACTGCTGATCAAGAGAAGAAATTTATGATTCTCTTGGATATCCAGGGAGCCATCATCAAACCCCTCTTCTCTCCTTACAATGTTGGGGAAGAACAGGAGAAATTGGGGTTTTGGGTAGGGTAGGGGAAAATCCTAATAATTACAGGAAAATAATGATTAGTTTGGAATTAATATATATATATATATATATATATATATATATATATATATATATATATATATATATATATATATATATATATATATATATATATATATATATATATATATATATATATATATATATATAAATATATATATATATATTTAATATACTGGTATAGGAGTAATATCTCCACTTAAAGATAGCAGCTGTAGCCTATGTTGTGTACAACTGTAGATGAAGGTTTTGTTGTACTGTAAGTTAATCTACAAAACATCAGACTATTCACCTTTCAGATCCCAATACCAAATCATATTATATATTACCAAACAGATTTTTCATTACTATATTGGGCCTGATTTGGTAATGAAAAATACCAAAATGGCAACCCTACCAGTCAACCATCATGGCGTTTGTTTATACCGTGACGTCACGCCGATCAGCTGGGTGAGAACCCCCTATTAGAAGGGTTACTATAATAGTGCACTGGTAATTTATGCAGCACATCTTTTAATACTCCAGGTTGCCTCGACTTTCCCACAAGTGCAGGTTTTAAGCGATGTAATCTATCGGCATTTGCACAAAATAACACAGCTTCCGACCAGGTTGTCATGTACAAAGTCTTTTTCTGCTTACCAGTTCATTGGCATTGCCTTCCAAAACATTCTGGTTTCATGAGCATTGTAAATATGAAAATGTTTAAGTTTTTCAGACTTAATGAGCTTATTTAGGTTCTCACGAAAAGGTTCTATAGCCTCAACATCTGCACTAAAACTTTCATCACGCACAGGCTTACTGCTTATACCATAGCATTGACAAAACCGCCAAAGCCAATCAGAACTAGTCTAGAAATTTTCCACGCTGAAATGCTGAATCAAACGTTGAGCTGCATGAAGAATGTCACAACAACGAATGGTAATAACACTTGATCGCTGTTGTGAAAACCACTAGGTAGTTCATTGCAAGCTTAGTTACCGTAGGTATAGAGACTTTATTTTATTCCCAGTATCTAAGAGGATCTGTATCTTCTGGAAGACATGGGTCACCCATGTAGGTTGAAACCTCCATTGAGCTTGTGTAACATGTAGTTTTGGGAGCAGCAGCTGCTTCAATCATGCAGCTGAACAGTCTACTTTGTGTGACTCTTGAAAGAGCTCACTTAATAGATAAATTCTTTAAAACAGATTCTTGACATATTTATCAGGATAATCTGGCATCATATTCCTGGTGGTTGATCAGACACGGCCAACAGACCCGACACGTTCAGTTTGTGTGAAATTTATATACAGAAATAAATAGAAAGATATATAGGCCTAGATAGTTAGATAGAGAGAACAATGGATTGAGGGATCGATGGATAGAGTGAGAGAGTCTTGATCACAGTAAGATCTCACATCTAACGTGTTTCAATCTAACGAATTCGTATCTAACGACGTTTTGGACATCTACCTATATTCTCATCTAACGAGTATAGTTTCAAATCTAACGAAAAAATCCTAAGTGAACAGCGAAAAATCCCGAACAAACAGCCACTCCCGACTGCCTCCCTCCCTCCCTAATTTAAAACAGAGAAATTTCCCTGCACCTGGCAACACTGCTCCCACTTCCCGCCTACACGCCTCAGAGACGCTTGCCGCCTCAGTCCTAGTATTATCACCCTTATGGTCAGTGGTGTTATTCTTTGTGGTGGTGGATTACGTCTCTTGTGCTGTTGGATATCGGCCACGTTACCTAGTTGGTCGTCACCCATCAGTTTAAGTTGAATTTTGGCCACCGAATACAGCTAATGACTAATAATAATTCTAAACTTGAGCCCAAAGTATGGAAAATGAATGTTTTTAAAAGTTATTCATTCTAAAAGATTAGGCCTAATAGTGTGAGTAGTAGTCCGTGACGAGTTGACAAGTTCAGTTTACACCAATATTTCATGAGTTTCTACTCGTACAATCACATTTCCTCAGTTTATATTAATTATTCTTTGTAATTTTCTCATACCATCACTTGCACTTTTCAACATATCAAATGTCTGTACCGTGATATGTGTTAAAAGTATGAAAAATGCCAGTTTTGAGAAGTAGTTCACTATAAAGGGGTTAGGTTTATCACGAGTGTATCAAGCCAGCGTGAGAGTGACAGTGGGGTGAAAATTTCAGTTATCACTAAAACTCATTGAATTTTCATTCGTGCACAAACATTCCTTAGTTTGTATTAATTAATTTTGGTAATTTTCTTTGAAAAATCACTTTCACTTAATATTAATTTGCGCATAGGTACACATAATAGGTGGGAGAGTGTGGGTGGCCCAGCTGTACGGGAATCACACAGGCATATGTGACGATACACTCGGAAAATCCCGCATAGGCCTCTCGGGCACCAAAATTGAAATATTTATCACCACTTTAAAAAATTCGGACTATTGGGATTTTCGGAGTATTCGTGGTCGGATTAACGGACATGATAAGTGATAACGTGTGTCCCTTGCCGCCGCATACAGAATTTATCCATCATAGGAGAATTGTCCACATTTCTTAATATTTTACATGTTTCTTGATTATTTTACACATCTTGTATATTTTTAATTACTGTATGCCATAAATACAAGCCAATAATGTAAATTAAGAAAGAAAATTGAGTTTCAGTTGTATTTTTGGTACCGATTATAATTTGCCCCATATGTTTATGTATTCGCATCTAACGAATTCGTATCTAACGCACCTTTTTTGGCACCTACAGTATTATTCGTTAGATGCGAGATCTTACTGTATTGATTAACCTTGTAGGTATGGATACATTGCCTATACTAAACAGTAGACTGACTAATGTAATCACTAAAATAATCGTGATTACGATTACTTTATAAAAAATATGAATGTAATCGATTACGATTACGTACTTGAAAAACTGTAATCGATTTTAGATTACGATTACCTCATGTCTGCGCAGTACCAACAACATTTCCAGAATTAAAGGTTAATTACTATTGAAATATCAGTAGTTAAAGGTTTGAAATTGGCACCAGGGAAAAAGTAGACCTCAGCATCTGCCTTGCTCCATAGTGTCATTATGACGATGTTGTGGTCTGACCCAGCCAGGAAGAGATTTTGGAGTAGTTGCTGGGTTATGAGGAGGAGGATTTCTTCTTCGACTTCTCTGAGGATGATAGTGTGACTGATAAGACTATATTCAATGAGCCTCACCTTCTGGTAATAGTACTGATAGTGAAATTCCATCACCAAGGAAATATTACATTATGATATGCAGAATTGTACTCCTGCTACCACCACAATGATAGTCTCATGCCGTGCCTAGGGTGTTTGAGTAGTCTGAGGACATCCTTACAAGTAATACTAACTGCTTTTGTACTGTTCACCACACCATGATAGATGAGCATTAAGAACTAATTTCATCTTTAGATGCTGTAAGTGCTGGAATGAAGTTAGTTGTTTTGGTTTAAACAACTTATAATCACAAAGACGATGGTATTGCCCGGGTGACCGAAGCTGTTCCCAGGGACTCGCGCCCCCTTCAAACCATACAGAACAGAGCCCTAAAGACAATCACAGGCTACACAACTACCACACCTACAGACCACCTACACCATGAAACCAAAGTCCTCAATATCAAGGATAACCTTGACATGAGAGGCACATAAAAACTTGCTGCAGCCTCCACAAACCCACACCATCCACTACACTACAAACCAGAACACCCACACATGCCAAAGAACATCAAAACAACACCCAGTACACGATACCACACACAAATACTATTATCTCTTACACCCTACCCACCCCAAACCAGTCTCCAGAAAAATATCCATACTCAAATCACTCACCAATCCATCTAAACTCTCAAGAACAACACTCAGCTGCATGCACGACCTCCTGACATACACCCATCTGAATCCTCCCTTCCCCGTGAGGACAGAGTCCACTTGGCCAGGCTGTGGTGTGACCACCACTTTGCCCTTCTGACATATCAGAGGAAGCTGGATGGAGCCATTGTGGATGCCTGTCCGGGATGCTATACAACACCCCATTCTATTAAACACATTATGGAAGACTGCAATGTACACAACTACACTCACCAACAACACAACATACACTCTCTGAGGGAACTGTGGGAAAGCCTGGTTCAGGCCATGGCCTACCTCAGGGGCTCAGGGCTGCTCAGACAGACAGCTTGAGGAACTTCAACAACAACAAAGACGAAAATAGCACTCAAATGGTTAAACTTAAGCTATTTGTGTATTGTATGCTATGTCTGTCCAGTGCTTATCTCTTATTTATCACCACTTCATTTAAGTAACCTGAAATTTTGTTGTGTTATGTTGCTTCATTAATTTACATTGTGAAATTATGCCCTTTAATAGAGTATACTGCAGGTACCCGCTACCTGCTTAATTACAAATGTCTTTCTTTTCAGCTTTTTAAGTAGAACGGGTATTAATTTTTGATGATATTATTGTAAATTTTCTGACTATTTAATTGATGACGGTAAAGAATTATTTTATGGAGATATGTATTATGGTTGAAAGCTGCAAACTTACTTTGTGTGTAAGAAGGTTGTAAGAAAAGTTAAATTTTTATGTTAAGTGTAAATTTAAGCTTTGCTTCAGGGAGTTAAAGTCAGGTACTGTACATGGAAACGTTCACCTTGAGGTAGAAGAAGTAGCCTTACCATGGTCTTTTGGCACATATGGAGATTAGGAGATATGTCCGTTGGCAAGTGTAACCTGTTGCCACTGTTTTGGATTTGAATTAGGTGTGTTGTGTCTGTAGACCAACTTGAAAGGTGTTCAGATGCTATACAGTACTTCCTACTTGTTTACGCTGGTCCATACCAGTCTACATCCCATGTACTTCAACTTGCCTTCCTTTATTCTGTCAGTCTAACTGATTTTTCACTGCCACTGTTCACACCACCGATGTCGCCAGACTATAGATCCAATTTAATTCACCTTGAAGCTGAAGTTATAAATTATCTTTGTGATGGTGTTGTAATTTTCTTCGACATAAATAACTACAAAATTACTAATTATACAATTGGGCGCCTATGTGCCCAATGTAGAGAGAATGCAAGGTGAGGAGTTTGTAAAGAAAGTGTATGGAAGTGAAGTTGTGGGACCTGGTGTGAGAGGCAGACCACCAGTTAGATGGCAGAACAGAGTGGAAGAGTATGTAAAGGAGAGAAACGTGAGGGGGAGGGGAGGGCTGGACCAAGTAAAGAGGGAGTGTTTGTACAGGGAAAGATAGAGACTCTTCTGCCGTGGCCACTCCCTTGAGGGGAGTTCCCGGAGGGAGCGAGGCGTCAGAACTATAGATAGATAGGGCGTCTAATAGCAATTTTCCCCACCATCTAGCGTTGGCACACACGTTTTACTCAAGTTTTAAAATAAAAGCAATAAATTTGAATTAGCTATGTTATTATGCTTTAAACCAGACATAATAGAGCTATACCAAGCCATATTTGACCCCAATTATGCCCATAGGGAATTTATTTCATGACCACTTCTCTTCAGTATCGTTTGGATAATTACAGTCTGTTGAATAGCAAAGTAACTCTACTGTAAAATATACCTACGAGGTAGCTAAAGCTCTAGATACTTAACCATGAAGTTTCTTATATTATTGTAGAACTGGACAAACAAAAATAGAGATAATTTTCTTTGTAAAAATTGAAGTATGGTACTGTACCTATAAGATAAAGTGTGTGAAGACATAGTTGTGAAATGTCCCTCTTTACTGGTACAGTATTTGTTTTGATATTGATTTGGGGACTAGTTTTGTCACTATTACTGGTCCATTTTCTGGAACTGGTATTGTAGAGTTCTAGTACTGGTATTAGTAATGGTACTGCTACTACTTTTTGAGACTGGTATTAATTCTGATACAGTACTAGAGTTGTTGCAACGATGAAAGTGCTTTGTTTTTTATGGCATAAGCATCACAACAATTCTGGTAAATATAAAGGTTTGAGCAGTAAACCAACAGATAATTTTTTCCTGTTTATGGAAAAAAATAGTGGTACTGAATTTATGTACTGTAGGAGGCATAATGTTTACTGGTAAAGCATTTTGCTATGCTATATACAGTACTGGTAAATTTACCCATCACATGCATATGAAATCTAGGAAGAGTAATTGTTGTTATATTTTATGATATGTGGTAATACAATGATTCCTCTTGACTGATGACTTTACTAAATAACCAGAGGACGTGTATGTCTTGTTCAGTAAATCTTGTGCTCACTTATTCATATTTCTCAGGAATGGACTTAAAGTTTCTATATGTTATATGAACTTGGTATGAGAGCTCCTCTTCGAAGACAAGTGATGGCTGTGGTATTATATTGCATTTTTTAAATTTTAATATTTTGTTGTATACTGTATATTATAGTACTTTTTGCACCTCAGATTAGCCCTCTTATGCACATATTGTTGCTGGTCAGTTAAAATTCTCACATGTGAAGTACTTCCATATAATGAATAATCACCAAAGTTTCTGAATCACTTTGAAAAATACCCTGAAGATAAGGGCTTTATAGTGTATAAGTATGTTAATACTCAGTTGTATCACCTGTACATAAGGGGGTTAAAAGAGCATGGCTTTACTTCCAGCTTAGTGCTGATTTTATTATATTTTTGTATAGATAGAATTTCATCATCTTTGTGCTGATACTGTATTGTTATTGTTGTTTGTCCTGTGTTGTCTCATCTGTTCCATGTCTGCCACTCAAGATTTCAGGTGTACTCTTGTGATGCAAGCATTTAAGTGCTATTTTATATGGGGTTGTATGTGAGAAAATTCATGGGTAGATGGTGATCATGATTGGTGTGATTGTTGCAAAGTTACCAAATATGGAACCTATATGCCACTCAGCACCATCACTGAGCCCATTGCTTTTCTTGCATGTTGCCCTTTGTGTAGTGTTAAGCTGTAGTTTGGTGTACAGTGTCCTGGTGATAGATATAAGGAATATGTATAGTGATGGATGAATGGTTTCATAAGGCTTAAAGTTAATTTTCTTTTCTGGATTGAGAAAGGTGATGCCTAGACACATTGCACTTGCTGGAGCATAATTTTTTGTAAGGGGGAAAGGGAGAAATATGGAAGACATTATAGTGTTTCAGACTTGACCAATAGGACCGTTCGCATTAAGCGTGGATCTAGCGGTTGACACCACATACTTCCAGATTTTTTATTTTTTTATTTTTTTATTTTATATTGGGTACATCGACAAATTGCATATAGACCCTTCTTCGTTAAAATAATGTATTTACTATGATTTTAGTATTTCAGTAAACATCTTAAAGATGTTAAAGTGCATATTAATGAGCTAGTAATATAGTTTGAGGTGTTTTATTGTGCTGTTCTATTTTTGGTGTGTGTGCCTCAATGGATAAACATTCATCGGTTTTATATATACATGTGAATATTTCTTGATTTTTAATGTACTGTACACTGTAATATAAATGTTCCAAGTGACCACCAACAAAGGTAATAACAGAAAAATAAATTATTTCAGCAGATACTTGGTGCCTACAGTACGACATGCTTAACAGTCAAAACAATAACAAACACAGCACCCAAGTGATGTATGATGTGTTCTCGTAGTAGTATCGGCTTGGTGGTGGTGACTGTTTCTACTGGGAATGATTTTCCCTCGTGTGATTTATTACAATCGACAAAGAAGGCTTCAATACAAGATGGAGATGAAGATACAAGACTCAATCTGATGTTTGTTGATATTCGTTCATATGCTAGCCAGCCTCGAGAGCAGCAGACAGTACGGGGTACTACGTGACTATAGCTTTTTCAGCCATTAAACTCGCAAGAAACCAACACTAAATTATTCTGTTTCATTACACTGTCGATTAACTGGATCATTTGATTTCATAGTGATATCAATGGAACTGCTAAGGTGTGTGTTCGTATAAATACTAATGCTAATATAGTTTTTAAATCATAATTATCGTTTGTTACCCTATATAAAATACATACATTTCTCGCGATGGTTATGGTGGTTGGAATATTTTTATACAAGCACATATACACAAACTACCTCTTAACAAAAATATTTTATACCAATATCAATGAATATTTGCCTTAAAAATAGTTAAATATCTCCGTATATATGAATTGAAACCTCTCTTCACCGAGTCAGTGTTCTATACGCTCGTACTCCCGCTGACAAAAAATGCTTTATTTTCATATTAATCACTTTGCTATTGACTCATGAGAGCATTTATTTATAAAAATAGTTAATATTATACTTCAATACACATGTAAAATCAATAAATCTTCAAGCTGGGCCTTATACAACCAACACCAAAGAACAACATAAAAAACATCACAAATTATTATGTGAGCTCATAGATAGGTACTCTTATGTTCTTAAGTGAATCAAAATAATGTTGTTGGTATAATATCATAACAGGGGGCCTGTGGTGAGCTAATTTCATTGTACCTTTTATAAAAAAACTAAATGTAAAAATCTGGTGGTATGTGGCAGCTTTTTCTTAATGCGAACGGTCCTATTGTATTTTGGCAAGAGAAGAATTGAGTTTGAAAATATGAGAGCATGTGAAGATTATTTTGTACACAGGTGCAACATCTGTCCTTGACATATTGAGGATGTAGAAAGTAATGTACTGTACAAGGAAACTGAGAAAAGTTTGTTGTTGGTAGCTGCTGATACTTTGATCTTTGTGAGTGAGAAAAGATGAGGTTTATTAGAGAAGAGATGGTGTTCTGTTCTTATGTTGCAGAAGGTAATAAATAGTGAATTGAGCAATGATCTAGGACATCTTGATTGGTCTCAGTATTGGGCTCATAACAGAGTAAGTTTGTGGACACATGGGGAGTTTTGAACACATAAATTTGATAGGGCAGTGTGTGTCAATTTTATTTTCAATATTTAAAATTATGGTATTATGTGAAGTGTAGTGTTTTTGTACTTCTACATTAGTGTAAATGAATGTAGGAATAATTTGGCTAAGACTGGAGGTAAGATATTGACATTGCACCAGGAAGAGAAAAGGAGGTAAATAGGAGGACAGCAAGCAAAAAGGATAAAGATGAATATGAAAAACAGCTGAAGTACACATGGTGTGAATAAGAGGAGAATATATATATAGAATGTGTTGAGAATTATAATTAAAGTGGTATTGAATCTAAATGAGATTTATTGAGCCAGTATGGTAACTATCTCATGAAACAGGATCTCCAAAAGATTTTTTTTTTCTGGTTTGGAAGAGTCTGTAGTTCACTCGAGTTTAATGTTATATCTAATAGTGTGTGAGTTATGGTGTTGTTGATTATTTTCTGTGGTGGATGACAAGAGGGATTAGTGGTTGGTGTGAGCATCATTTAATATTGATTTGTTCTTAGTAATCATTCATGTAGATTTCTTTGTGTGTATCATGTGCAAGCTTCTTTATATTTGTTTTGTGTGAATGTAGTCTTTTATATTCTGTAATTATATATGTTTGGATCTTATACTATTTACTATTTGATGAGACAATTTCACTGGAAAAATAACTTATTTAATGTAGCAACTTGTTAGGTTGATTTGTTTTTTAAGTTGGAAGATTGGCGAGACATTGATCAGGTCTTCATATATACAGTATAAGCATTATAAACAGCTTTTTGAAACTATTAAATCTATAACTGTTGTGAATTGGTCCGTCCTTCTTTTGAGATATTGCTTGCTCATTCATTTGATCCTGCTGGTTGTTGTAATTACAGATACTTATTCTGTTTTTGGCTTTGGCTTTTCCATGCTTGTACCCTCTTCTTGTACCTAACCTGCTGTGATATACCCACCTGTCATTCATATTTACATATTCTATCCAAAAGTTCATCTTTTATGATAATCTGCTGTGATTTTTACATTTTTTCAAATTATTCGATTGGCTGGTAGGAAAAATTAATTTCCTAGTTTTGAATTTTGTACACTGATGGTATAGTGGTATAGTATCAAGTTCCTCAAAAATTAACTTACTGTGGTGTGAGTTGAAGTTACAATGTTATCTACAGTACTTCCTTCAGTGGGAAGGTGATTTGTATGATTTCTCAGGTATGGATGTGTATTTTATTAAAAGAGTTCACAAAGTACCCACATTCATTCATAGTGTGGATGGCTTTAATGTCTTGCACAATACGTATTCATGAACACTATGATTACCTAGACAAGGTCACCCAAATTAGAATTACCATCTTATCTTCCTAAGATAAAAATGTCAAGAAATAAAGTTGTCATCTAGGCTGCTCTTACTTTATTTTGTAATTAATTTCTGTGGAAATAGTATTATTGTACCATAGTGGCAAGATATGCTTTGGAGAGAAAGAGAGATTAATTAATTAATTTATTTATTTATTCATTTATTCATTAAATTGACAACCATCAAGGGAAAATTTACATCACATATCTTTTTTTGTAAGTTGTTCATTCTGGTATGGGTGGTTGTATGGTTGTAGTCACTTCTGACAATATTCCGGGTTATGGTCTCAAGCATCTTCCTTGTATAAACCCTATGTCTAAAGGTCATTTCTTAGTACTTCATCCCAAGTCTCTCTTAGGTAACTTCAATCTTTTTTTATCCAATCCTTATGGAATTAAATCAACAAACATTATCATCCATCCTTTTATCATACCCAGACCACCTTATTTTTCTGTAGTGCATTGCTACAATATTACACTCTATGCCCTTCCTATTTCTCAACTCCTCACTTGATATTTTCTCCCACAAGGGAAAAGCCATGAATATAGCTCACCATACTCATCGTATTTTGCACAAACTTTAGTACTGATCATATATATCAGGACTGAAAGTACAGTATTTAAGTTATAGTGTTAGAATGTACCATAAAGTCAAGCCAACAGCATAACATATTTACACTTTATACACTTTTAACTGGGGTTTAAAGATACATGTGCGACTACAAACCGGGAATTGTTACATTGGTGATATTGTAAACGACAAAAGTATCTGATAATGTAGAATAGACCAGCTCTTGATGTTACAGTCATTACTCGTGCAGAAAAAACTTATGGTACTGTATATTCATATGTGAAAAAAGTTAATAAACAAATATTAATTGACTGAGGGGTGATGTTGCCGTTCACATATTAAGTGATTTATTTTTCAGAAGGGAAATGTTATGTTATTGAAATAAGATCACCACCACCATTGTAAGTAAGTTTAAGGTAACATATTCTTATATGCATATGCAAATGCGAGGTTTCTTCTTCATTACAGAAATATTCCGTCAATCATATCCAAGCACAGAATCTCTGCCTACGACTGTGTCCTCCCGCTCCAAGGTCTCTACCCAGCCCTCAGACCTGGAGCCAACATATACCCCTCTCCCTCCCTACCCACCTCCACCCCCTTCCACCTCCCCACCACCCTACAGTTATGTCACACGAGACCAGTCCTTTGATAGTGGAACTGGGGGAAATTACCCATCAAGGGATGGGACTTCTTCCCCTCCTTCTCTGCGTGACAGACCCCCTCCCCCTTATTCGCTGGCCCCCCGCACCCTTCCCCACGACACTAGCAAGCCCCAACCTGCCCCTAGGCACCAGTTCTTTAAGGCTGAGAGTCTGACGCTCGACCCTGGGGCATCTGACCGAGACTACTTGGTGATGCGAGACCGGGCAGACAGGGGTGAATATCCTCCTTTGCTTTATTACACCTCTCGCACACCTTATTTTAATTTAATTTTATTTTATTTTTTATTTTTTTGCCTGTCACTGTTGACCAGTTACCTGAGCTTGGCACTGCAGATTTTATGCAAGAAAAGTCATGGGTTTGACAATGACTATGACCAGTGTGATAAATCCAAGTATAATGCCTGTGGAACCATCAGATAAGTTATTGTCATTGTCTAGGCGATAACTTTCCTTGTATATAACCTGAAATACTACACCAATACCTCCATCGTCCAGGATGTACTCTCCACCCACCTATATCGAAAAAAAAAAAAAAAAATCTCTAGGAAGCTTAGTAGTTTTATTGATACAACTATATGATATTGACCTAACAAGGAAATTGTAGATACAAGAGAGTCCCAGATTATCAAGGTAGTGGTGTGCTGGGTCACATCTCAGCCTCCTTGCATGAACAGTCTCATTTAATAATTTTGGGACTCCTACTTACATTAGGTAGACAGATAGATAGATTAGATGCATTATTTTGTATCATGAGATTTTTACCTGGATAAAGTATTGTCCATTTACCTCTAAAGTTTTATTAGTCATAACTGAACCTGTGCATGGACTTAAAAGTTGCCAGTAAAGTTTTATTAAGATATTGATTGTGTAAGGCTGCAGCCATGCACACATCATGGAGTTCACAATTATGTGTTCCCTGCATAGAATTTCATATACATTTTAATTGTTCTAAATGTTTTGGCAACATACCTTATTTTGAGGTTTATTATTGTTACTTATTCTTTATATGAATCATGTAAACTGTTTTAATAATTTATTTATTAAAAATTTGGATACACATGTCCCTAAATATCTGATGATAATTTATTTGGGTCAGAAACACACAACTCTACATTACGGTACAGTACAGTACTTCTCAACCAGGACACCCAGTCTTCTGTGCAGTGTGCTGTACTGCACAATACCATACTGTACAATGTTATACAGTACTATTATTGCTTCCTACCTTCCTGGTGCTTCAGCTACCTCCCCCCCTTCTCCCTCATACTACCCTTGATTGTTGCTCGTATGTGAGACGAGTACGCACGTACCACAGCAGCCTCAGTCAGATAAAATTGTACTCAAGAACCACTGTGTAGGAGTTATTTGTTTGTGCAAAGCAATTGTTTTTATCTTATTTGCTATGTGATACTTAGGGTTTTATGCAGGAAAACACATGGGGCCAGTACAACACATTACTGGTCAGCATCAATTTCTACCCCATGAGTTATCTTTCACATAACCCTAACATTCATGGTATAGAACCTGAGAATCCATCAAATCAGGTTTCTAATTCCCCCACCCATCCCTGAAGGCATAAGGCGTCTGGATGAGCGAGGTTTTTCGTGTGTACGGTAGAGCCTGACCAGTGGGTAGCCGTACATGTTGTTCTTTTTATATTTTTCCCTTCCCAAGTATATATGAAGTGGTAGATTTGCACTCATACCTTGACTATGGTTGTTGTGCATGACTTGTAGCTGCATGTTGTATATCAACCAACTTTTGGTACTATTGTATTGTACATGTCTGAGTTGGTTTGTTATGTTCTGAGTTGGTTTGTTGATGTACATGTAAGTAGATTTTGGTTTCCAAGTACAATACAGTACTGTAGTGCAGATAAAAATTAGCCGGTAGTACAAACATACTTAGCAATTACTCGTGGAAGAGCTTAGCTTGTGTCTGTTAAATCTTTCAAGAGGAGGTCTTACAATTAAAAAGGATTTTTTTTATTCTCCAAGTACAATAGTATAAGTAAATGTGTACGATTTATATGGATTTTTTGTTGTGTAATTTGAAGGCTGTACACTTTTTTTTTTTTATTGAATGTTGAAGAAATTTTATGACCTTATCCATATATTTCAACATCTACTTACTGTTAACAGATGTAAATACAGCTGTGACAACGTTTGTAAGGAGCTTGAGATCGAGACTAATTGAATTTATATACATATACTGTAATGGAAATGGTAGCTTTGGTAGAGGAAAAACTGGAGACTTCTACCAGGGACACCCCTTTGGGAGAAGTTTCCAGAGGGAGTTAGATATCAGAGCAATAGAGAGAAAATCATTGCTTCCACCATACTGTGCCAAAAACAACACTTGTACTGTGGGAGTCAGTTTCATAGCATCCAGTTTATCACCATTACAAGTTTCTTAGAATCAATCGCACAGTAACTTAGCTATGAAATAGTTTACCTAAATTTTTTTTCCAAGATTTACAAATAAGTTGTAGTTTACAGGCATAATATCAGATTCAGATCTGTTTTATGTTATAAACTTTAAAATCATATTCTCTGGCGCCTTAGTGTGATGTTATGGAAATATCTGTATAGGGTAGGTAAATTTTATTGAATCTTTCATGGTGCAAGATAGAGCTCCAAATAGCTGGATTGTTTAGTGTGGGGAATGTACAGTATATTACAGTATATAATTTCAGGTGCCCAGTACTTTACTATAAGAGATGGTTTGTATTTGTGTTTGTGTGTGCACTTGTATTTGTGCATGCGTGCCTACGTGCGTGTGCAGTGCGCCTTTGTACCAAGTTATAGTGTACAAGATTAAGGTACAATCAAACCTAGTTTTCGCAGGATTGTCGCATTAGAAGGACTCTTGAAAATTCGAATGTGCTTACGCACCCCAGTCCAAAATCCACTTTTTTCCCCATTATGCACCCTGGTACATGGCTGGCTGGGCCCAGATTGTGTAAGGTCAACCATAAAACATATAAAAAAGGTACAAAAGAGAACACAGTTAGTGCAGCCACCTCTTTGAACAGCACAAATAATTTGCATATAGCGTAGTCTTGGAGTCCTGATTGGTTGGAGTAAGGTAGAAGAGTCATGATTGGTTGAGGGGCTATTTGATCGAGAAAGGCAAAACAGGATTGGCTGGCGATGATGTCAAAATGTAGTACAGTATCACACAGGTGCTGACGTATCTGTCACAGCATGTCCGTTTCAAATATCGCGCTAAGCTTAAGTTTAATCTCTCTTTGTATGTACTGTATATATTTATACATATATACAGTACTATACTGTATACATACATGTATGCAGTGTATGCTTTTTGATTCTGAAGTAACAAATATGTATTATTGATGTAGTGGTGACTGCATTATGTGAATTTTATCATATGCTACCATAATCGTTGGAGTTGGGTTATGTAGTACTGTACATGATAAGTCTAAGAGGTTCAAGTCTCATCCCTCATCAGCTACCATTCACTAAATCAGGGGTTACCAAAGGGAATAAATGATAGTACATTAGTTGAAATAATTTTACTAAATGAGCTGAATTTGTGATGTTGATCAAGGAGATCCTCCCTCAAAATGAAATATTTTACTGAATAATCTTCTCAGATGTGAACACTAGACTCCATTTATATATGTGGAAACACTCATTATCAGATATTTGGATAAGAGAGACCTTATTGTATGTTATTTGGAGGCAGACTTCAAAATTACAGTTAATGAATTATTAAAAGTGAAGTATGATCCCAGTGGCGGTGTACCAGAGTACAGTACTGTAGTTAGGTGCTGTTGTGGCCACTCCAGTGGGTGTTGGTGCAGCCCAGCTGCTCACGCTCTACAAGAAAAAGTTGCATCGAGGTGACAGAGGAGGAAAATATGTTGAAGGAGCCATCTGGCTTGGCAGTAACACAGGCGGTGTGTGGTTGGTGGTCCTACAGGTGGTCTGCAGGTGTACCCTCCTCCCACGACCCCGCCGGAACCGGCCCCCCCTGACCGTGAGTGTGTGGAGGGGCCGCCCCGCCGCTTGGTGAAGGCAACCACGCTCCCCACACCCACCCTGCACTCAGCAGCCTCACGCACCTCCCTCGATGACCTCACATGTAACGTACATTATAGTGCGTCTGACACACATTTATTATTTATTTACTTAGAAACTGCCAATCAGCACCCAAGATTGGAAATTATCCCCGCACCTCATAATAATTATTACCTCTATATAAAGTCAAATAAGGCTTACATTTATTAACTT
Organism: Petrolisthes manimaculis; assembly: GCA_034508575.1. Lineage (NCBI taxonomy): Eukaryota > Metazoa > Arthropoda > Malacostraca > Decapoda > Porcellanidae > Petrolisthes > Petrolisthes manimaculis. Next base: position 158,491 of record JAWZYT010001428.1, on the reverse strand, counting down.
GGTCTTCATACAATTATTTATGATGACTCTAGTAAACCCTCAATTTACACAGGGTTTCATTATGCAGACACACCAAATTCCATATCATGAAAGATACAAATTCGAGAAGGAAAAGTGTATGCACCAGCAACACATTTTTCACTCTGCTGAAGAAAAATAATTACATAAATAATACACTATTTAGTAGTAAGGAATCCTAACTTGATTAATTTTACTTCCTATCTATAATATTTGGTAATTAGTAATAAGCGCTGTTTAATTGATAATGTATAATAAAACAGAGATGGGTTACATGTGATTTTTCATTGTAGATATAAGACTGTAAATATATTGATTAAATTTAGCTGAAGGACTGTCTTAACATGTAACCTACCAAGCTGGAGATGCAATGTTTTAAACTATTTTAAAATATATTTCTCTTTCCCAATTCCAAGCAATTTACAAAATGTTAAGGATAATATGAATGACTTGTTAAAATTTGTATGGAAAATTAGCTGTTGAGAAATGAATTTTTAATTAAACTTGAGAGTACAGTACAATAGTGTACTGTATAGTATCATTGTGTACTATTTATGGGCTGTTCCTTGCAACTTTGGTCTTCCTCTTTCATATAATATGTATTGCTTGTAGTGGGAGGCATTGCTAATAGTCAATTGTTACATTTATCTTGAGCTCACAATATTGCTGTTTCAGTAAGGATAAACTGTATAGGGTAAAGAGATATTGTTTCAGTATAGCCCTCTAGTGTGGGTAAGGGTTTGAGGCTGGGGTTCCTTAGCTAGATCATTAAAGTCTAGGTATTCAACCTAACATCTTTCCTGATATCACATGTGATGGAGAAAAGTTAGGAACCACCAAGATTCACTCTTTAGATTTTTGTTGCCACTAATTAAATGATACAGTGGAGAATAATCCACATTTTTTATTATGAGGATAACTTTCATACCCATTTCCTGAAGTATTGATATGGACACATTGAAACTAGATACAGTAAGATAAATAATTATAGCCAGTGATAAAATTCCACTGAAAACACACAACTCCATTAAGGGTTAAACTGCTGTTACAGTACCATATTTTAAACAGTTTTTTAGCACACAATTTGCTTTTGATATAAAGTTGTGAAATGTGTGCATTAACCAAGCTCTGTAAATTGAGGGTTTTTTACAATTAATATTTTTATACCACTTTGGCAGATAAAATTTATCTGGATTTATCAGCTATACTAAACATAACTGCTGCAGCTGAAAAAGAAAGTATTGACCAACTTAGTAAGGGGCTATAGTGGATAGATAAAGTATAGAACTTGCACATAAAAATATAACCCTTCCCTTTTGGGTGCCTGTTGGTACTGAATTGTGATTTTTATTCATATTTTAGCAAGATCTTTATTGTACAGTACAGTAGTGTGGTAGTATAGTGTGTAGACCCCAAGGTGTAAGTTCTTCATACAACTCTTGAAATAGTTTCCAGGCAAGTCTCCTTATGGTGCTGTTACGTAAACACATATTCCATCCCTGTGTAGTTTAATTGGGAGAAATTGTTTCTGTGGATTGGAATCTTACAACTTTCCACAAATAAGTCTGTCAATCTTATCAGATGACCTCTCCTCATGGAATGATAAAATGACATTATTTTTGCCTGTGTGACCAAGGAAATTTATTGGTGTATGTGATGTGGATGGAAGAAATAGTATGTGCTCATGTAATAGTGCCTTTATCAAACCCCAACCACATACAATACAATATACAGGTACTATTGTCCTTTGTTGTGTACAGTACATGTATAGTAGTTTGATGTTAGCTGTGTCAAAGTTTGTCTATATCAGAAATGATGGTAGTTTCATAGTTCATAGGAATAACAGTCAGATATTGAATATAATAGATGAAGGCAGTAAGTTTGTACTATCTTACACTAAAGTCTTTTCACCACTATTAGTTTTCTGTCTGCATGGACTTTAAACAACAGACACTTGTGACTGATTTTCAAGTTTCATCAATAGAAAGAAAATACGGATGACTAAGCTATTGTGCATGGTAATGCAATATTGTAGTGGAAATCATTATCAGGGTTGCTATCATATTTGTTGTGCAGGTGTCCTAGTGAATGATAACACTGGCCTGGGGACATATCTGTAATAGATTAATTGACTATTTGTGTACAGTATTTTGTATACCTTTTCTGTTTTAGCACAAGTTTGCATTCAAAATGTATTCTTCATATTTTTCTTAATTTTACCATTCCAGCACAGGCAGAAAATATTTTGAATAATTATTTTACAGTACATCTACTGTATATAAGTTTGTTAAAGATATTAAAATTACTTGAATTTGTGTGGGAAACACCTGCATGGTTGATGTAATAAATCAAACTAGTTTAAACTGCTTTTGGCAACTTGCTTTAGCACAACTCTACCTGCTTTATTTTTCCAGCTGATGATTTAGATTCATAGATGTGGTACCGTACCTGTTCAGTACTGATCTCGCTGGCTACTTAAAAAAAGAATATCTTCAACTTCATACTGTATTTGAGTAATCATATTTGCAAAGAGCAATCACACCTTCTACTGTATTATAAGCCTCACAATGTAGGTCTTGAACATTGATACCACAATACAAATGTATCTATGCAGGTCCACATTTGCAGTTCTGGAACATCAGCAAATAATATGTATATATTCAGTGGACAATTATATAGCCTATCCAAGATTAATTTATTTTCACTTTTGTTAAAGGATTGGAAATTGTTATATACTTTCAGTTATGTCTTATGAGAACAACTCAGTCTATACATAGGAAACTATGAATTAATTTGGAAAGACATTACACACACCGTACAACAATCCTTATGTTAATTATAATTAATTTATAATAGTGTTAAAAGATGGGTATACATAATTTTTTCAGTTATCTACATTTGTTCAAGTGGTGATTCTCTACCCTCCTGAATACTGTTACTGTATTTTATTAGATTTGTGTTTTACATCTCTATCTGTACATAAAGATCATGAAAGATATAGCATGGTAATGATTAGAGAACTCAAGAGGGTCATGAAACATCTCACAGAGCTGTAGAGATGACTTTAAAAACTGTTACTGAGGTTTTACAATTAAAGTTAATAATAGTCATACACACAGTTTAGTTTTATAATCTAAGAGTGAAGGAGTTGTTCATGTGACAAGTTATATTAATCATTATTATTTCCATCATTATCAGCAGCTGAACACTATTATTGAGGACACAGTTTTAGCATTGCATGTATATAATTTTGGAGTACAGGGTACATTATTTTACAGTCAGTTTGATGGTTTAGCATAAATAGACTGCAAGTTTAGTTCCAGCTAAATGATTAGGGTAATTAAGTATAGTTTATTGACTTTCTGAATGTTCCATTTTCTATAAATGTTTTGTGAATAAATTAAATAATTATACAGCTGCACCATAAATAAATTGAAAGGAGGTTTTAAGTTACATATCTAAATAGTTTTGAGCAGTTAGAGTGAAGTGTGTGAAGGGAGTGTTTGTGTAGCGGTGTAGTAGTGTGACTGACCCTCCTTCCCGCACTCTCTGCCCGCTAGCTGACCAAAGTGGCTCACGCGACTCCCTCACCACTCGCGACTCAGGTGACTTTATCTGCCTCCATGCACTCTTACCCTCATTATTTTTAGTAGTTTTAGTACAAGTACTCTGGTCTTTTCAATTATACATTGTGGGTTTGCTCGTTAATCATATATATTGTTCCTACAAAGTTTTAACTAATAATGACTTTTTATCCAGCATCTGTTTATCCAGACTTACCAGATGTTCAATATGCAAGGACAATCATGGACTAGGTAATGGTGATGACCAATATGGTGGCTCCATGTACAGTTGCATATGTATATCCTATTGACCACAAGAATTTGTACACACGCTGATGTTTTCGAGGGTTTGCAACATAAAGAAAATTTAACACATATATAACTGTTGGACAACACATCATTAGTTTTGTTGCTTGCAAAGCAATCAACAAGTCACTTGGTAGACCATTTATTGCTGTACTGTACAGTAGTTCCAGAATAATAACCTCTCCAAATAGACAAAGAATTTCTATGGCCCACTGTACAATATATTATATACAGTATATGTATATATACCATATGTATATTTTGATGTGTTGGAGCCATCACACTGTTCATTGGTGTTGACTAGCCTTTGATTTTTATGCATATAGTCAAATTATTGTTTTGATAGTTGATAGTATTGGATAATGAATGTGCCTCGGCTTGTAATGTCTTGCTTAGAGCAGGTCTGTGTGCTGTGACTTATATAGCTGATGAAATTAGGAGTTTTTTGTAGTATAGCTTCTTTTATTCGTATTAATTATTTTCTTTAATTTTATTTGTACAGTGAAAGTAATACAACACTCCTCGATCTTCCCCATCTTTTTTGTCACTCATGATCCCTCTCATATTCATATTTTGTTAACTGAAGAGCATTCATGTATTGTACTGTACAAAGCTTATTTATTTCAGTTGTAGACCTGGAAATGATGTTTTTATATATTTTTGTTAGTGTTGATGTAAGACTGAGGTACAGAAACTCAGTTCATTTAAAAAAATATCTTGCATGTATAGATTGTAGTTAAAATCATGTACAGTCGGCAAAATCATTTCCGTAACCATTCTTTTAACAGTGTGATGTAATGTTGGTACACCTGACTGTTAAGTCAGGCATGACTCGAGAGCCACCCAGGCCCATCCTCCATGCCCATCCCTCAGTGTATCGTGGGCAGGCAAAGAGGGATGACGTTCTTTCACCCAGTGCTATTTTTTCTGGGTATTTCACGGTTATTCTTGTTCTATAATACTCAAACGCATTTCCTTATGTTTAATAAGGAATAGTTAAATACTGTAGTAAGAGTTCTTGAACATTAAAAATTTAATTTAAAATTAGCTAAACTTTTGATTTAAAAAGGAAATGTAATGCATTGTGCTAAGTTGCCATTGCCTCGGCCCGCCTATTATTGGCCAGGGCAAAGAGTACACCTTTCTCGGATTACATGGCACAGCTGCTCAGTCAGTGGAGGACCAACTCTGCCTCGCTTACCGATGTTAATATTAACATATGGGTGGTAACGAAACTTTTTTTCCGACTGTACAAGAAAACTCGTATGTCAGACATTGGTGATGATAAACATGATTCATCCAAACAGTATTTATGGAGTTGTTGTGCTGGTCATTATTATAGTATTTATATTTCATACTTCTTGCATGGTACTGTACCTACAGTATATTATATCCATTTCTATACAGTATATTCTAATTTTATTTTGATCCATCTTATGCACAATGCTAATGATTGGTATTTGTTGCCATGTTATATTTTGCTGTAAATCAGGGTTACTGTGTACTATACAGATTTTACCTTTACAGTATACTGTACCATGTAGTGCACTGGATAGCTTTTTCCTTACTTATATTTCCAATATTGGATTTCCTACTGGAATGTATTGGATTTCCTTCATTATGTCATCTAACAGTCACTTTTTTCTACTTAATATGTCGCAAAACAACACCTCTTTAAAGAGAGTGTTCGGTACCATAGTTTATAGAGACATCAGTAACTTATGATTAGCAATGACATCACAGTAATCCAGAGTTAATAATATTTAGTCATTGCATATTCAAGCACTACAAACAGTAAGTTGGTTGCATGAACAGAAGCAGATAATCTTTTAAGTACTGTAATACAGTTTTGATACCACCATTTGACATATTATATAATTATATATACAGTAGAGTATGCCTGAACAAAATATGACAGTTGTAGAGTATTTTACTATATTAATGGGAGTTGGGGACATTGTATTGTTTCACTGGAACCCTTGATAGAATCTTCCCTGAACCATATATAGTACTGTACAGTATATCTTTACACTTTCTAGAATGAATAGTAGTGGTGTGATTCTTAAAGGATCATTAGAGTGCTTTCCTCAAGATGGTGTTTGTTGGATCCTTGTAAGTTGGTATTATCTTATTAGATCTTTGTTTGTTGAAGATACAACCTCTGGAGAAACAGAGACATTAACTTTTGTCACTGATGTAGTTATGTTAGTCTTTCATGAGTTGTGGTGTGTGTGTGTGTAGCTTCAACGGCAAAATGTCTGAAGCTACCTGTCTCTCTTTCTCCTTGGTCTTTTGGGCCGTTTTCCTGGCAGAAGAGCAATGCTATGTATAATACGTACTGTGTTTTTAAAACTTCCTTGTCATTTTGAGTTATAGTAATATCTTTAATTAAAAGGTAATTGTGATATGATCAACAGGTTGAAAGTTGAGTCATGCTGACGACTACAAAGCAGTGTCTATATTAAGGGAGTCTGTTTTGTTGCATTAAGTTTATGCACATCAATAGCTTTCACTTCAACAACATATGATATCTTTTTATGTTTGTTTGTTGTGTTTTTTGTTTTCATTATTACTATCATTATATGATATTAGTTTGTTAATACCCATATTTTATGTGACTTTAATACTGGGCAGCATTGTTCTTAGTGAAACCCATACATGTACCCTATTTCATGTTTAATGTAGGAGTTATTTGTATAGCTTTCTCATTCCTATCACTGCATTTTTCTTTACAATTTTGTATACCACTGATGCATGGCATGAAATGGATTGTTAAGGCTTTATTTATTTTCAGTATTCCTTCACAATTTTATATGGGCTTTTATTTGCAGATCTGATGCTAATAGATATTAATTTTGTACTGTACAGTGTAGTCAATTATTAAATACAGTTATAGCAAGCTTCTGAAGTGCTTGCTAAGTTATTTTATGTTATTTTCAGTTTGTCAAGTCAAGGAAATGTTAGAATTGTACAGTCACACTAGGAAGTGATGTCACAAACTCGTGATTATCGTTCAAATCCTTTATTTTTTATCTTTATAGAATATATTTTCAGGAAATGTTTATTGCTCAAAACAAAGTTTTAACAAAATTATCTGCATATTGTTAGTGATGCATGGGACAAAACTTTGTGAAAAATAATTACACTACAATTTCTATTCAGTAATTTGTATACTATACAGTAGGTATCAACTCTCACAGAGGATCTGGAATACTGTATATGTATTATCTGGATTGCATATGAATACAATACTGTACTGTATTGTAAATATGACCACATTATTGGTTTTTTTCCAAAACTTTGTAAAAAGTGTGACAACACTTACTAGTACAATGGTACATGTAGTTAAAAGAAATTTTATAGTTTACAGTTTTTCTGTTTGGTACAATATAGAAATAATGTGGGCTTATCTTTAGTTAGAAATTCAGAGAAGAGATAAGCATCATTTGGATGTTGAACCATTTGTCACTGATATTTATTAAGAATGTTTGATCAATGTGATACACCTTCATGGCAGGCTGGCAGGATGACAACCTGTGTTCTCGGCGTCATGAGGAATTCTGGAGTGAAGGTTACCCTCAGGCGTTTACCACTGGTCGACGCTCCAAGTTTCCACCTCCGCCCACCAAACCTCGTCCTAAGACAAGCCAGACGCTCAGGGTGAGTACACTATACTAAACTACAAAAACACAAATGTGGAAATTTGATGTTCTTCAGAAGTATCATTCTTCTGAAACTTCACATTCTCTAACTCTACCTCTACCAGTTAATTTCCTCAGAGGTTATCTCATTGTGAGTTTATGTTATGTGCTGTGCGGGCTTTGTTGCCTGGCACTTTAATATGATTCTTAAATAGAATTGAATTTTGAGGAAGGGAAGGAGGAAGTGAGAAACTTACATTCGGCAACCTGCATTCACTTCAGACTAAATTTTTTTTTTTTTTTTTCATCAGATGACTAGTAATTATTTTATTAGAAATAATTTGCACATAAAGAGTATACTATACCATACAGTATTCCTAAATATATATCATGTTCATGAAATGGAAGTGAATTCTTGTTGTCTACTGGATGCTGTAATGCTAGTTTAGCCATTTTTCTACAACAGAAGGTACAAATACAGTATGTGATGCATATTGGGACTTTCTGGGAAACAAGAATGTGTAGTGATGGATTTCATGCATACAATTCATCACTACACTTCTTAAGATCCAACAAGTACTCACAACCATAAACAATTTACAGCATTATCTGTAGAAAGAATGCTAAAATGGCAACCATCATGAAAAGGTAGGCCTTGCTGTATAAAGACTGTCTGTGATATAATTAGCTAATTGGAGGCTACTCATTCCTGCAGGCTACAGTATATACACTATTCAGCCATCTCTGTAAAGTCGCTTCACACTAGGCATCTGATGCAGTAAGGTATAATAAAATATAAGTGTATGTTTGTATATTTTCTTTATGCATCACTTGAAAATCATGCATTGCAGAGCAAAACAACATTTATTCTGAATCAGCATGTTCGTGGCATATTTCTAGAGGAAAAATTCAGCAACCGAAAGCACCGAATAGGCAACCAGACTTATGGGAAATTGCTTTTGTATTTAGAGAAAAAATACATAAAAAATAAATAAATACACAGATGGGGTTTTATATGAAAACTCATTTGAGGAATGATTTGGAAGCTAAAGTGTTATCCATTCCATACAATAGGCATAATTCCTCTTCTGGTTAACCAGTAACAAAACAAGCAACAAAAACAGATATAAAATGTTGAAAATTACCTAATATAACACTACCGGTACCTTTAGTATAGGTGATGTTGTGTGTCAAAGTTTAGAGGAATGAGTAGCATCTAATTTTGTTATGTACAAAATAGATTGTGACCCAAAGCAAAGTTTATACCACCCTAATAAAATTGGACAGCTTCCACTTCAGCATGAAATAAACCCAAATACATGTTATATTTTAATGTTTGCCTAACAGAAAACTACCCTCTGCAAATAGCATCTTAAAGTGGTTATGATATTTGCTGTCCCAGATTGTACTACCTTCACTGTTGTAAATCTTTCGGGCACATTTATGAGTACAGTATGCTAAACGGGCCTGTGATAGTTTACTAAATAAAACCTTCTATATCAGTTTCTTGGTATTCCCTTAATAGGGTTTGAAATAATTTCTAGCAGCTCCTTTATTATGCCAGATTGAGTTTGTAATAATACTGTACAGTCATTAGCCATTATTTACATATTGACCTGTTGAAACTCTAAGGGAATACTGAATATTTTCCAACTGTTAAAACAGAAATTACAAATGGAATTAGTTCAGTAGTATCTCAGATTCTTCAAAGCCATAATAAGCCCTATATGTAGATTTGTACTCACAATTGTGTGAATCAGTGACATTTTTATAGTGGCAAATTAATGAAATACTACTGCGCCGGTTAGGGATATCTATTATTGATACCCTTATTACCATATGTTACCAACCATCCTTAATATCCTCTGCACCCATACTAGTCTAATTTGTAGTGAGGGTGTGAGTAAACAGAAAAGTTACCTTAAAAAAAATTTCAACCCTGTTGTGAATTCCATATGGTACCTTCTGTGTTGGTTTTAAGTAGAGGAAAAGTTGCTCTGTACAAAGGGGACCACACAGTTTACAGTGAGTTACCATTAGGCATTTATGAAGCTATTTTTTTGCTGAAAATGAAAGTCCTATGTAGGGCAAAGTTATAATTTATTTGCTACTGTGGTATGATTTATGATACCTAATTCAAAATTTGTAGCATTTTATTTTTCCTCTGATGTATGGTACTTTGTTAAGGATACAATAATGAATAAAATTATAACATTTATTATAATATTCATAAGAGCTGAGGTAATGGGTAAGCAATTGGTACCATATGATAATAGGGGTCTCACTGTTGCCTGTAAATAATGACTACTAAAATACTTATACACTACAGTCAGACCTCCATTGATATGCATTTCAGCTCCACAATTTTGTGCCACAAGGGAACAGAAAGTAGACTTTGTACTGAGTAACAATACTGAAGAAGGAGATTCAAGATTCCTATTAACGTAGATACTTCTTTACAAAGGGAGGGTTTTTGAAGCATATTCTTGCTTCACATGTTCATGGAGATTTGAAGTGTACTGTATGTATGAGTTTGAACAATACAGGGTTGTGCTCAGTTTACTGCTTAACAAACTTGGTTCCTGTCACTTATTACCTGCTTGGAGCTTTTATTCCAATTATCCACAAGACTAGAATATATGAAAATAAATATGGGAGTTCAGATTACTTAATACAGTACTACAAAATTAATTTACTACCAAACTCGAAGGAGCCCATTCTATTAATTAAATATAGCTTCATGTGGTAACCAAATATTTCGTATAATTGAGCACAGCACTTTGTAAAGTGCAGCAAATTTCAGGGATTGTTGATTCACTATAACCTTCATCATTTCTTTAATACAGGTGAAAAGTCATGCTTAGTAAAAGAAAAAAAATTCTATCATTAAAAGTTTGTCTTAAGTAAGAATCAGCTTGTGATAATATAAAAAATGTTATTTTGTGTGTATGGAGAGATATTAATGTTGTGAAATCTCTTGATTTGAATATGTTGGTTCTCTTGTAAGAGGCTGCTTGCTGATCCCTTCAAATTATGTCATGTAACAGACTCCCTCTGTATAAATGTTGTTTTTTGCACATTTGGAAGGTGTTAGAAGACCCCAGTGTAAATACATCACAGGCCCTGTAACAATGTGTGGAATGTAAGAGAAAATGGTAATAAGTAACTTACAAGCAGTAACTCTGTTTGTTGTATATTATATTAACTGAACTAAGTTTTTGACTAATTTGAATATCGTTATCTTGGTTTCTAATGTGGACAGCTGCAAATGCTTAAGAACTTTGCTCCCTTATAATTATTTGGCTTGTAGTTAAGGAAAGACTCACCATATATAGGTAAGTCCAGGAACCTGCTTAAAACCATTGTCATACATTTTCTATAATGGATTTGTTTACCATCAGACAGAAATGCACTGCCTACCTCATTTCATTTCTTAGGCTTTTCCTTGTCCACATGATGGAGCAGTGCCCGGCAGGCAAACATTGTTACCAGAACTTGGTCCAATACACAATATTTGGTGACTGGGTGGCAGGCACAATAATGTGGAGACTGCTAGAAACTGTTTCATCTGGTAGTATTGCTAAATAAGTGAGAGATACAAGCTCAGCGAGCAATGCTCCATAGTGTGGACGAGGCCTTAGCTTGTATGAATGAAGTGATGCTAACTAGGACAAATCACATCATGTACCGTACACAACTAGGTAGTTAACTATAATCCACTTTGAACATGTATTTAAAGTTTAATAGTACAGTAATTGGAAGGAACCTGTAAATTTCTCCAGGTTGGAAAAGCACTGCAGTATACAGGAATATATTAGAGATTATTTGATGCAAGTACAACAGATTTACTCATTGCGTGTGTTCTCAATGCGTGATTAACCTTTTGCACGACGAACTCCAAATCAGCACCATTTTATTTTATTTGCGCAATGTTTCCACTGCACATTTTCATGGCCAAGAGTGGCCCAAATTCGCAGCATATCCCAAAAACGTGTCTAAATCCAGTTTCTGCGTGAACCTAGCTGCTCCCCCAATCCCATACTACAACCAACCGCTCCCCCCAGCTGGCTGCTCCCTCTCACTCAATCAGTCTCACCATTGGTGCCGACTTGTTGGCCCCAACCCTATACCCTACCAACATCTGCTTTCATCATGCCAAAGGTCAAGTGTAAGAAGAAATTCCTGTCGCACACTATGAAGCTTCAGGTGATTAACTAACAACAAATATTTATCGAGAGCTACCTCCCAAGCCACAAAACAGGATTTTTATGTTAGGGGAGGGTTGGGTTGGTTTAAGCTTTGCCCACCAGCCCATGCAGGCATAGTCAGTGTTACTACAGTCAGTCCCCTAGTTCTAGCCCAGTCCTTTCCAGCGGTACCATCGCCATGGCTGTATAAAGCCCATACAGTTTTTTGTAGCCCATGCTTGATTGAGGCAAATATTTTGATGGAGCAGTATCTTGTTATCTTCATTATGTGTTCAGTTGTGTCTGCCCTTGAATTTGAAGGGTTTATGGACGAAGTGAATGAAATCAACATTGAACGCAGTGTTAGTGGGAGTGGTGGTGTGGTGGCGGGTGAGGGTAGTGACACGACCTTGGAAATGTCATAGCCAGCCTCGTAACCCCATATCTCATTCTACAGTAGTGTGCTTTTGTACTGCTTTTTCTTTGGCAAAAACTTATATTAATTGCTACTGTGACTCGTAATCAAATCACAGTTACCAAATACAGTTAAACCTTGTTTTATCGGACCCCGATACAACGGATTTCGGATACAACGGACACGATCAGCTGGAGATTTTTTTTTATAATTTGTCTGAATTTTGGTTTCTCTTTTTTCTATTATATTTTTTACATTATACAGTAGGTACATTATTTACATATCATTACATACCTATTTATGTATATATACAGTTGATTCTCGAATAAATCCGAGGAGTTCTTATACAAAACGAGTGAAATCATAATGAACATGTCAGGAAATTATATTACTCATCTGTGAAGCATGGGTGTGTGTTCCCATCACTTCTCCCGCACTCCTTCCCCCCCTATCCTTGGTCTCGATTCACCCTATAGCTCAAGGTCAAAGGAATATAGGCCTAACCTGCCCTGTCAACTTGTGTGACTATCCTTCGATAGAAAGAAGGAAGGTGTTTCTCGAATAGATAAAGGAGAAGGAAACACCAGAGTACAGTATGGCTAATAAAATGTAAACAATCGATATCGCGTTATCTTCCCCCTTCCCCCTACCACCTCCACCATTACCACGCATACTCATCTCTCCACCACACCAGGTAAATAACATTTAGGAACAGTATTTATACATCACTACATACCTATTTATGTAGATATATCTGTATTTTGTGTTAGTTTTTGTATGTACACGTTTTTTTTTTCTTGTTTTTTTAATTTCGTACCCCTCATAAAATTTCGTCGCTGTAACGGTCAAACAGCTTTAACGGACACCCTCTCCCCCCTATTAGTCTGTTAAAATGAGGTTTAACTGTACTGTACTGTATCCTGGATATTGACGTATAAGATCACTGTAATTGTCAATGTGAGGCAGTGGCCGCCCATAAGTAATTTTCCCCATTAAGGATGTATTAATACTACAGTATGTGATTTCTGTTTACACGAGCGCCTCTGCCACCCAAATAAGCGCGCAATAGATGAACCTACTGTACATGCATTGAATATATTTCAGTGCTTGTAAATTATAGACAAATACATGGTTTTGTATATTTTTGGTGCAATTTGTCTATACTGTACGATACTTTCATCACAAATACATTGCCAGAAAAGGAAAGAAATTGGATGATTGAACCAGTGCATTATAGCCTGGAATTAAGTATACTATACTATTATATTTCTGGTAGTATGATTAACAAAATTTGTGAATGGAAAGCACAAAGCATTACTTTGTTTGTATAGTACTGTCACACTTAATGTTCAGCTGCAGGAAACTTATTACTAGAAAATTAGATGGTGGTCATCAGAATTAGCATTCACAACTGTCCACTGCAGTTGAACCACTTGAGACTGGCATAAAAAACAAATGTAGTAATTTGATATGCCAGTGAAGTATAGTTCATTTTATAATTATTGTAAAGCATGGTAGGTTCAGTATATACAACCATCATGTCCTTCAACTAGCTTTGATAAGTTCATTTGATGAGAAATAGATAAAAGAATGAAGTGTATGCCCTGACAGTGTCAGTGAATGATATGTATGGAGTTTGTTTTGTGTGTTTGTAAGATGCCATATTTATGCAACCTGCACTTTAGCATGGTGACTGTGTCCTTTCCTTGACTCCGACTCACAAGCCATTCAAGCCTACTGAGTGCATCACAATGTGATACTGCAGTAAAGTTTTACCTGTCATTTATCTCTGTTCTACTTCTTCACATTACTGTATATTCTACTTTTCCTTCTGACTTCGGATGATTACCAGGATTGTCAAGATTTATTATGTAACTTTCTATGCATACTGTATAGTACAAACAAAATTATGTATAGGTCTGTTAAATGGTTTATGAAAATGCTCATTGTAAAACAGGCATATTGTACAGTATTTTCAAATAAGCATATTATTGAATTGTACTACTTAAATGCTCTGTTTACTGGTGTTAACAACTGTAATTGTCCAGAAGTAAGTACAGTACATTAGTTCCATTATAATGAATTAACACAAATAGTAATGATTTGACTGTATGTTACATTTTCACAATATCATTTAGAACTTCTGCGACCAGTTATGACAATTAATTCTGCATGGTACACCCTGACTAATGTGTTGGTGACTTAACTACCGTACTGTGACTTTTCATAGGTGAGAGTGAGTAAATGTAGGGTTTATGACAGGTAAGATGTGAACTGGCTGTGCATAGTCTTACACTTCAGTTGCCCAATTCTGTGACCTTTACTATTCTTTTAAGTGAATGAATGTGGAGCTGAGAAACAGGTATGATGTGTTGCTTGGTTCACTCAGGACATTGTTCATGCAAGGGTAAGCTGTCATCTTGGATTAAACTATTCCTTTCACCTTCTCAAACCTGATATAATTTTGGTGTGTTTTCAGTTACCTTGTTGAAAAAACACTTAACTGTACGTAATTAAAAATCAAATTTGCCGCTTTACTTAAAGGGGTTAAAGCTCTGTCTTGATGAGTAGTTTGTGTAATGAAATACTAATTTAAAAAATTTGCCTTGTAAGCATTTTCTCCTTTATTAATAAGCCTCTAATCACCCTCCCTCCCTCCTTAACACTGAAGTTTACTTGATGCTGTGGAGATGACCGGAAACACACCACCTTGGGTCTGGAGTTGGCGTGTGTGGTAGATTAGTGTTGGGTGGGTGTGTATTTGACACGTGGTCGTTCCTAACTTGCAGACGTTCCAGAGCCTGAGTGACGCGGTGTATCAGGTGACCAGCAAGGTGTGTCAAGCGCACGCTGCCACTAACTCACCCTGGCACACACCTCTCACCCATCTCACCCCATACTACCTTTTCTTCCAGCTAATGACAAATTTGATTTTCACAAGTATTGTTACATTTTCTTTGAAAACTGTTTGAGCTAACTTCTAAAGTTACAAACTTTGAAAATATAAGTTTAAGTAATGATGCAATTATCATCTGATTACTTTTTGAGATTTTCTGCCAGCTGGCTGTAGTGAATATGGAATTGCCATATTTGTGGTAAGGTATGAATACAAGGTTGTTGGAAATGTTGGTGTGAGGTGGGTTTGTGGTGGAGGAGTGGTGGGGTGGTGGGGTGAGGCAGGGGCTCGGGTGCTGGCTGCGTGGTTGTAAGGTGCATGATGACAGTAACATAGTGCACCACTGGTCAACACTAACAGGCCTGGTGGGCACACTGCTCTCCTCTTCCCAACACACAGTAGTCAGTCAGTCATGTACTTTCCATAAGTTCTCACTGCATGATCATCCCCAACTAGAAGTGTACAGTACTCAGAACTGAGGAAAGAGAATTTAGGAAGCCATAGGTAATGATTTATTTGAGAAATATTGGGGTCATGCTAAGCTATTCAGTTTGTATAAATGAATAGCTTTGTTGGAAGCAATAATTCTGTATGGTGTCAAGAAATTGTAGGATCCTCTCCACATTTCATACATTATTAGTATTAATGTATGTTGAAAGTTTAGCTTCAAAATATATTCTATTTCTCGGCTCACAGATAGAACTTATCACATGGCTTTTGCCAACTTACATCGTTTTGCAAGAGCGAGTCCAGTGATGTAATGCAGAATATTAATGCCATTACATTGGATGTTACATGAAATTACAAAACTTTTAATTGCCTTTTACCACCTAAGTTGCTCAGCTGTTTTCATTTGTTTGCCATTGTGTTAAAGTCTAATAAGTTGCTAGTTGAAGTCACTACTTTTAGAAACTTTTGTTAGCCAGTTAACTGCTTTGCCAAATGTACACCACTATATTTTTCTCTTCTCTGTCTTCTATCTGTTGCTTCATATACTCCCTGTTCTTCCTTCACATTCCTCATTCTTTTAGCTGGTAAATACTTGGACACTTATCTTTTATGGTAGTATTTATGGTAGGGATAAAAAGTTGCCTAACATTTTCTTATATTCCTTTGGCAGATTGAATTTTGGAATTTTCATAAAAGTATATTAACTGCACCAGACACTAATCTGCATGACTATGGCACATGACCTAGAGACTCTAGCTGAGTGCTGTCCTCTGTGGCTTTCCACTCTAATCTGTCTTGTCAAAAGATTTTTGTTTCTTTTCTCTGGGTCTTACGATGATTACTGAATTGAAGGCTGCAGATTCCTCTGAATTGTGCCACAAGAGAGAATGTCTCATTTTTACTGCTGTTGTGTGGCTCAGTTTAATGGAAGCAGTAGCCTGTTATTCACCAACAACATCACAATCCTCAAATGGTTGCAAGTTTCTTGTGAAGCCATTAGAACAGGATTTTAGATTGAGCGTGTAGTTCGTTGTCACTAGTTTTTGTTAGGTTGTTGTTTGACTTTGAACACACTTAGTTCTTGCCTCACTCAGTGTACTCTGTGGCACCAAGCGACACAAAGCCCAGTTTTCATCATCATCATCATCCTAATCCTGTCCTGTGTGTCAGTGGTTGAGAATAATGTCAGCAGCAGATCATGGGAGAAAATTTCAAGTGTAGCCATCACTTGGACACTTCAGTGCAATTTAATATCTTGAGTCAAGTACTTGGGGTTGTATAATTATATAGCCAGGTAACTGTATCCTTTACTGTCTCTTTTCCTCTCAAAAGTGTCTTGAACTTGCTACTTTCTTGTTCTCATCCTATCCTTCCCGATTCCTGTTCTTCACATACTCTCATGCACTCAACATCTTCCTAAATTTTCCATACTTGCTCAACTTGTCACTCCTTCTGCCCCAGTGGGTGGTGTGTACAAGTATGTATGTATGTTCTCAGCCCTGCCCCCCCCCCCTCCCTTTACCTCCCACGGGACCCATGCCTGCCTGTCTGTCTGTCTGCCTGCCTGCCTGCCTGCCTGCCTGCCTGCCTGCCTGCCTGCCTGCCTGCCTGCCTGCCGTGCCTGAGTGTGGCCCGTGTCACTAACCCGTCATCTCCTCTCCCTCTTTCAGCAACCTGGCAAACTTAACCTTAAGGCCTATACCAACGTGACAGATGTCATTGGTAAAATAAGCCTCAAAGATGCCAGCCTCCTACACTCTAAATTAACAAAGGCGGGTTCCGTGCACGCGCCCCTTGCCACCCCTGAGAACATGGACCTTGGCCCAGACTATGCTGCTGTGAGTACACTCTTTGTCCCCCTCTTATCCTTCAATCCATCCCACCTTCCCTTTCTCCTTCTTTGTCCCTATCTCATCCTTCCATACCCCCCCATCTCTCTCTCTCTCTCTCTCTCTCTCTCTCTCTCTCTCTCTCTCTCTCTCTCTCTCTCTCTCTCTCTCTCTCTCTCTCTCTCTCTCTCTCTCTCTCTCTCTCTCTCTCTCTCTCTCTCTCTCTCTCTCTCTCTCTCTCTCTCTCTCTATCTCCTCTCTATCTCTCTTTCTCTATCTTTCTCTCCTCGCTCTCTCTCTTTCTCTCCTCGCTTTCTCTCTTTCTCTCCTCGCTCTATCTTGTTCTTTCTTTCTCTTGTTCTCTCTTTCTCTCCTCGCTCTATCTTGTTCTCTCTCTATCTCGTTCTCTCTATCTCGTTCTCTCTCTATCTCGTTCTCTCTATCTCGCTCTCTCTCTTTTCGCTCTCTCTATCTCGCTCTCTCTCTATCTCGCTCTCTCTCTATTTCGCTCTCTCTCTATCTCGCTCTCTCTCTATCTCGCTCTCTCTCTATCTCGCTCTCTCTCTATCTCGCTCTCTCTCTATTTCGCTCTCTCTCTATCTCGCTCTCTCTCTATCTCTCTCTCTCTCTATCTCGCTCTCTCTCTATCTCGCTCTCTCCTCGCTCTCTCGTTCTTTCTCGCTCTCTTTCTCTTTCTTTCTCTCTTTTTCTTTCTCTTTCTCTCTTTCTCTTTCTCTCTTTCTTTCTCTCTCTTTCTCTCTCTCTCTTTCTCTCTCTCTCTCCTTTTTATGATTTTTTATCTTCATTCTTCCTCACTGAACTCTCTGCCCTTCTCCTTACTTCTCTACTTTCTCTTCCCTCCCTCTCTATGCTCTCTTATCTTCCTCCCTCTTCCTTTATATTCTATCTACCAACCATTCTCTGTCTCTTACTTTTCTTTAAACTCTTACCCTCCTTTATTGTAGTTGTCCTTCTCAACCTATCCTTCTGTTCCCAATCCTACATCGCCCTACTCAACCCTACCTTGTTCTTCACAGTCATTATCCTTTCCTTACCCTACCCTACCCTTGCTCAAACTCTATCCTCTCCTACACTACCCTCTCATATACTACCCTCTCATATACTACCCTCTTCTACACTACCCTCTTCTACTTTTCCCTCTTCTACTTTTCCCTCTTCTACTTTTCCCTCTCATACACCACCCTCTTCTACTCTACTTTCTCATATACTACCCTCTTCTACTCTACCCTTTCATACACCACCCTCTTCTACTCTACCCTTTCATACACCACCCTCTTCTACTCTACCCTTTCATACACTACTCTCTTTTGCTCTACCCTCTCATACTCTACCCTCTTCTTCACTACCTTCTCTACTCTCTTCTGCTTTACATTTCCTTACCCAACCCTCTTCTACACTACCCTCTGGGCCCAGTGGGGCTGACTTTATTCTCTGTGAATATTAGCTAGCCCCCACAGGGCTAGAATAAAGATTGTCGTAGGATCTGGTCACTTTCTAGTGGAAGTGATAAGATCTGCCCACATGGATTAAAAATCCACATGAGGTGTACTGCAACCGGAGGCCTTTTTTTTTTCCACTGCTGTGTGGACCGCCAGCACACGGGGTTGCATTTCCCTTTGCATACAGCAGTCTAAACTCCCTCCCCTTTATGGTCCATTCAGGGCTGGTCTCACTTGTAGCTCTTGTGGTAATGTGGACTTGGGCCAACAGCACTGGCTGTGGGATCAAACACCTTCTACCCAATGTCCCTGACAGTCGGAGGCCCCCAGACTCCCTGGTCCAGTAAGCTCTGGTCCCATTTCCCTGGGATGTGCTTCGGTAGCCCAGGCATATAGGGCCAGCCCCACCTTTATTTTAATTTGTTTTTTTCACTGCGACCAGAGTGTACCAGGGGTCTGCGGGGCAGGAGGCCATTCTGCCCCGGGAGAACATCAACAACAACACTACCCTCTTCTGCTCTACATTTCCTTACCCTACCCTCTCCCACACTAACCTCTCATTACCCTCTTCTGATCTACATTTCCTTACCCTACCCTCTCCTATTTTGTCATACATGGCCCTACCAAACAATGTTCCTAATATCACATGCACACATTCCCTTTAATAGTGAATCATACCACATCATTTGAGTACAGTAAACACAATCACTCTCTGAAGATTGGGCAAGAACATTTTGAAAATGATTGTTTGTATGAAGTGATAAATGCCATGATGGAGCAATGTCATTGTATACCGATGCCTTACGGATAGGTAGTAATGGGTTATACAGCCCCTCATCATATCAGAAAACTCAGTGGTAATATTTATGTTCCTCTTTCTCAGCTAGTTCTTAGTCACTGGTTATATTTCTTTTAGTCTCCCATCATTTAGGTATTAAGCCAACCTCAGTTGTATAACACACATAATCATGATAATAATAACCTATACCAGTTGTGTGTACACACACAAATTAAAATGGCATCAACAGTTGATAAGTCAGTCACTGATAGTTTGCAACACAATATAACACTAATAACAGTGTGCACAGAAATTAGAGATAATTTGGTCCATATGAGATATAATCTTGTCTGGCCATCAATCACACTCTTATGGGGGATTGACACTGTCCATCCATCATCATTTTGGTCATCATGACATATTCCCCACAATGTTACCCTGTTCTAAATGTTTTCCCTCTCCTAACACTTTCTGTACAACATTACTCCATTCCTAACACTTTCACAACTTTACCTTTTTCACATTCAGCTCACAATGCTTCTCTCCTCTACATTTCACACTTCACATTACAGTATGATCCCTCTCCTCACACATGGGGCCACATGAAAGAAAAGTCATGGGCTAATCAATAGTAATGACCGCTACATTTTCTTCATAAACCGTAAATGGAGTTGTTGCCATGGTTGTTACTATTGCCTCACTCACAGCTTTTCTTACATATGACCCTAGCACATCTCAGGCAACCAGGGTTGGCAATGAAGAAGCTGCCTAAAGTTATGAAACAAGCCACCTTTGAGAGATGTATTGTCACTTAGTATGTGGATGTGTTATGGATATGTAAAAAGTTTATCCGTGATGCATTTTTCTTATTACTAGTCATTTATCCTTGCATGATGTACTATAAACAGACATGAGGTTGAGGCGCCTGGCTCAGTTTCTTTTACATATTTGATCTCCATCAGTATATTCTGCAGTGGCTATACTCTACATGACTTTATTATTTTCCATGTCATTTAAAAAAGTTATTTTGAATCACTGATGGAAAATATGTATGGTATACATTCAGTGTCCTAATTCCCTGGGCATATTGAATGAAAATATTCAAGCCCTATAAATATATATTATTCATCTCTGCTTCCCACAATACAATCCTTTTCACTTCACATCTTACTCTTTAACCCCAGCCCTGCCTTTCCTCTTTCTTCAACACTAAGAAGGAGGTTCTCATTAGGTTCATTGTTCCTCTTCCCTCAAACTTCTTCTACAACAGTCAGTCACTCTTCATAGTTTTTCAGTTTGTACAGAATGGATGAAGTGGATGCTGGCATATTTCAAGTTTTATATTGTCATACTATAACGGTTAATTGCCTAGTTGACAACTAACACTTGTGCTGTAGACCTTGCATTTTGTTCCAGTAGATTGAAAGGTACATAAAAAGCTATAAAGTGAAAGGACAGCTTGTATTCACTCTTTCATCCATCCTGAATTGGCTGGAAATTGTTGAGTGATACTGTACTTGGCCAAGGATACAGGTATACTTTTATGTTGGTGAACGAATGGGAAAAAAATATAAAGAGAATATTGTATGCACTGGAAATTTGTCCTGACCATAGACTTCGGGGAAACTTCCATTATTAAAGTCCATTACTTTTTGCTCTTATTCCTTGGCACATGTAAGAGTGTATACCGGTCTCATGTTTGGCCAGCAAAACCTTTCCTTTTCCCACCTGGCTGTAAAACTGTATAGTGTCTGGTTTTCTACCTTAGGCACTTGGTGTATCTGCCTCACTATGGAGTAACATTGCACCAATCAGAGGATGCTGAATAAGAATAATGTGTCATTGCCACAGTATCCTTAATCATTGACACTCATCACCACATATTTACTTCTCAGTATTTCATATCCTGTAATCTGTTTCATTTCCCATATACCCTCCTTTTTTTATCCCTTGCTTCCACCATCCTAGAACCAGGCATGGAATATTGTCTGATTGGAAATGTAAGTCTAGAAAATTTATTATGTGATAAACTGGGCAAGAGGATCATTATACTCAACTAAAAATGTTTCTGATTGTATGGATTGTCTCCCAACAGTTTATGGTGGGTTTATCTAATAAAGTGTTAATGCTTTAGCGTGCTCATGCTGAAGTTGATTGGCTCATTAACTATTTGAAAATAAATAGAATTACTGTACTGTTGCACTGCTTGTCATTTTTCTGTAAATTACCATACAGTATTTAAAGCTTTTATTCAAGTTATGAGCTGCCTGGATTGACATTGTGATGCGACTGGTTTTGTGCACTGATTGGCATTCATTTACAAACTTCATTCCTCATCTGTATAATGCTTGATAAGTTAATATTACTTTACTTGTAAAGGGCAAACTTCATGACATGTTATGTAATCACTACTGTTATTTTACAATATTGATTTTAAATTTCATTAAAACTCCTATTATTATGTGTTATATCACTGAATAATGTTTTAAGAAAATTATTCCATGTCTGGGCCTGTGATAAATGTCATACAAATATAAAGTATAGTAATAAAAATATATACAGTACAGTACAATAATAACAAGGAATTGATAACTCAGTTTGGAACAATTTACTTGTACTATACAGTACTGTATATGAATTTAATAGCCATTTGGTACAATACATAAATTATAACATGATGAATTTATTCAAAATTGTTTCGAGTCAGTGCAATGCTACGAAGTTACTTTAAGGGGCATAAGATTTTGTTGGCAAATTTGAAGCTACTGTATCCTTCAAACTAATCCGTGAAACAGACACCTTCAGTAAAGGTGTTATTTTGTGGTAGAGTGATGAGGAACTACTATTACAGTCAGCAAGTCATCTCCAATTTATTGACAACATCAAGGGTTCCTTAAGACAGTGTCTCCCAACCCTGGGGTCGCCAAGCACTCAGAATATAAATATGGTGAATTTCCTTTTCTTAGAGGTTTCCAGTATACAGTACTGTTTATTTGGCATATATATACTGAAAACTTAAACTTGTCCTATGCTAAAACAGTTTACACCTACAGTCAGTACTGTCATTATATATACAGTATTACATACAGTACATAAATTAGTGTATTAAACCAGTGGGTTTGTGGTTATGGCTAGAGGAGCATGATTGGGGTCACCTGAAACAAAGGTTGGGAAACACTGCCTTAAGAGATCCCATGTCTGGATCCTTGAATTTCTTGTCCCTGCCACAGTGTCTGCTCTCTTTACTCAACACACAGTTATATGCCAGATTTGAAATGCATTTGAGTGTAGTAGAACTGCTTAGTATTTTCTTTGTGCATTTTTATAGTTTTATTTTTATTTAACCCACCTCTTGCTTTGTTAATTTTATATTCAAACACAAGTAGTAGTTTTATTAATATCAATAGAGAGTGGCTAGTTACTGAGCCACTTAAAGCTACACCGTATCGTCAGATAGGGAAGAAGGTATAACAAGTTCAGATCCACTTTCAATGTTAAATCAAACTTAGGTGTGTGTTCCTTGAAAACCATTTATACTATACCTACCAGATCCCAATGCACTCAATATGTTACTAGGATCCCCACTGCACTGAAAATGGTAACTACAATTGACTTTTCTGTAGGTGACATTAAATAGCCACAGTTAATATCATACAGGCTTGCCATGATTGGTTAAAGCCCATCCATCACCTATGTAGTTGCTTGCATATGACTACTGGTATATTTTATGAGTAGTGTCCCCTTTTAATCCTGCTCCATTCAAAGTATTACTCCTAAGTACAGTGTGTTCTTTGATGGCCCACTGCACCAAAAATGTTATGGGGATCCCTTCTGCACTCCACCAAAATTTCATTAGGTATAATATACTGTATGAGTGTCCCTCAGAATTCACTAGGTAAATATATTGAGTAGAGTCCCCTAAAAGCCCCACTGCATTCCAGTTGTGACTACAGTATAATTACATGAATAGTAGAGTGTCCCTTGAAGCCTCAAGTACATCTCTCCAGATCCCCCCACAGGACTCCCAAACACATGACCAGGACAGTTCATTACCCGTGCGTGGTCGGCAGGTGAAGGATGCAGTACCGGGGTTGTACGGCAGCTTCGAGGGCAGCGAATATGGATACTCTAGGGTGCAGGACCTTCCACCCCAGGCCACCAGCACCAAGTCCCGACGTCAACGCAGGGAGAAGGGACGGCAAGGTTGGTGGGTCCAGTGGGTACTTGTCTTGCGAGCAGCTGTTTTTTCAGGAGCTCCATTTGATATTTCTCTTATGCATAAAAATATTTCTTCTTTTTAAATTATTTCCAGTGTACAGAAAGACTAAATATGTGAATGATAAGCATCTCATTATCTTGCTCACTGGTAATGGCTGGTCGCATATGGTAGTGTTAGTTAATGTTACCAATAGTTAATTATTATTTTCTTAGTTTAATGTTCTGAACCACTTGATGTTGGCAGCTTATCAGGGCAGTAGCCAGGGGTGACCAGTACAGGCTGTGGTTCACCCCAGGCCAATCCTGTCACCTTGAATGGGTTCACAATTTTGTTACCAGTTTACTGTACTGTTTATTACCTTTTGTTGAATTGCTATGATTATTGTGTATGTTGTTGTCACTTTTGAATTAAAGTAATATTATATTACATATTATATACACACACGCATATATGTATATATATATATCAATATAAACAGTATATATATATATATATACAATTATTTTCCATACTTGCATGGGCAGTGTTCCCTCTCGTGTGTACCCGTCCATCCGTGTTAAGTGATGTTGCCTCCCCTCCACCGGTGATGTTAGGTCACTCGAGCCTTTAATGAGGCCTTTTGTCCCTCCCCAACTTTGGTCACCTTCACTAATGAGACCCAAAGTAATTCCCCTCACATCCCATTCTTAAATTTTTACCCCTGTTGATTTCAGGACTGTTTCTTTAATGTCAAGGAAATTTAATATTGTATTTGGGAAATCAGTACAGTATTGCAAGCTCAAGGAGAGACTGGTTTGAGTACTTGATTGATGATTCTGCTGAAGCTTACTATAGTGGCTTAATGGCATTGCCTCCAGAACAGAGCCATTATTCAGTGGTAAAAGTATTGGGAGTACAGTATTTAAATACTAGTGTTCCTCCTCCTCTTACCCCTGGCTACATCCCTGATTGATTATCAACAGGTCAACCACAGGCCCTTGGATTATTAAAGTGTTTTAGTTTGAGGAGTGTAATTAGGTAATATGGAGTGAGTGTTGTATTGAGGGCACATACTAGTATTCTCTCAAGGTGCTTATTAAGTTCACAGTAAGAAGACATATTCTAATAAAAAAATTACCCACTTTTATATATATATATACAGTATATACAGTATATACTGTACTGTATATAAATATATATATATTTTTTTTTTTCGGTAAATAGATTTATAGAATGACACATTTTTTAATATGATATAATATATAATAACTAATGACATGATTTTGGCATAATGTATTTAATTTATTTTCTTGTACATAATCTCTGCGCTAACATCATTAATTTTATAAATACTTGTATAAAACCTAACTGACATCTATGAGTTTTTGTACACTGAAGTATAGTGTTTGTTGGCATTGTTGTGGTGGGTTGATTTGTCTCAGCATCTGAGTCACCTTAGCTCTACTAACTTCTGGTGATATATTGGATGCGCATATTATAGTTTTTTTGTTTTTTTTTCCCTGTCGACAAGAAATGTCCACAGTTAATGACGCATTTTTGTACCGATTTGCTGAAACCTAATTACTGTACCAGCTGCTGAGTAGCCAGATCCAGTCTTATTATACCAGGTATAGATATTTCATCTACTACTGATATAGCCTATAGACTGACAACTGTTTTGTCAGACATAGGGTGGAGGTAAATTATTGTACATAAGGAGGATAAATCATAATTGGTGTATCTTGTAGGTGTTGTTACTCAGGAAGAGTGTGAGAGTGAATGTTCTTACTATGTGCACATTGCAGCATCGTTGTTAGTGGTACTGTATTTTGTATAGTAATCTGCCTTGTCTTGTGATTATGGCTGGCAGCATTATTACTGTATACAAATTGTTGAGTTAGAAGACTCGGTATGTCGGAAGCACACAGGATTTGCATCACACTTTCATTGCTTATCAATTTCTTTTTGCTTTGTTTTGTTTTTACTTTAATTCTGATGAATAAAAGTTCTCACTCACCTGAAACATTTCTATCACATCAGTTGGAGAATTGGGATAATAATATTCCATTAGGAAGCAGTAATTTCATCAGAGCTGTAGCAAAGGCAATACTGTATATATTGTTTCTAGGAATGGTTTTTATTTACTGTTTTCTCTCGCTAAGTACCATATACTTACAGTAATTGAAACCATGCCAGATAATATAAACATCGCTGAAATACTTGATTAACAAACTCAATTGTGTATGTTCAGTTGTTTTGATAGTATTTATGTTTGTATATATATGATATTCGCTGTGTGTGTTAACAATTACAGTAACACGAGTTAATGCTTGTTAATTATCAATATGATTGGTAAGTAGTTGTTAACTGGATGTCAAGGTGGGAATTGGTTCTGGAAGGATGTGAAGAATATTTTGTTGATGGTTATTGTCATTTATTACTATATTGATATATGTTTTAATCATTGCTGTTTGATTGTCATAGTAGCAGTGTAGGACATTATAGGTGAGGAAAGGAGAGTGAGATAGGAGTAACAGGATCAGGAAGGTACATTAGAGGTGGAGAATGTCAGAGCAGGAGTATAAAGAACAGGAAAGTGATGTACAATAGAAGGTGGAGTATGACCAGCAGTAGCAGGATAAGGCAGGTGGAATATGACAGTACAATTATAGGAAAGTAAGTCAGCAGTGAAGGTATGTGTAAAGCAGCAGGTGGGCTAACTTTGGCTCGTCACTCACTGTTGTAGCGTACTCGGACTCAGACTCTGAAGGCAGTTCCCTTGAGCGTCGCCGTAGTACTGATTCCTACAAAGTCAACCGAAAAGCCGTGCCCAAGAGGATGAAAAAGAAGCGGCTTCCCATACCCGTTGCCGCCCCCCGCGTGCCCCCCCTCCCCTCCTTCTATGTTGCCGAGGGAGGGCCGGGCACTCGCTATTCCGACGAGAGGCTCTTGCTCGACCCCCATGAGAAAGGTACCAGAGGTAGCACTGTGTCCTATTACTATGACCTATTCCTGTTCTTCATCCTATCTGTGCCTCAAATTCTCCTCTTTCAGTTTATCCTCTACTTCCCCCTCCCTTCCCTTCCCTCCCTTCCCCTCTCCTGGCCCCACTTTATATAATATGTTTAGCAGCAACTGTGCAGGTCATAGAATGCACAGCACTGGTGGTTGCTTGGCCTGGCTTATGGGAATGGAAATAATCTTGTCATCTTTTTCATTCATCATCTTTGTTACCTGTCACATCTTGTCAAGATTTTATTAGTTTGAAAAAAATTGCTTACAATTTTCATTAAGATTGGACTAATAATGATAATCTTCATAAGATTTTGTCTATCATGAGATTGTTAGTTTTGTAAGTGCAGCTTACAATTGGCCAGTTGTGACATAACTGTGTGTGCAGATTTCCTTGTTCTTGCTCTCTTTTTTTCACTGCATGAAATGTGCTACATTTTTCTGTTTAGACATAGTTTCTAATCAAGTTTCTTACATAATCCACATGAAGCTAGAGATACTGCGTTAAAGTAATGACACAAGATTATACTGATATGTTCCTTCAAATAATTACACATTCACCAGTAGTGTGGTCATGCTTAGTATGGTTTAGTAAATAATAGAGGGAATATTCTTATATTCTTCTTATAAACACTGCCAGTAGTATATGATTTATTAGATATAGTAGTTCTCAGATAAATTTTGTTGAACACACAAATATCAGAAAATGCAGGTACAGTATTCACATCTTTTTAAGAACTCAGTGAGAACACACTGTACATTATAGTAAGTATTCTGTCCTCTACATAAAGGCATTAATTACTTATAAATTTGCTACACTATCCATAGGTTTGAGTTTTAACTCAGGAACCTAGTATAGACAAAGAACATTCTTTGGTTTTATATATATATATATATATATATATGTGAGTGTGTGTGTGTGTGTGTGTGTGTTTGCATAATACCGAATGTTAATATTTACATTACACGTGCATGGCTGAATCCTCATTTTTGCATGAAATGGTAATAGTATAGGTAATTGTTTATAGTGTATATTGTTATAAATTACCCTTATTCATGTTATGATGTTGACATTTACTTGGACTTGATGAAAACTGAATAGTTTACCATTCAAGTTGTTGGCAATGTGCTATACACAAGCTGTAGACGATTAAGTGAGGTGATAGTCTAGAGTAAAGTCGGCATCACATAAGCATATTTTCCTCATTCTGGTCACTCTCAGGTATCATCTGTCCTCCAACTTGTTTTGGGAGAATTAGAGGATACCCAAGAAATTGGGTGAAGCAAATAAAATTATACCCTAAGAGTGAAGGATAGAAAAGAGAAGATGAAGGGAGTGGCTGCCAGTGTGATTGAGCCTGAGGGCTGTCACCCACACTCTGCTTCCCAAACCACAACTCACACCACAATACAACTGGACTCGCCATACTTCTTTATCTGTCTCCTCAGTCTTGAAATAAAAAAGTTCCTATGCCAACTTAATAACATAATTAAGTCGAGTACAGAAAGCTTTTGATTAATGATATATCCCAGTATTTTTATCCTGGCAATATTCTCATAATTGAATTTTAAGTTATAAGGATCTCACCTGCAGAATTTTACATTTTTTACATATCTTTATGTCCAAGAGATAAAAATATAGTACTGTACATGTATAATTATGGGTAGAGGACAAGCACATTTTTAAGTTATGTACCTGTACCAGTATTGTTTTGTTGTGTTGAGATCCATAATGCCTTGAGAGCCTAATACGGGTACAGTATAGGTAAATCATGAGCCTATTTGTGACTCATGTCAGTGACTGAGAAACATCACACAAACCAAGTGACAACTTTTAATAATTCATTTGCTCTTGGGAACTAAAATTCAACTAATTTTCTTTGTAAATTTTGTACATTTGCTAAGGGAACTTGCTTTTGTGAAGGAAAGGCGTTTTTATGTGTAAGGTGTTTTCCCACCACTTACAGTGCTATCTGTGGAAAAGTGAAGTGTGTAGCATATG
The DNA here is from genome assembly GCA_034508575.1 of Petrolisthes manimaculis. Classification (NCBI taxonomy): domain Eukaryota; kingdom Metazoa; phylum Arthropoda; class Malacostraca; order Decapoda; family Porcellanidae; genus Petrolisthes; species Petrolisthes manimaculis. The sequence continues at coordinate 129,736 of JAWZYT010001428.1, read as the reverse complement.
CAGTACAGTACATTTCAAACTATATAAGCAATATACTTTGGAAACCTAATTTTCTGCATTACTGTATTAATGTTGGTAGAATATGATTTGCTTAATATGAGCTTCACTTGTTCAAGGATAGACTGGATGAGCTTCTGGGTTGGCAAGGGAAGGTGACTGAGGGCGCGTTGTTGTTACTGTTTCAGTGGTGAGCGGATCAGCCTCGGATGATTCCGAGGCCACCGACAGAGAGGATCCGGCTGCTTCCCGCTCCAAATATAAACCCCCGAAACGCTCTATTCCATTTAAAAAGAAGACGGGAGGCAGGGAGGGCGTAGTGGCTGTGCTGCCCCCTGTGGTGCCCCCCCTGCCCCCCTCACACACCCCGTCCCATCCCCCCACTTCCCACCCACGCATGGGGCTGGCTGCTACCCCTCACCACAACCCCCTCTCATACCCCATGGCAGCCCAGCTTCCCCCAGACACCGACTTATTCTCCCCTTCATGTAAGTCACTCTCACTCAGTCTTGCCTGCCTACTCTCTTGTCCTTCTCTCCACCTCCTTATAACATTTTCCTGTCCCTCCAGCCCTCTTAAAGCGCACTCTTATAGCAGTAACTTTTTTAAGCAGATGACGATAATAGAAGCTCCATAGTGTGCAGATCCTGAACTAAACATGCGATAAATTATCTGTTCATGTACTTCGATGTGCATTTCTGCTGTTTGAAAGTGAGCCATGCATCGGTTTACAAATAATACTAAAACTATACAACTGAACATGTACCATACAAGTTGACAGTAGCTGACCAGAAGTGTGGACAGAGTAGAGGGACAGGTGCAGCTGGAAACACAAAACATACCTTAATTGAGCGGGGAGTTAGGAACTCTCATGTAGGTTTCTATTGAAGCAAAATATATGAACACACAGACACAGTTACATATTTTGTATCTCAGGAGAACATTGTAGTAACTTTACAAGAAGGAATTTATGTGTTAATATTACAAACTACAGAGTACATTTAGTATGGTAGTGTAGTGTAGTACTGTACTGTACCCTTACTTGCCTGACTTCACCTGCTTTTTTTTATATAGCTTTGTGAAAGTAGTCTATTGATATGTCCATGTGAAATAACCTGTAGAAAAAACTGCAATCCCTATACAGTACCTCAAGGGACATAAAATTATGTTGGAAAATGTGAAGACAGTTGACTTTACCAAGCTATGCCAAAAGGTACACCACCTACACAGAGGTAGTTGTTCTTAGTATTAATTGGAGGAATCATTATCCTCTAACTTGTTGACAAGATAAGAACCTCTTAACACATAACTACTGTACTGTATCTAAGTAGTTGCTGACACCCAATTTTACTGCTGACCACTACCCACTGCCAGCCTTGTTATTTTATTTTTTAATGCCATAAGAAACTCTAATTGGTGTCAAATTTTATTAATAACTGTCAAAAGTGAATCTCGATGCTAAAAGTACAACACACACAATGTGATTGTTTTTTTTTAGCAAAAGTACAATAATGAATTTTCCCCTTAATGTATTTTTAAATTTATATTTTTATGTGGTGATGGAAGTACATGTGGGTTTATAGTACCTCTGACATTTATACAGGATGATTCAGCATTCCATGCATTAAATTGAATGATGGCCTGCTTGGATGATTTTAAGCAAAAATATCTATGATGCATTGTCAAATTTTACATAGTTTAGCTCTTACACTACAGTATATTTATGATACTGTACTGTATTAATGAGGGCGAAAGGTGAAGGGAAACCCACCTAGCTTTCTGAAAATACATTTTAGATGTTTGTAGTACAGGAATAGAGCATGTTGCAGATGAACATTGAACATTGGGGGAGGTGGTGGCAGAGTGGATAAAGAGACGGACTGTGGCTGTGAAAGACCCTGGTTCGAATCCACGAGAAAACGTTTGGGATTTTCAGAGGTGAACTGGGTCCAGCTGTGTCGTCAATTATCCTGGCTACGCCGACACGTCAAGAAAATACCCCCTACATCGTCGTCAACTCACAATACAGGTATAGAAAATTCCAGACCATATTCCAAGATGCTGTGAGTGACATTGTAGCTGCTCTTCCCTGATAGTGATGTGTATAAATAAGATGTCGACATCTAGTGGGACAGAAGAGAGGCTACGGTACCAACATCACCATGAAGCTCCACTGTCTCATCTGGTGCGACACCCAATAATCTCGGGGCCTCGCAAGAGTCGCGGGCTACTTAAAGCCTATAGCCCCGAGGTTGAGGTATAGAAAAAAAAAAAAAAAATTGCTATAGATTGTAGCAAAAATAAATACACTGCTGTGATCACTGAATAAACAAGTACAAACTCTAGGTGGCTTTCCCTTCTCTTTTTGCCCTCATAAATATAGTATGTATCATAAATGTAGTGTAACAACTAAACTATGTATAATTTGACATTTCATCAAAGACATTTTTGCTTAAATTTATCCAAGCAAGTCGACATTCAATTTAATGCATGGATTGTTGAATCACCCTGCATATGGTTGTGGCAGATGGCAAAAAATGCACAACAATAGTATACAGTAATTTATATTGGAGCAATTTCTGCATAATGATTAATTCAGACATTGTTCTTAATATTGCATGATAGTAGAGCTTGCAGCTTTCTTGTTAGAGTGAATGTGGGACATAGTGCATGGTGTAAGAATGGCTATGTTATGATGTATGTGTGGCTATTGCTGTGAGAAGATGTCATAATTATACTGTATGATATATTACATACAGTTGTTGCAAAGACTTCCAACAACCTATTGTGCTGCTTCTCTCAAAATGTAGCCGTTTTTTTTAATAGCAGGATTTATTTATTAATATTATTGGTACAATATATACAGGTAGTACAATATTTTTATTTTAGAGGAATACTCATTCATCCTAAACGATTACATAATGTGAGCCATGAATCATGTCCTTGTGACACATTTTGACATTAGGTAGTATTGTACTGTACATGGATGAAAGAATTTTTTAAGACAATAACTGTACAGTACTTATTCGTTCACACTGATATACAGTAATTTTGTTCTTTGTACACCAAACTTTGGAATAGAAATAGTGAACAGTGTTTTAAATCTTATGACAATTTTTTTAGCATTTCTTTAAAATAATGTTGCTTCACTAGTAAAAATGTGTACACCTGTACTGTAGAAATTAACAAAGAACATTTTATGTAAATAATTCCATTGCCACAGACAGTTTGACTAGTAGTTTAGTACAATCTTTACTATTATGTAGAGTGTGATTTCATAATGTTAACAGTTGTTGACAGTTTCATATATAACAAGATCTTCCACTCTTAACTGTAGATATAATAATTTACTGGGAGAGTTCAGTTTGAAGTGAGGTACTACAGTATGTTCAAATGTGAGAGTGACACACATTATGGGAACAGTGATGTCTGTACTTGGCAAATTGGAAGACACTGCACAACAAGGCACCTATACTGAAGGTAGTCTGGTATCTCACATAGTTTGGGTGAATCATCCCCTTCCATGTCTTCATTTTACGAGGGCATAGCAATGAAATTTAACTATGCATCTTCAAATTTTAGGTGTCAGAACCTATGTGGTAATTAAGCATCCACTGTACAGTATATAATATAATGTACATAAAGAGAGAGAAAAAAAAGAGAAAAATGTATTGCCATACTTATTCACTCACAAACATCAAGATGCAACAGTGATCTGTAAAGCGGGTATCACACGGACACTCTTTTCCTGCAACATCGTGTTGTGCGACACCATTTTTGACGACATATCTCTGGAAATGATAGCACACAGCATCATTGACGGCAACGACGACGGACGATACGCTTAGCGGAACAACAACAAAAACACTCAAGTGACCGTCCCACCAAACGAAATCACCAAGCATGGACACTATCAACCGAGCAATATTATCTATTGGAATATGTGCCCTTGCTCTGGAAGAAGGGGAAAGGAGGAGCAGCAGAATGTAAACAAACCATGAAATCAAATCAGTGTTCCATGCTCATATTTAACCGTTAAATTCGGTGTAAATAATATACAAGATCTAAGAATTCAATTTCTGTATTCAAATAATGATACATAACACCACTTTGATTATAATATGCCATAGCAATATATTAATTGCAATGTATTCACTATAGACTTTCAACGACTTTCTCCATGTCGCAGGAAATCGCTGACAATTTTCGATAGTTTCTGTGGACACCTCGTTGTCCAAAATCTTACGTTTCCCGCAACATGTCGTCCAAAATCGTGTCGCACGACACGATGTCGTCGGAAAAAGTGCCCGTGTGATAACCCCTTGAGTGTTTTGTTACAATGTACGAATATGGTACTGGATCACTGTGTGCCTAGCTTGTGCAGTATACTGTACAGTATTACTTTATATTTTTCTGCACTTAAATGCACTTGAGGCCCCTTGCATTTCCCCATTTGTGTTTGACTTTATTTTCAACCTACAGTATTCTGTTTAAGTCTGCATATAGTATCACAAGGAACAAATTATGTAAAATTTATGCTTAACAGCTTGTGAGGAGTTTATAATTCCTTCAAACTGTCCCACAAAGTCAAAAGCCTGACCTATACAAAGATGCTTTACATTTCTATTCACAGTTTAGAGGAATGGTGGTTTTCAATTAACTAATATCTTACCTAACTTAATCATTCTATTGTATTTTATTGAAATGTTACTTGACTTTTGTCATGCATGTAATCTTCAGTATATTGTGCTGTCAGCTGTACTCTTTTCCAGTGTGTGTGTGTGTGTGTGTGTGTGTATACAATATGGTTGATTATGTCTACTCTTGTTTATTATCTGCAGACATTCTACAGTATCTGAATATACTCATTTACATACTATGAATGTTGTACATTCATACCATTTACTACTAAATAATATGCTGACATTAAATATTGCACTGTACGGTACCACTTGGCACATGATACCGTTACTCCTTCTTACACCTATCTCACTTGTGGTGCTGTCTTCCCTTAAATTTGCATATTACTGAATGTTTCTCTATCATGTATACCCTCTTGAATGCCTAGTATGCTTCACTTGAAGTACACATGCTATAGCCTACTATACCTCTCTTAAGGCCCGTCCACACGATCGAGTTGTGTTCATGAACACAAACGAGCTGTTCGCCTGTTGACGGGATTATCGCTTGATCACACGGCAGGCACACTTTTTGTGGTGTCCAAACGAACGTGTCTGACCTGTCACAGCCGGGCAGGAGCCAGAGCAGAAGGTCAAATGGGTCATGAGAGCTTTGATAACTATGGTGCCTAATAACAAGGAATGCAAGTGTACTGTATAGCACTGTGTAGCATAATAATTGCTATGTATATGAGAAAGAAAAAGAACACAATGCAGAAAGACAAATGGTGTAAAGACTGGCTACTACTACTGGGTAGCCGCAGTGTTCGATGAATTCAAACCACCACCAGTACAGGCAGTTTGCTGGTGTGCTTGCCAACACAAGTGGTAAGCCCGTCGACAGGCAAACAGCTCGCTTGTGTTCGTAAGCACTGCTCGATCGTGTGGACGGGCCTTTACTGTTCTGTTATTACCCACTTTTTTTTTATATTATTATTATAACAAAAAGGGTCAAGCAGAAGTTGCTGTTGCTTGTCGACCTCTGCTACTAGTGCTGTGCTGCTGCTGTTGCTCTGTTTATCTTACTCTTGTAGCTCTTGTCACTGGTCACTAAGTTGGTGTTGCATCCCAGTTATACGTCACTGTTGTTCCTTGTGTTGATTAAGCTTCAGCCGTAAATGTTGTAGGAACCTGGTGTTCATGGTGTAAGAAATTGACTTGTAGTATGTTTTTAAGGTACTGGTACTTTGTTACGAAAATTTGGAAGGAGTACTATGGTAAGAAATTTGAGCTTAGACAACTGTATACGAAATTGGTAGATGTCTATCATACAAATACAGGTCTGTTCCTATTTCCCTTTGTCTTAACTTTCTTGCTTTGTTTAGTCTTGCTTCATAGATGTCATAAAAGTTTATTGAATCAAATACATAAATGGGTATAAGTAGACTAATAAATTTACTCGGTTTACAGCATTTCCTTTTAGTCTGGTGTACAGTATTCCCCTTCTCTCTGTTTAGCTTCTTTCCCACCATTTCCATGTGTGTTTTATTGCCACATAACTCTCCCACTCCTGGTATTAGTCCTTATTAAATAAACTACAGTACTGTAATTAGAGTCATGGCAATTCATTTCTAGGCATATCCACGAACTGCAGCTTCTGTAATTTTTTAAACGTGATTTCAATTGTGGATTTTCATGTGTGACAAGTTTTACGTATATTTACGGTTTGATATTGTGGAATTACACCCAAAAATGCAAATAATTTCATATTCTCATAAATGGAGCAAATGGCAAGAACAACCCATGGGATATACAAAAAGGAATAATATTTTCGAGTGGTACTGTGCAACGTTTTCGGCCCAACTTGGACCCTTCCTCTTCTTTCTCACCCTCCCCATTGTCATAGAAGGTATTGTACCACATGGAACCCATTACATTTATTCCTGAATGTTATCAGGACATGGTGATATGGATAATAATTTTTTGGTGTGTTGCATTAATATCAAAACATGATATAGTTTGCGAGTTATATTTTCATGCTTTTTAGTATACGGTAGGCATTTGCTAACTAGAGTGGCATTCAGAGAATTACACCTTCACCAATGGTTGAGCATTAGCTCCTCTAGAATTGTTCCTTCTCCCAAAAATTCATAATAGTCTATGAGCAAAGTCAGCCATATTTCACACTCAGTGACACTATCACCTAAAGTGGCATAGAATACTTAATTTTACAATACAGTATATATGTTTTAGACTTCATAAACAAGTGATGGGGTTTCAGTAATGATTATTGTGTCAGGAGTTGGCAGTAATGAGGTGTTGTCATCACAAAAGCACTAAATTATGGTCGTATTTTCCTCAGTTAAAAAAACTGTAAGTTTCTAGAATGTATTCTCTCTGATGCTGCAGCAATGTCTAGCAGGTGTATTTACTACAGTGTACTTGGATCTGATAGACACAATGTTAGATGACTTGGGGTATGTTGTCAGATTAATTTGAGTGAGTATACAGTATGTATTGTATCGGTAGTCATATTTCTGATCCACATCCAAGACCGAATCAAGAGGGAGCAGTGCTTGTCACAAAAAAAAAAAAAAAATCCAGTGGTACAATACAACCCATGTATCAGTGTGATGGTTGTGATGGAGATAAGTCAACTGAATTATATTATTATTTCAGATGACAATGTAGATGATCAACCATTAACTCAGTGGGTGATAGGTTAGACAAAGTTGCAAGTGTCACCATGGCAATATTGAAGTGACTGTTCATGTACAGTATTCTGATATGAGCAATGTCTGCCATTTATTTACAAACATTGTCCCTTTATATTAGCATAGATAACCAGGAATTACAAAATAAGTTAAATGATTACCGATATGAATAAATGGTAATTAATAGATTTTGTCACCTACATATATTTTTCTTTATAGTACATGTACTGTAGTAGTAATAATTTCATGGTGGTGATAAAATCTAAGTGTCATCTGGTAGGCCACTTGTGTTATGACACTCAATGACACATTTGACCGGTGAGCCATGAGTTTGACAACTTTGATCCAATCAAACTGGAAAGAAAATTAACAATTTAACTATCATTTTGGTAAGGCTTGTATTGTGGCTTTTTTTTTTTTTTTTTTTTTTTTTTTTTGTTATTACTGTATGTGATGAATGTGATATGTTAACTCCTAGTTTTAGATCTGAAGCTGTTAATGTAGTAAGAGTGGTACTTATGACAGTCATTATTGAATGGTAAAGCTAACAGGAGTATTATGGTATCTGTGTATCATACTTGTCTTGTGGTATATTCTGTAGAAAATTGTACTGTACAGTACTGTGTAATACTGTGTAGTCCTCAATTTGGTGGAAGTAAATAACTCTACAAATCACAAAGTATACCTTTATATGAAACTTGTGCTGTAGATGATGCTTATGTAGTCAGAAACCTTACAGCAATGATTTGACAATCTTGTAACATCTTGTTTTGTGGATTAAAGTCTATGGATGCTGCATGCCTTAATGTTGTATAATGTAGTGGATTGTAGAGCTGTTGTGGGTATTGAACCATATTATCATAGTATCATGGCTGATTCCTTACTTATACTGCATGTCTTGAAACTAGTCTAAAAGCAACTATCTTACTTGCCTAAAAGCAGTCTTCTGTGAACAGAGCATTTAAAATTGCAATATAAATGCATCCTGACATGAGGTCATTTAAGGCACATAAAATGTGATAAAATCACCTTGTCAGAAATAACTTAAGTTTTTTTTTTGCATCAAGTGTCCTTTTCAGGAGTGGAGTGTGGTGGCCATCCTTACCCAATGGTGTTAACCCCAGGCCTGGTGATTAACCCTACCCCTGTCCACAGTTGCTCCTGGGAAGCTGGAAGGTGAGCATATGTATCGGGTAATTCCTGAAGATGATTCCAGTCTAGAAGTGTCATCTCCACGTGATCAACAATCCCCTAGTCTCACCTCAGGCGCTCCTCCTACACGCAAGGATACAGACAAGACAGCTCGACGCAAGGTAAATGGCACATACACATTGCTGTCTTAACTAAAGACTGGAGGTAATATGTCACAATGGTGTTTAGCCTTGGTGATTAACTCAATTTCTGTGGCCTTTATATCATCTAGGATACCTTTGATAGTTTCCCTGGGTGATGATACTGTTGGTACTCAACCCTGTAAAAGTGGATGACAAGCTGAGGCAACTTGTGCTAACTCCTTCAATTGGGATTTGAATATCAGATAGAATGAACCAACAGCATTGCAATCAGAAACAGTGACCATGTGGTCATCAAGGCATTAGTCAGTCATGTCATACCAAAATACTGTACTATTGTTGTTGTTTGATGTTCTCCCAGGCAGAATGGCCTCCTGCCCCACAGACCCCGGGTACACTTTGGTCGCAGTGAAAAAACAAATTAAATTAATTAGGGGCTGACCCTATATGCCTGGGCTACCGAAGCACATCCTAGGGAAATGGGACCAGAGCTTACTGGACCAGGGAGTCTGGGGGCCTCCGACTGTCAGGGACATTGGGTAGAAGGTGTTTGATCCCACAGCCAGTGCTGTTGGCCCAAGTCCACATTACCACAAGAGCTACAAGTGAGACCAGCCCTGAATGGACCATAAAGGGGAGGGAGTTTAGACTGCTGTATGCAAAGGGAAATGCAACCCCGTGTGCTGGCGGTCCACACAGCAGTGGAAAAAAAAAAGGCCTCCGGTTGCAGTACACCTCATGTGGATTTTTAATCCATGTGGGCAGATCTTATCACTTCCACTAGAAAGTGACCAGATCCTACGACAATCTATATTCTAGCCCTGTGGAGGATGGCTAATATTCACAGAGAATAAAGTCAGCCCCCTTGGGTCGATACTGTACTGTAGATATAATTATCTTAAGCCTTGGACCGTTTTATACAGTACTGTACAATATTATGAGGACAAACTTTATTATAATTCATTCAACTCTGGTAAGGTATGAATATTTTTAGTTTCACATCAGTTAGAGCATTTCCTATTACTTATATTATTGCACCACAGCTTAACTATTCATTAAAATCTTTATTGCAGCAAGAAAAATTAAGGTCAAGAGAAGAAGCTCGGCAGCGAGAAGAAGAAAAAAAGAGAGCTAAAGACGAAGAAAAACTGAAAAAGGCAGCAGAGAAAGAAAAGGTACTGGTACTTCAAAATGTTTATTGTTATTAGCTCTAACATACTCAGCAAAGTCTATATTGGTACTGTATGTGGTTCACCAAGAATGTGGCTGTATTCAGAAATGTTTGGAGTGTAGTTGGTGTTGAACAATATCATGTTTACATTAGATGTCCTGTATTATAAATTCCTCTTATTCTTGTGTGATGGCAGGAACGAGAGAAAAAGAAATCTACCAAAGGGTCAACCAAGAGCGGTGGTGGTAAGGCTCCACCACAGCCAACTCTGGAAGACTTTGTTCAAGGGCCAGAGTGTGCTGTACCACTTTTCCTGGAGAAATGTGTTCAGTTTATTGAGACTGAAGGCCTTGATTCTGAGGGCATCTACAGAGTTCCTGGCAACAAAGTTCATGTGGAGCAGCTTACCACAAAATTCAAAGAAGGTATTATTGTTTCCCATTCACAACAGAATCAGATTATTTTACTTGTGATGAAGGGAAGTGGCAACCCCATCGCTCACCATTATTTAATATGGTGCAGTTATTCATGTATCCCTGTGTTATGGTGGAGGTTGAAGACTTCACTCTTTGCCACATCCATCCACTGAAAGTTGAACCAGTAATCTGTGGCTGTGGTACTATTAGGTGATCATGTGGTATGGTGTCAGATGTGAATTATTGATTCTTATTTGAGATTATCAATATTTTAAAGCATATTTCAGCTTTGTAGAAATAGCACAATACACCTAGGTCACAAATATTCCTGCTCAGCTGCCCTGCATTCCCACACACCACATTAGGACACCTTACTAATTCAAGCTGCTATGTCACATTTCTGTTTCATAAAGTTGGGTGATATATTGTGAATAATTTATAGAGTATAGAAGTACTGTAAATGCAAGTTACAATGAGAGTAAGTTAGGTTGTCCAAGCTGACTAAGATTGTACATGAAATACACACACACACACACAAGGCTTATGAGGTTTGGCACGATCACCCCGCCACTTATTGAACAGTTATTCTTTTTTGTATGTTTTGTGGCCATTCTTCTATGTTTTGTATAATGTATGTAACCTTCCCCAGCCTCTGTGCTCTTGTTCATTTGCTTATATTTATTCATGTGTTCATGTTTTTTTGTCCTTTTATTTAATTTTTTCACACTGTAAAGCATTTATATCATTATGTCACCCTTTCACAGACATCTAATACTTGTTTTCCCCACTTTGTCTCTTTTGCCCTCTCTATTTTGTACTGCTTTCACTTTAATTTTCTCCCAGTCCCTTGGGTGTTTTCCCTCCAATTTTTCATCCTGTCACCTTTTCACCCCTGTCTTTTCACATCCTGATAACCTCTGACATCTATACTCTCGGATTGTTTGAGGAACTAATTTAAAAATTCATAGGAGGATATATTGGTATTTTTCATGGTGGAAGTTATTTCTAACAGTTCACAATGCTTTTGAAGATTGCATGTTTCCAATGATAAATATTGATCTAAACAGTTATGGTATGCTGTATAGATAATTTATTCGGTAAGATCCTGCGTACCGGGAGTAATTGTTTATTTCAACACTAATGATTTATATTGGTTGTATGTTATGGTAATATTTTTGTTAGCTGTTTCCTGATTTTATCCAAGAATATTAACCCCGATAGTAGGGGAGGGCATGAAATATATCAGGGAAAGAGAGGGGTTGAGATACGGCTATGAAGATGAACGTCGGCCATGTAAACATAATAGAGAAACAAGATGGTTTGTATCCTTGCTTGTGATTGGTTGTATGTCATGACGTCATCGGCCTAGGCAGCCATGACGTCATGACCTGCTCAGCCAATAGCAATACACCATGTATTTACACCCGGTTATTTTACACCCAAGTCCTATCACATCATATGTATGTGATGTATATTGATATTATGAAATAAGTAAAGGAAATACAAAATTGGATATAAATTAAAAATGTAGAAAAAAATAATTTGAAAGTAACAAAACAAAAGATACCCCTGTTTTGTCGTATTTTACATTTTTACACCCAGTTAAATTTAATATCCTATATACACGTACTTCCTCTTAATTACGAGAACTCTGTCTCTATGTTTTGAATTCTATATTGCATTTCATACATATATTATTTTATGAAATTGAGTAGAAATCACTGTTAATTAACATTACCTTACCTGACCTAACCGAAACTGGGAGGGGGCAGACTACCGGGACCTAACCTGGGCAAACTACCGGGACCTAACCTGTGCAGACTACGGGACCTAACCTGTGCAGACTACGGGACCTAACCTGGGCAGACTACCGGGACCTAACCTGGGCAGACTACCGGGACCTAACCTGGGCAGACTACCGGGACCTAACCTGGACAGACTACCGGGACCTAACCTAGGCAACCTACCGGGACCTAACCGGGTGTCCTTCGGGACACCTGGTTCCTTTAAGCATAAATAGTACCAACTAATTAAAAAATGTACATTACATACCTTCTTCAAGTCCTTCTGTTTATCAAACTACGCAATATCATGAAGAAACTGGTTAGGGAATGTGTCCTTGTATTTCCATCTATACAGAAATTATTGAAGTTAACTCTATCGTATAGTTCCTCGGAAGTATGGCGTTCACCGTTCAGGATACGTAGCTTTAGCATAGTATCCTTCAAGACATTTCTATGATCTGGTCACTATAATCACTTAATTAACTACTCCACGAATAATGATTTTATCACTGTCTTGTTTGTGGATTACATCGAAAATCCGATTCGTATTAGTATAATTTATATCACCAGGAGGACGAGAGTGGGAAGTACACCACTACCACACAGACCAACAATATTATCATTACTGGCTCAGGCTCCAATTAATCAAATATACAATCCATTATTTGGCAACCACTACAAAGAATGCCAACTGCATGAATGTATTACGGAAGAAATGCACCAGCAATATGTCCACATAATAATAAAAAAATGTAAATGATGAACATGTAGTACCAAAGTAGGCTACAATATTTAACAATATCCACATATACAGGGTTTATGAACTGATTGAATAGCATTTATTTGCGTGTTTGCATATTGTATGGTAGGACAACCCTGCTTTGCTTATTTTTCAGCCAATAATAAGTGGTAAAGTACTGACGTTTTTTTATATAGGAGCCAATAAGTAATCGCAAACGTTCATGACGACATTTTCATCAACATCCAATAAAACGGCGACAAAGTTCGATGACGTCACCTCACGTTTGGACCAATACCGTGCGACCTTACAACAAGACTTTGGGACATTCAGTCTCACCTCCGACACCTCTATAAACAGTGACCACAACAAGTGCCCAAATTGACATTTTTATTCTGTAATTACTATTTATAATGCGTAACTTCCATGTTTAATCCTATTAAACAATCTCCGACATACAACACATATTAAAACTACAAGTTAACCATAAAAGTATTTCATTATAAGTGAAATATGTATAAATACAGTTACTCCCGGTACGCAGGATTATACCATTTATTCTTCTCTTTTTATGATGTCATAGTTACATTACATTATTTTGTTTATGACAGATAATGGAGTAGTGTTTGGTGAGTTGGATGTGCCAGTGAATGCTGCAGCTACGGCACTCAAGGATTACCTGAAGCAGATTCCACCACTCCTACCACAAGTCCAGCTTGAAGAACTCACATCCATTGCTAGTGAGTTGATACCCACACTTCATACTTAATACATCCCTTTCTGTTCTTTTCTTTGTCTTGAAGTTCCAGCCTCATAGAAAAAGGGAACTAGTGTGTTAATAATTATTATTATTATGTTGAATGAATTATAACTTGTGACTTACTATTTCACTACTGGTACAGGTATAGGAGACCGCAGCCTCAGGTTGCTAGGACTGAAAGAGATGCTCAACAGTTTACCGAGAATCAACTTTGAAGTCCTCAAGTTTATATTCCAGCATTTTGTTAAGTAAGTATTTCTTCCTTTTACAAGATGAATGCTAACTGTGATAATACAAATTATTAGAGGAAAAGTTATTACTGTATCTAGTTCCGCTCTTCCTCTTATTATCCTACATATGTTTATTGCACTAGAAAGAATTGTAGAGTAAGTGATGATTGCAAAGACTGATAAAGTTTGTTTCCTAATTTTAGGGTTGCAGAAAACTGTAAGCTGAATTCAATGGATAGCAAGAACCTGGCTATATGCTTCTGGCCAACACTGCTACACACACTCCAGTTTACTGACTTTGGCGAGTTTGAATCTCAGCGGCCACACATCGAAGATATTATCCAGACCATGATAGACCAGTTCCCCTTCCTGTTTCAGGGAAAGGAAGATTATGTCATGGTCTGATATTAAGCAGCGTTTTCCTGGTAAACATAACTTAATTTGTTTACATATAGCTATTTCTGGAAACTATTCAAATAAAAATATTGTAGCTAATGATGAACAAAAAGGTTATGTTTAACATGAAAACTTTACCCTCATTCCCTGCAGCTTGTCATGTCTGGCAGGAGTGTGTGTGTTTAGTGTGTATGGACACCACATACCACACAAGGGTACGGTGGCCTCTTGTCGGCTACCTCCCAGTTGGACACTCTTGGCCACGACTGTGAAATCCTTATTGATAAATTGTTTTTGAGAGATAAGAGTATTGATCCCAGAGTTGTGAAATGGATCTGGTGCTGATGGCTCTCAGTAGGGAAGTGTGGCCTAGCAGTGTCCCTATCTTCATGAACTGCCAAGTAAATGTCATATGCATCACCCACACACCCACACACATACATATTGATGTTGTGTATCTTATGAAAGTCAACCAAAGAAATTTAACTTTAGAAAGAGAAGATTTTTATTATTTCAGATGATGCAACTGAATGTTACCAAGCATTCACTGTAACATCAGTGATGATAATTGTAATATTTGAAAGGCTTGTGTATGTTCATTCCAAGTACATTATCTCCCTGTAGAGTCACACAATGGGTACCGGTACATGAGTGTCTTGGTTATTCTAATCAGTTATTCTCATAAGAATTCCCACACCTCGATGTCTATCCTTGCCTTGCCATTGATACCACCATTGGAGACCTGATTATTGACTTGACATCCAGGTGTGTGTGTGTGTGTGTGTGTGTACTGGGAGATTTATTCTTAATGGTTTAATAGAAAACAACTTTGTGGATATATTAGAATTCCAAAAAATTCTACCAATGTGGAAAAATCAACAAGCAAAGAAACTTTGTATAGGATGATAATATATCCTTAATATATAGACCTTTCAATAACATTTAAATTACAGACTAATACTTGAAAAAGTTTGTAGAGTTTGGATATTCATGTTACAAAGTTTTTACATTCCAAATTTAATTAATTTAATACTGTATAATGTAATATGAATGTAATGTAATAATGAAATTATATGATGCACTATTTTATCCAAGAATCCGATGTTGGAATTATGAAAAAGGAGAATAATGCAATATTTCACGTTATTGTACTTGAAGGTATATGGCCCAGCTCAAGCTGATAATGTTGCATATACTGGCTAAGCTATCTATCTTGTTTGGTATTAGAAATCTTATGCATCACAAGACTGAATTTTGTAAAAGTAATAATGTTGTATGTCAGCTATACATGCAGTATGTTACAGTTGGATTAACAATATTAAGGAATTTACTTCAGTGAAGTTTCTTATTTGATAAAAGTGATGAATGAATATCCAATGATTTCTTTGATGGCTACTAATGATAGTGCAACAAGACACACTACTTGCACTGAACACTACACATTTCATAAAGGATCCAAGGATTAGTAATTTCTTGAGTGTAGAAATTAATGATAATGGTGTCCTTTGTACAGATGTAACATAACACTCTGTCCTAGTGTGACTGTACAGAGAGTATGTACTCGATGATGAATTCTGTGCTGATTAATGAATCTCATTGTACTTGAAAATCTTGATATTTGATTCTGATCAAGAGGTAGTAATGGTATATATATATATACATATATGTATATATATATTATATAATGAACATTATATGAAGCCTTCCAGATAGGAGTGACACATCGACTAAGTTGACAGAAATGCTGTTATGCAATCTCTGCTTTAACCCTTATCAATAACATTTTTGCTTCTTGTATTCTAATTGCAGATTGACTTATGTAACAACAGCCATATGTATATATGATGGTTAAAAACTGTTTTGATTAATTTTTTCCTCAGTAGTGTCATTCTTTTACTTGTACCATACTGTTTGCAGTCTTATTCAGCTGGTACTCCATAGGTTAAAGCCTCATGTATTGAGTTTGTTTTCCACCATCTGTAATACCTCATAATAAGAGTAACATAACTGACTTTGGTCTTAATAGATTGATATGATAATCCTCTCTGTACAGCTTCATATTTTGATGTTTGGTACATTGTTTTAAGTGTACCATATCTCATTTTAGGTTATTGGGATATTCCAATGTGTTCAGTTACATATTTCCAAATAGGAAAAATGAAAGAAGAAAAAGGTAGTGAGATAAAAATAGTATTATGAGATTGCTGTGGAAGTTCTGAACAATATACTTTAGGTTGAAATTCAATATTAAGGGAGCAGTATTCAGTATTAATGTTGAAGTACAGCTGACTGGCTGTTATATAATGGGTTATCCTTCATGCTAGGCTGGGACTAAGGCCATAGCCATGCACAGTTGCCAGTTGACCCATTTTTGTATTGTGAATGTTACAAATTTCTATGGTGTGTGAGTACTTTTTGGAACACTAGAACTAATAGTGAGAGTTTTCACAGGAAAACAAACACTGCATTCTCATTTTACCAAGATTTCCTCACAGACTTGGGAAATTTACACTGTTAAAAGAAGTGCTAGATTGGCAGCGATGCAAACATAGGATCATATTCCAGAACAGTGTCATGGTTTCCCTCAGGGATGTGTAGTCCAATGTGTATGTATGTTGGAAATTAGCTGTTACTGGAAATACTGCCTAAAGCCTATACATTGAGAAAAGTAAAGTGAAATTGTACCTCGTATCGGTATTTTATCCAAGACAATGTCTGTGTCCTGTATTATGAAGCACATGAAAGAAATGTTATGGGTAAATCATTAACAATGACTGTTAGGATGCTATATAGATACTTTATGGATGTATCTTATCAGACATTATATCATTGCTTTGACCATCACTTTTCTATCATATGGCCCAAAATCAACAAAAAGGTATTATTATATTCAGCATCAATTGGCTGCCAACACCAACAAACACCAGTGATGGGTTGGGAAGCTTGGGATTCCATATAACACTGTTCTTGGATATGGCAGGTAATATGAAGCTCTCCCTCCTTCCCCTAGTTGTGCCAATATCCAAGAACAAGATAATTGTACCTGTTGATGCCCCACTTGGGAACTTGTCAGTTTCCAGTGTATTGCCTGAAGGTCAGTAGTGTGCCATGAGTTTTTTTTTTTTTTTCCACCCAGAAATTATTGCACAATGTCCAGACTGTTCTTTGGCATGAAAATGTACAGGCACAATAGCAGTTTGGAACAGTCCTTGAATCCATTAAGATGCTCTCATCACTCCTCTGGCTTTCTTTGGTCTCTCCCAGTGTTGTCCTCCCATGCCAGGAGTATAGGACTTTTCAGCTCCAGGTCTACTTGGAATTGTCAGTCTTCCTTCCAATTAACCTCTAGCTAGAGTCCTTTCCCCTGGCAGTGTGTGGCACATCCACAACCTCCACCTCACTCTCATTCAGTAAAGGCAACTTCTTTCTTGTTTTTGATTGGTCCTTTAGAAGGCATTGCATAGTACATTAGCGTAATTAAGGAGTATATCTCGTGGAAATACATTATTACTCTACCAAGTACCAATTTCTGACTATGGAGTGAGTGGAAGTGCCAGACTCAGACTAAATACAGTACTTTGCTGGGACAGGAGCTCACATATCAAACTGTTGAGTCTGGCCATGTGAAGCATTCCATAATAATGGCAGTTTCTGCTTTTCACATGTTGGCATCATCTCTGGAAGTATTGTAGTTTCATGATGTCATTTAAACGTTTTCATGACGTTAGTATCCTGCCATGTTATATCTGCAAATTTTGAGAAAGTGTCTATGACTCAATTCTTGCACAAGCACATCGAGCTGTGTCTGTGTACCTCAAGTGTTGTAAAAGAGATCAATATTTTCATTGTTGATCTGGCTGGTCATTATAATACATTCTAACTTGAAACTTAGGAAATCATTTTTTATATACATAAATATATATTTCCTGTTATGTCCTAGGTTTTAAGTGGTTCATAAGATTTAGCCATAGGTTTGTTCACATAATAGTTTTTTTCTATGAACTATATATAGAAATATGTTCTTAAATTGACCAAGTAACCTGACTTTGTTTAACTATAACTCTGTATAATGTATGACAAGTTATATGGGGTTAGTAAGAGCAACAACATTACATGAATGAGTGATTGTGCCATTGTTACTACGGCATACAAAGCAAGCAAGCAAACAGTGCCAATGCTAGTGTCGACATTTTGGTCTCATTGTCTCGCTAGTTGCTCCCTGTGACATTATTTTGTTACTTTGCCTCGTTTAGTGTATTAGCCATGTGGCTGCCAAGTGGTACTATGTGTGAAGTTAGCGCTATACTGTGTGTCATGCAGTGTCGAGTGATGGCAGGAGCCGCAGCTGAGGTCCCCACGGGTGACCCTTTTACTCATTAGTCGTAGCACAAACAGTCAATAGGACATCTAAACTTGGAAGATGACTAGCACTCTTACTGGCCTGAACTCCCATAAACCTCACTCCAGTCACCACTTTGGTTACTAAATAAGGCTTAAAGTTAGTGTTTTCACAATAGTCGGTAGCTGATGTTGCTGGTATAGATCACTACTAATGAACTTGGTGTTTGACTCAGTTGAAACAATAATGTTGCAATAAGTGATGATGTTTGGGGGTCTTGGAGAGTTCAAGACTGTGAGTTGATGCTGGCATAGTTTTTCCTTGGTGTCACTGTCATGGCACCTTGATTGAGTGCCAGATGTGTACAGTTTGTTGCATAATATGTTCCTTGCCTTGTTCTTTATATTGGAGTGTGTGGCCTATTTTCAAGTTCAGGTATAAATCTTAACTGTGTAGGTAATAAGATATAAGAATTATTCAAATTTACAAGTAACTAGCCATTCCTTCAATGGGTCATTTACACTCATTTGTTACAAGAGGTAATGTGTGTTGTACTCTTATGGTTAAAATATTGAAATCTTTGGAAAGAGAAGGTCCTGTATTTAATTTTATCTGTGATTGACTGAACCTAATTTACTCATACCATCCAATTACAACCCATTTACTTCTTACCTTGTAATTTTTACGAGTGTAATGAATGACAGAGTTTTAGTATATAACCAAAAAGAAGTACAGTACTAGTCATCAAAGCCCTGCCCACTCGACAGCATCATGTAAATTTATTAATGTATTGCACTACATATTCTTAAATTCATTGTATAAAGTATTACTGCTATACAGACTGTACAGCATATATGATTGAAAGAGTCCATGTACAGTGGAAAAGAGGAGAGAAATTTTAGTAGTATACTGTATAATGCATATTGGGATTAGTATACTACTAACTAAATAAACAGCATTTCCAGTTAATGATTGTTTCAACTCAAGAATGTATGAAGTAAAGATGATTAACAAGTTTAGGAGTTTACAAAAGGTTCAATATCAGAGAATAACTTGACAAATGTTATATGTGAATGAAAGTTCTCTGAGTTGGTATGGACACATGGAAAGAATGGTGAAAAAATATTTGTTGAAAGTGTGAAAAGATGGCAATGTTAAATATTAGATACAATGCAGACCACCTTTGTATTTAAGTGGTTTGAGGGTCCCAAATTTTCATATGTTAAGTGTTTTGTCAAGACATCCCATTGTAGTCCTCTCTCTCTCTTAGCTCTTTCAGTGTCCTGGATCAACAAGTGCTTCATGTGGGAAGGTGGTGCCTCTTGGGACATCTTGGCTAAGCACTTGAGTCCAACTAATTTTACATGGTTCTATTCCCTTTTCCTGTACATTTTCCTCCCCCCCCCCCCCCCCCCCCAATCCATTCAAGTCAGCTCGATGTAACTCCATAACTGGGATACTCTATACCACCACAGCCTGTGGAGACATAGGGCAGGGATTGCCCCAAGCATTACAAGCAGTTAGAGCATTCCAGATTTCTGTCACCCCTGCACCAAGCAAGAAAAGGCATGTGAGAACTGGCCACCAATGAAAGTAGTAAGAAGTACCAAATCCTCATGGCAATCAACTTAAGGTATTACTGTACTTTGTATCATAAGGCAGGCGACTACAGTAATCTCTCAATTATCCGGCGTATAGCAGCCGAGACCGTGTCGGATAATGTCAAAAGACGGATAATGCATCACTGCCCCCCCCCCCTCCGCCCGTAGCTCCTTCCAGCTCGTACAATGCTAATAACATTAATAATACACCTCTGTGTATGACAATAGGACCGTTCGCATTAAGCGTGGATCTAGGGGTTGACACCACATACATTACCTCCAGATTATTTTATTCATAATTTTATATTGGGTACATTAAAAAATCTGCATATAGACCCTTCTTTGTTATAATAATGTATTTATAATTATTTTAATATTCAAGTAAGCATCTTAAGAGTGCATATTAATGAGCTAGCAATATACTGTAGTTTGTGATGTTTTAATGTGTGTGCCGCAATGGATGAATATTCATCGGTTTTATATAAATGTTACAGTAAAATCTTCAAAACAGTAAATTTGTAAATTTCCTTGATTTTCCAGAAAATTTACAAAGTTACTGTTTCAATCAGTAAATTTACAAAATTACTAAAATTTGTAGGAAATTTACAAATATACTAATTTCATGAGCCAGTAATTTTACAAAATTACTGATTCATCGATTATGATTTTTTACACAAACGAGCAGAAGCACACATCATCTAAAGTCAAATGATCCAATTTATTCACAAAACAGGATTAAAAAGAACATAATTATCTAATGTATTCATAAAACAGGATTAAACAGAACATAAAGGGTGTGTATGTGGGGGGGGGGGGTGGCTTGTACTATGGTAGTGTCAACATAATAGGCTACTTATTTGGACATGTCAGACTGGAGTGACATTTGGAGTTACACTTGAGGTCGTTTCTGAGACGAGAACATTTATTTGTTCGAGGTCGTTTCTGAAACAAGAACATTTATTTGTTCTGCATCTCTTTGCCCCAAGCACACAGTTACATTTTGTGAAGCCTTGCCCACCTGATGCTGAATTCTGCTATGACGGCGGAACGCTAAGAAATTACTTTGTCAAGACAGACATCCTCATTGTTCAACAGTCTTTGTGGGCATAAATCAAACTGATTTTGGGAAAAGCCCCCTTTTAGCACACCAGCTTTCACCCCAATAGTGTATGTGTCTGTGGAAATGTCTCTATTCAAAATAACACCTAGAATGTTCCTGGCATCACCTCTGCCACGGTCTACCAACGGCACAGGAACTGACACATTGTCTCCCACACTTCACCACTTTTGAAATTGACTACTTCTTTTCACCATTATCTCTGCTTGAGATAGCTGGCCTGCAGATGCCGCTTTCCGAGCTCTTTTTATCCTCTCAACATGTACAGTCAGATCGTTGTCAGTTTCTGTAGCAGACGGAGGAGCTGATTCAGATGAATTAGATGTAGTGTTAGTTGAAGAGTGACCAGTTTCAGCAGTAGGGGCGGGTTCAGCCGAAGAGGAGGCAGTAGGGGCTGGATATGGTAATCATGTTGAGTTTTGGACGCTTGCAACACAGCTGCTTTTTTAACTTCTTGAAGCAGTGTTGAGTATTTCTCCTTGTTAAAAAAGCTATAGCCTTTTCCTGTCTGTTTAATATTCAGAAGTTACTCTTTGAAACTATCTTCAATACTGCTTGGGGTTGCCATTTTGACGATCAACAGCTTTGTAAGTTCCATCACATTTGTAAATTAGCGCTCGGTGTTCAGTTCATTCAGCTCTCCCACAACAACAAACAACAAGACGTGACGTGGGTGATGGTGTTTTGCCAACACAGCAACGGGGACTCGGGGAGAACCATGGAGGTATAATCTAAGAGGAGGCAGCATGACGTCACAGAGGTGAAGCCAATTTTCTATTGGTCGGCTGTCCTCCCTACCCCCCATTGACTCAAAACAAACCTCAGCTCATCACGTCGGACCATCAATTTCACCAACATTCTTTGCCATTGTTTAAGATAATGCTGGCGTGTTCAGCATATGGTTGTACCCAGAGAGACAGGAGTATTTCTACTACATTTCATATGTATGTTAAGAAAGTCATATAGAAAAATATACGACAGAAATTGACAAATCAACGAAGTGAATTTTATCACCTTCCTCGCACACCGCGACACGTACCCATGTCCTGTAGAATATTAATACTGTACACACAAAAACTGTAAAGCCAAGGCTATTATAGTGTTGTGATATCAAACTATTAAGGTATAACCTGACGTATATATAGCATTGACAGGGTTATAAAAGATAAACTGTCTCCATGGGGGGACCTATTTGTGCCTAAGTTAGGGTTGGCCTGAAGGATAACTCGAGTGTTGAGAGATTGTATTATGAATGTTTTAGCATATTTCATAATGTTTTATCAATGTATATTAAAAATTGCAACTTTCAAAACTTCAAAAACGCTAATTTATGCAAATTTATACAATTTTTAACGATTTTACTATTAAATGTGGCATCTTCACTACTCCCCAGAGATACAAGAGACATTGCCCTTTATATTTGGCAGAGAGGTAGGTAGGTAAGATGTGGGTGGTAGGTAGGTAAAATGTGGGTGGTAGATAGGTAAGATGTGGGTGGGTGGGTGGTAGTTAAGAAGTGGGTGGAAGGTAGGTAGGTAAGATGTGGGTGGTAGGTAGGTAGTGAAGATGTCAATAATTATATGGGTGGGTGGTAGTTAAGATGTGGGTGGTAGGTAGGTAGGTAGGTAAGATGTGGGTGGTAGGTAGGTAGGTAGGTAAGATGTGGGTGGTATGTAGGTAGGTAGGTGATGGTAATGGTAAAATTTTTACGGTGATGGTAATGGTAAAAATTTTACGGTGATGGTAATGGTAAAAATTTTACGGTGATGGTAATGGTAAAATATATATATATATATATAAATAAAATTATATTAAAAAAAAAATTATATTAAAAAAAAAGTTAATTATTACAAAAAAAAAATCAATAAAAAAAAATAGATATATATATAAATAAATAAATAAATAAATAAATGACGGCGGCGGCGGCGGCGTCGACGGTAGGGCGGCGTTGGGGCGGCGGGGCGGCGGCGGCAGGGCGGCGGCGGCGGCAGCGGGGCGGCGGCGGCGGCGGCTGGGCGGCGGTGGCGGCGACGATGATGACGAAAAAAAAAAATAATAATAATGATGATAATAAAAAATATAATAATAATAAAAAAAAGTTAATTATTACAAAAAAAAATAATCAATAAAAAAAATATATATATTATTTAAATGACAGAGTTGGCGGCGGCGGTGGGACAGCGGCGGGGTGACGGACTTGGACTGGGGGAGGGGAGGGGAGGGAAATGGGAAGGGGAAGGGGGAGGGGAGGGACATGGGAAGGGGAAGGGGGTGGGGAAGGGAAGGGAAAGAGAAGAATGGGGTTGGGAGGTTATGCTCTACCAAGGAGAAAAGTGAGTCTATAAAGAATATATATATATATATATTCAGACAGAGTCTGAAGATGTATTAAACGAAAGTACTCACTGTTTCTGTTTCCTTTCTCCAGTGGTTGTTTTGCATCTATTTGCTTCATGGTGTATTTGAAGTTACTGCATATATATATATATATATATATATATATATATATATATATATATGAGAGAGAGAGGAGATAGTTTGGAGAAAGTAAGAGTGAAGGATAATGAATACAAATATAACTTCACATTACACGTAACACATTAGGGAATCATATACAGGTCACTTATTGTTGCATACTCAACCCCAAATCTCTTCGCAGATTTAACTATTTTATTTGCTTTATATTTTTCTTTTTTTGTTAGACGTCCATACCAAACAGTAATCGAAAAACATATAACGGATTCCACCACTGACCTGTAGAATAAGGTGAGTATACTTCTATCTACTCTTAATGATTTCAACACACTTATAAAATTAATTCCCTGTCTACACTTCTTATACACTACAGTATTATTAGCTGTTCCTCGCAATGCTTCATTAATTACAACACCTACTAAATATTTATATTCCCACACTCTATCAACAGTTCCATTGCCTACTTTGATATTATCTGGTATTACCCTATTTACATTTTACATCTTTTTTACATTTAAATAGGATCATAACAAGCCACTGTGAAACTAGCCTTAATAATCGGCGTAGCAAACTACCAAACTACCGTCTCTAATCTTAACGACCAAAACAAACCACACCCACCCAGCCAGCAGGATAGCCGTTAGACCCTGCTGGTGGTGGGTTGGGCAACGACCGTTGGACTTGGACTGGGGGAGGGGAGGGGGAGGGGAGGGGAGGGACATGGGAAGGGGAAGGGGGAGGGGAGGGACATGGGAAGGGGAAGGGGGTGGGGAGGGACATTGAATGGGGAAGGGGAAGGGGGTGGGGAAGGGAAGGGAAAGAGAAGAATGGGGTTGGGAGGTTATGCTCTTACAAGAAGAAAAGTGAGTCTATAAAGAATGGGAGGAAGAATATATATATATATATATTCAGACAGAGTCTGAAGATGTATTAAACGAAAGTACTCACTGTTTCTGTTTCCTTTCTCCAGTGGTTGTTTTGCATCTATTTGCTTCATGGTGTATTTGAAGTTACTGCATATATATATATATATATATATATATATATATATATATATATATATATATATATATATATATATATATATATATATGAAAGAGAGAGGAGATAGTTTGGAGAAAGTAAGAGTGAAGGATAATGAATACAAATATAACTTCACATTACACGTAACACATTAGGGAATCATACATGTCTCACCTATCACACACATAATATTAAAAACTTTGCACACATACTTAAAATAGAGGGTATAATGTAAAATAAACTCTATTGTCAAAATACAAGATCTATATGATAAAAGGTTTAACATAGTGCAATCCCACACACACACACATACATCCATATATACACCCACACACACACATATACATATATACATACACACACACATGCAGTACAATGTAAAAGTATAAAACAAATAAAAGTCTACATCATCTACCTTCACACATACATACATACATACACCCATACATAAATACCTACACACAAATATACGTACATACATACACACACACATACAGTACAATGTAAAAAGTATAAAACCAATATAGTGTACATTCATCTACCTTCATCGTGATACCGTACCATTAAAAATGTGAAATACTATTAGGAACAAATGAATCTTTGAACCGATCTTTGGTAGCCTTAGGAACTGTCAACCTTTTACCTGATCTTAAGGGGGTGTGGGAATTAGGGGACAGGCTTGAGGGGGGACTGGGGGGTGCGGGAATAGGGGGACAGGCTAGGGGTGGGTAGAAAGCTTGTAACCTATTCCCGCACCCTCCTAACCTCCCCAAACCCCCCCAAGCCTGTCCCCCCACTCCCGCACCCCCCAAGCCTGTCCCCTGTTCCCACACCCCCACTTAAGAACACGTAATTATTATGCAAAGGAGGGTTTATATCAAACATAATCTTATCTGTTTGTTATAACACCAACTTATTATACAGGTCACTTATTGTTGCATACTCAACCCCAAATCTCTTCGCAGATTTAACTATTTTATTTGCTTTATATTTTTCTTTTTTTGTTAGACGTCCATACCAAACAGTAATCGAAAAACATATAACGGATTCCACCACTGACCTGTAGAATAAGGTGAGTATACTTCTATCTACTCTTAATGATTTCAACACACTTATAAAATTAATTCCCTGTCTACACTTCTTATACACTACAGTATTATTAGCTGTTCCTCGCAATGCTTCATTAATTACAACACCTACTAAATATTTATATTCCCACACTCTATCAACAGTTCCATTGCCTACTTTGATATTATCTGGTATTACCCTATTTACATTTTACATCTTTTTTACATTTAAATAGGATCATAACAAGCCACTGTGAAACTAGCCTTAATAATCGGCGTAGCAAACTACCAAACTACCGTCTCTAATCTTAACGACCAAAACAAACCACACCCACCCAGCCAGCAGGATAGCCGTTAGACCCTGCTGGTGGTGGGTTGGGCAACGACCGTTGGACTTGGACTGGGGGAGGGGAGGGGGAGGGGAGGGGAGGGACATGGGAAGGGGAAGGGGGAGGGGAGGGACATGGGAAGGGGAAGGGGGTGGGGAGGGACATTGAATGGGGAAGGGGAAGGGGGTGGGGAAGGGAAGGGAAAGAGAAGAATGGGGTTGGGAGGTTATGCTCTTACAAGAAGAAAAGTGAGTCTATAAAGAATGGGAGGAAGAATATATATATATATATATATATATATATATATATATATATATATATATATATATATATATATATATATATATATATTCAGACAGAGTCTGAAGATGTATTAAACGAAAGTACTCACTGTTTCTGTTTCCTTTCTCCAGTGGTTGTTTTGCATCTATTTGCTTCATGGTGTATTTGAAGTTACTGCATATATATATATATATATATATATATATATATATATATATATATATATGAGAGAGAGAGGAGATAGTTTGGAGAAAGTAAGAGTGAAGGATAATGAATACAAATATAACTTCACATTACACGTAACACATTAGGGAATCATATACAGGTCACTTATTGTTGCATACTCAACCCCAAATCTCTTCGCAGATTTAACTATTTTATTTGCTTTATATTTTTCTTTTTTTGTTAGACGTCCATACCAAACAGTAATCGAAAAACATATAACGGATTCCACCACTGACCTGTAGAATAAGGTGAGTATACTTCTATCTACTCTTAATGATTTCAACACACTTATAAAATTAATTCCCTGTCTACACTTCTTATACACTACAGTATTATTAGCTGTTCCTCGCAATGCTTCATTAATTACAACACCTACTAAATATTTATATTCCCACACTCTATCAACAGTTCCATTGCCTACTTTGATATTATCTGGTATTACCCTATTTACATTTTACATCTTTTTTACATTTAAATAGGATCATAACAAGCCACTGTGAAACTAGCCTTAATAATCGGCGTAGCAAACTACCAAACTACCGTCTCTAATCTTAACGACCAAAACAAACCACACCCACCCAGCCAGCAGGATAGCCGTTAGACCCTGCTGGTGGTGGGTTGGGCAACGACCGTTGGACTTGGACTGGGGGAGGGGAGGGGGAGGGGAGGGGAGGGACATGGGAAGGGGAAGGGGGAGGGGAGGGACATGGGAAGGGGAAGGGGGTGGGGAGGGACATTGAATGGGGAAGGGGAAGGGGGTGGGGAAGGGAAGGGAAAGAGAAGAATGGGGTTGGGAGGTTATGCTCTTACAAGAAGAAAAGTGAGTCTATAAAGAATGGGAGGAAGAATATATATATATATATATTCAGACAGAGTCTGAAGATGTATTAAACGAAAGTACTCACTGTTTCTGTTTCCTTTCTCCAGTGGTTGTTTTGCATCTATTTGCTTCATGGTGTATTTGAAGTTACTGCATATATATATATATATATATATATATATATATATATATATATATATATATATATATATATATATATATATGAGAGAGAGAGGAGATAGTTTGGAGAAAGTAAGAGTGAAGGATAATGAATACAAATATAACTTCACATTACACGTAACACATTAGGGAATCATATACAGGTCACTTATTGTTGCATACTCAACCCCAAATCTCTTCGCAGATTTAACTATTTTATTTGCTTTATATTTTTCTTTTTTTGTTAGACGTCCATACCAAACAGTAATCGAAAAACATATAACGGATTCCACCACTGACCTGTAGAATAAGGTGAGTATACTTCTATCTACTCTTAATGATTTCAACACACTTATAAAATTAATTCCCTGTCTACACTTCTTATACACTACAGTATTATTAGCTGTTCCTCGCAATGCTTCATTAATTACAACACCTACTAAATATTTATATTCCCACACTCTATCAACAGTTCCATTGCCTACTTTGATATTATCTGGTATTACCCTATTTACATTTTACATCTTTTTTACATTTAAATAGGATCATAACAAGCCACTGTGAAACTAGCCTTAATAATCGGCGTAGCAAACTACCAAACTACCGTCTCTAATCTTAACGACCAAAACAAACCACACCCACCCAGCCAGCAGGATAGCCGTTAGACCCTGCTGGTGGTGGGTTGGGCAACGACCGTTGGACTTGGACTGGGGGAGGGGAGGGGGAGGGGAGGGGAGGGACATGGGAAGGGGAAGGGGGAGGGGAGGGACATGGGAAGGGGAAGGGGGTGGGGAGGGACATTGAATGGGGAAGGGGAAGGGGGTGGGGAAGGGAAGGGAAAGAGAAGAATGGGGTTGGGAGGTTATGCTCTTACAAGAAGAAAAGTGAGTCTATAAAGAATGGGAGGAAGAATATATATATATATATATTCAGACAGAGTCTGAAGATGTATTAAACGAAAGTACTCACTGTTTCTGTTTCCTTTCTCCAGTGGTTGTTTTGCATCTATTTGCTTCATGGTGTATTTGAAGTTACTGCATATATATATATATATATATATATATATATATATATATATATGAGAGAGAGAGGAGATAGTTTGGAGAAAGTAAGAGTGAAGGATAATGAATACAAATATAACTTCACATTACACGTAACACATTAGGGAATCATATACAGGTCACTTATTGTTGCATACTCAACCCCAAATCTCTTCGCAGATTTAACTATTTTATTTGCTTTATATTTTTCTTTTTTTGTTAGACGTCCATACCAAACAGTAATCGAAAAACATATAACGGATTCCACCACTGACCTGTAGAATAAGGTGAGTATACTTCTATCTACTCTTAATGATTTCAACACACTTATAAAATTAATTCCCTGTCTACACTTCTTATACACTACAGTATTATTAGCTGTTCCTCGCAATGCTTCATTAATTACAACACCTACTAAATATTTATATTCCCACACTCTATCAACAGTTCCATTGCCTACTTTGATATTATCTGGTATTACCCTATTTACATTTTACATCTTTTTTACATTTAAATAGGATCATAACAAGCCACTGTGAAACTAGCCTTAATAATCGGCGTAGCAAACTACCAAACTACCGGATCTAATCTCAACGACCAAAATAAACAATGATATCGTATGGCAGGAATTACTATATCCATTGTATTGTACGATGGTATGGTAATGGTACGAATGGCCCTGATGTTGTTTGTCTATGGAGACATCGTACCTTTAATCACACATCGTATGCAACACAAATTAATGTTCTTAAATTCATAACAGGCATAACAAAAAGAGAAAGTGATTTCGAGCGTTTGGCAACCCACCACCACTCCCCACACCCCCCCCCCCTGAAAAACCGTTACAGCCCAGGCGGTGGTGGGTTGGGCTGCTCGCCAGTCAGTCTAGTCTTGACCTACGTGCCGTACGGGTCTCGTAGGCCTACCGCTCCTCCGTGATTTAAATTTAAGGATACAGTGGTGTCATTACGTTGGTATATACTCTATACCAATATACTGTGTGTGTGTCCAATTGGAAAGTGGATGTGTGTGTATATTCAGGAACAATATACAGGATGATTCAGAAATGCGTGCCGAAAATCCGCAGGTGTATTCCTGGCACATAATTGAATGTAAATTAGTCAATAATGATTTTGGAAATTCTCAATAGTTTATAAGTTATAGTGCCTTCAAGGTTTGAACAGCCATGACACACATTTCTTGATAACTATCCCTGAAACTCCGTCCCTGGTAATTTTGCTGTGACTGTACACTCTACAGCTTTTGTCATATTCTTTAGTAACTTTTACTGTGTTTCCAATGCCTTCATGGGAGTTAAGTAATTTCACACGTGCCTGAAAGATTTTGGTACAATCCCTAGATTTAAACACACTCTTCAAACCTTGAAGGCACTATAACTTATAAACTATTGAGAATTTCCAAAATTGTTATTGACTAATTTACATTCAATTATGTGCCAGGAATACACCTGCGGATTTTCGGCACGCATTTCTGAATCATCCTGTATATACTCCAAAATAATGCTATGAAACTTAGCATAGTGTTACAACAAGTGATTATAGTGTTACAACATGAAAGATATGTGTATTACAAGTGATTAATAATAATGAGAGAGGCCATGTGTGGAGCAACATCTACTGGTGGAGTGGAACATAGAATAACCACCAAGACAACAGACGGTAAGTACTGAATTATTATCCTATTTACCTTACCTTACAGAACCTTACAGCAGTACGGTACTGGACGCAGGTCTACGCCTCTATGTCCAGATCATATTTAGGGTCTTGTTCTACTGTGACCTAACCTAGCTTAATGTGGACCAGGGCAAACTATTTAATTATTATTTCTTTTCAGATGGAATTTTTTTTCTTTTTTATTATTATTATTATTATTATTATTATTATTATTTCTTTTCAGATGGAATTTTTTTTCTTTTTTATTATTATTATTATTATTATTATTATTATTATTATTATTATTTCTTTTCAGATGGATTTTTTTTCTTTTTTATTATTATTATTATTATTATTATTATTATTATTATTATTATTATTATTATTTCTTTTCACATGAACTTTTTTATCTTTTATATTATTATTATTTTGATTATTATTATTATTTCTTTTCAGATGGAATTTTTTTTCTTTTTTATTATTATTATTATTATTATTATTATTATTATTATTATTATTATTATTATTATTATTATTATTATTATTATTATTATTATTATTTCTTTTCAAATGGATTTTTTTTTCTTTTTTATTATTATTATTATTATTATTATTATTATTATTATTATTATTATTATTATTTCTTTTCAGATGGATTTTTTTTTCTTTATTATTATTATTATTATTATTATTATTATTATTATTATTATTTCTTTTCAGATGGAATTTTTTTTCTTTTTTATTATTATTATTATTATTATTATTATTATTATTATTATTATTATTATTATTATTATTATTATTATTATTATTATTATTATTATTATTATTATTATTATTATTATTATTATTATTATTATTATTATTATTATTATTTCTTTTCAGATGGATTTTTTTTATTATTATTATTATTATTATTATTATTATTATTATTATTATTATTTCTTTTCAGATGGAATTTTTTTTCTTTTTTATTATTATTATTATTATTATTATTATTATTATTATTATTATTATTATTATTATTATTATTATTATTATTATTATTATTATTATTATTATTATTATTATTATTATTATTATTATTATTATTTCTTTTCAGATGGATTTTTTTTTCTCTTTTATTATTATTATTATTATTATTATTATTATTATTATTATTATTTCTTTTCAGATGGAATTTTTTTTCTTTTTTATTATTATTATTATTATTATTATTATTATTATTATTATTATTATTATTATTTCTTTTCTGATGGATTTTTTTTCTTTTTTATTATTATTATTATTATTATTATTATTATTATTATTATTATTATTATTATTATTATTATTATTATTTCATTTCAGATGGAATTTTTTTTCTTTTTTATTATTTTTATTATTATTATTATTATTATTATTATTATTATTATTATTATTATTATTTCATTTCAGATGGAATTTTTTTTCTTTTTTATTATTATTATTATTATTATTATTATTATTATTATTATTATTTCTTTTCAGATGGAATTTTTTTTCTTTATTATTATTATTATTATTATTAATATTATTATTATTATTATTATTATTATTATTATTATTATTATTATTATTATTTCTTTTCAGATGGAATTTTTTTTCTTTTTTTTATTATTATTATTATTATTATTATTTCTTTTCAGATGGAATTTTTTTTCTTTTTTATTATTTTTATTATTATTATTATTATTATTATTTCTTTTCAGATGGAATTTTTTTTCTTTTTAATTATTATTATTATTATTATTGTTATTATTATTTCTTTTCAGATGGAATTTTTTTTCTTTTTTATTATTATTATTATTATTATTATTATTATTATTATTATTATTATTATTATTATTATTATTATTATTATTATTTCTTTTCAGATGGATTTTTTTTCTTTTTTAATATTATTATTATTATTATTATTATTATTATTATTATTATTATTATTATTTCATTTCAGATGGAATTTTTTATCTTTTTTATTATTATTATGATTATTATTATTATTTCTTTTCAGATGGAATTTTTTTTCTTTTATTATTATTATTATTATTATTATTATTATTATTATTATTATTATTATTATTATTATTATTATTATTATTATTATTATTATTATTATTTCTTTTCAGATGGATTTTTTTTTCTTTTTTATTAATATTATTATTATTATTATTATTTCTTTTCAGATGGAATTTTTTTTCTTTATTATTATTATTATTATTATTATTATTATTTCTTTTCAGATGGATTTTTTTTTCTTTTTTTTTATTATTATTATTATTATTATTATTATTATTTCTTTTCAGATGGAATTATTTTCTTTTTTATTATTATTATTATTATTATTATTATTATTATTATTATTATTATTATTTCTTTTCAGATGGAATTTTTTTTATTATTATTATTATTATTATTATTATTATTATTATTATTATTATTATTTCTTTTCAGATGATTTTTTTTTCTTTTTTATTATTATTATTATTATTATTATTATTATTATTATTATTATTATTATTATTATTATTATTATTATTATTATTATTATTTCTTTTCAGATGGAATTTTTATTCTTTTTTATTATTATTATTATTATTATTATTATTATTATTATTTCTTTTCAGATGGAATTTTTTTTCTTTTTTATTATTATTATTATTATTATTATTATTATTATTATTATTATTATTATTATTATTATTATTATTATTATTATTTCTTTTCAGATGGATTTTTTTTTTCTTTTTTATTATTATTATTATTATTATTATTATTATTATTATTATTTCTTTTCAGATGGAATTTTTATTATTATTATTATTATTATTATTATTATTATTATTATTATTATTATTATTATTTATTTTCTGATGGATTTTTTTTCTTTTTTATTATTATTATTATTATTATTATTATTATTATTATTATTATTATTATGATAAATATTATTTCTTTTCAGATGGAATTTTTTTTCTTTTTTATTATTATTATTATTTCTTTTCAGATGGAATTTTTTTTCTTTTTTATTATTATTATTATTATTATTATTATTATTATTTCTTTTCAGATGGAATTTTTTGTCTTTATTATTATTATTATTATTAATATTATTATTATTATTATTATTATTATTATTATTATTATTATTATTATTATTACTTCTTTTCAGATGGATTTTTTTTTCTTTTTTTTTATTATTATTATTATTATTATTTCTTTTCAGATGGATTTTTTTTTCTTTTTTATTATTTTTATTATTATTATTATTATTATTATTATTATTATTATTATTATTATTATTATTATTATTATTATTATTATTATTATTATTATTATTATTATTATTATTATTATTATTATTATTATTATTTCTTTTCAGATGGAATTTTGGTAAGATCCTGCGTACCGGGTGTAATTGTTTATTTCAACACTAATGATTTATATTGGTTGTATGTTATGGTAATATTTTTGTTACCTGTTTCCTGATTTTATCCTAGAATATTAACCCCGATAGTAGGGGAGGGCATGAAATATATCAGGGAAAGAGAGGGGTTGAGATACGGCTATGAAGATGAACGTCGGCCATGTAAACATACTAGAGAAACAAGATGGCTTGTATCCTTGCTTGTGATTGGTTGTATGTCATGACGTCATCGGCCTAGGCAGCCATGACGTCATGACCTGCTCAGCCAATAGCATTACACCATTTATTTACACCCGGTTATTTACACACAAATCCTATTACATCATATGTATGTGATGTATAATGATATTATGAAATAAGTAAAGGAAATACATAATTGGATATAAATTAAAAATGTAGAAAATAATAATTTGAAATTAACAAAACAAAAGATACCCCTGTTTTGTCGTATTTTTCATTTTTACACCCAGTTAAATTTAATATCCTATATACACGTACTTCCTCTTAATTACGAGAACTCCGTCTCTATGTTTTGAATTCTATATTGCATTTCATACATATATTATTTTATGAAATTGAGTAGAAATCACTGTTAATTAACATTACCTTACCTGACCTAACCGAAACTGGGAGGGGGCAGACTACCGGGACCTAACCTGGGCAAACTACCGGGACCTAACCTGGGCAAACTACCGGGACCTAACCTGGGCAAACTACCGGGACCTAACCTGGGCAGACTACCGGGACCTAACCTGGACAGACTACCGGGACCTAACCTGGGCAGACTACCGGGACCTAACCTGGGCAGACTACCGGGACCTAACCTGGGCAGACTACCGGGACCTAACCTGGACAGACTACCAGGACCTAACCTGGGCAAACTACCGGGACCTAACCTGGGCAAACTACCGGGACCTAACCTGGGCAGACTACCGGGACCTAACCTGGGCAGACTACCGGGACCTAACCTGGACAGACTACCGGGACCTAACCTAGGCAAACTACCGGGACCTAACCGGGTGTCTTTCGGGACACCTGGTTCCTTTAAGCAGAAAGAGTACCAACTAATTAAAAAATGTACATTACATACCTTCTTCAAGTCCTTCTGTTTATAAAACTATGCAATATCATGAAGAAAATGGTTAGGGAATGTGTCCTTGTATTTCCATCTATACAGTTAACTCTCTCGTATAGTTCCTCGGAAGTATGGCGTTCACCGTTCAAGATACGTAGCTTTAGCATAGTATCCTTCAAGAAATTTCTATGATCTGGTCACTATAATCACTTAATTAACTCCTCCACGAATAATTATTTTATCACTGTCTTGTATGTGGATTACATCGAAAATCCGATTCGTATTATTATAATTTATATCACCAGGAGGACGAGATTGGGAAGTACACCACTACCACACAGACCAACAATATTATCATTACTGGCTCAGGCTCCAATTAATCAAATATACAATCCATTATTTGGCAACCACTACAAAGAATGCCAACTGCATGAATGTATTACGGAAGAAATGCACCATCAATATGTCCACATAATAATCTAAAAATGTAAATGATGAACATATATTACCAAAGTAGGCTACAATATTGCATATACAGGGTTTAAGAACTGATTGGATAGCATTTATTTGCGTGCTTGCATATTGTATGGTAGAACAACCCTGCTTTGCTTATTTTTCAGCCAATAATAATAATCTCAAAACGTTGATGACGACATTTTCATCAACATCCAATAAAACGGCGACAAAGTTCGATGACGTCACCTCACGTTTGGACCAATACCGTGCGTCCTTACAACAACACTTTGGGACACTCAGTCTCACCTCCGACGCCTCTATAAAGTGATCACAACAAGTGCCCAAATTGACATTTTTATTCTGTAATTACTATTTATATTGCGAAACTTTCATTTTTTCCCTCTTTCAATACACCAGACAGACAACTAACAATATGCAAGAAAGGAAATATCATTTTCTTGTAAGATATGTGATAATTGTGTGAATATAGTTACACCCGCTACGCAGGATTATACCGGAATTTTTTTTCTTTTTAATTATTATTATCATTATTATTGTTATTATTATTTCTTTTCAGATGGAATTTTTTTTCTTTTTTATTATTATTATTATTATTATTATTATTATTATTATTATTATTATTATTATTATTATTATTATTATTATTATTATTATTATTATTTCTTTTCAGATGGATTTTTTTTTCTTTTTTATTATTATTATTATTATTATTATTATTATTATTATTATTATTATTATTATTATTTCATTTCAGATGGACTTTTTTATCTTTTTTATTATTATTATGATTTTTATTCTTATTTCTTTTCAGATGGAATTTTTTTTCTTATATTATTATTATTATTATTATTATTATTATTATTATTATTATTATTATTATTATTATTATTATTATTATCATTATTATTATTATTATTATTATTATTATTATTATTATTATTATTATTATTTCTTTTCAGATGGAATTTTTTTTTCTTTTTTATTAATATTATTATTATTATTATTATTTCTTTTCAGATGGAATTTTTTTTCTTTATTATCATTATTATTATTATTATTATTTCTTTTCAGATGGATTTTTTTTTCTTTTTTATTATTATTATTATTATTATTTCTTTTCAGATGGAATTTTTTTTCTTTTTTATTATTATTATTATTATTATTATTATTATTATTATTATTATTTCTTTTCAGATGGAATTTATTTTCTTTTTTATTATTATTATTATTATTATTATTATTATTATTATTATTATTATTATTATTATTATTATTATTATTATTATTTCTTTTCAGATGGAATTTTTTTTCTTTTTTATTATTATTATTATTATTATTATTATTATTATTATTATTATTATTATTATTATTTCTTTTCAGATGGAATTTTTATTCTTTTTTGTTATTATTATTATTATTATTATTATTATTATTATTATTATTATTATTTCTTTTCAGATAGAATTTTTTTTCTTTTTTATTATTATTATTATTATTATTATTATTATTATTATTATTATTATTATTATTATTATTATTATTATTATTATTATTAATATTATTATTATTTCTTTTCAGATGGAAGTTTTTTTCTTTGTTATTATTATTATTATTATTATTATTATTATTATTATTATTATTATTATTATTATTATTATTATTATTATTATTATTATTATTATTATTATTATTATTATTATTATTATTATTATTATTATTTCTTTTCAGATGGAATTTTTTTTCTTTTTTATTATTATTATTATTATTATTATTATTATTTCTTTTCAGATGGATTTTTTTTTCTTTTTATTTTTTATTATTATTATTATTGTTATTATTATTATTATTATTATTTCTTTTCAGATGGATTTTTTTTCTTTTTTATTATTATTAATTATTATTATTATTATTATTATTATTATTATTATTATTATTATTATTATTATTATTATTATTATTATTATTATTATTATTTCTTTTCAGATAGAATTTTTTTTCTTTTTTATTATTATTATTATTATTATTATTATTATTATTATTATTATTATTATTATTATTTCTTTTCAGATGGAATTTTTTTTCTTTTTTATTATTATTATTATTATTATTATTATTATTATTATTATTTCTTTTCAGAAGGATTTTTTTTTCTTTATTATTATTATTATTATTATTATTATTATTATTATTATTATTATTATTATTATTATTTCTTTTCAGATGGAATTTTTTTTCTTTTTTATTATTATTATTTCTTTTCAGATGGAATTATTATTATTTTTTTAATATTATTATTATTATTATTTCTTTTCAGATGGAATTTTTTTTCTTTTTTATTATATTTATTATTATTATTATTATTATTATTATTTCTTTTCAGATGGATTTTTTTTTCTTTTTAATTATTATTATTAATATTATTATTATTATTATTATTATTATTATTATTATTATTTCTTTTCAGATGGAATTTTTTTTCTTTTTTATTATTATTATTATTATTATTATTATTTCTTTTCAGATGGAATTTTTTTTCTTTTTTTTTATTATTATTATTATTATTATTATTATTATTATTATTATTATTATTATTATTATTATTATTATTATTATTTCTTTTCAGATGGACTTTTTTATCTTTTTTATTATTATTATGATTATTATTATTATATCTTTTCAGATGGAATTTTTTTTCTTTTATTATTATTATTATTATTATTATTATTATCATTATTATTATTATTATTATTATTATTATTATTATTATTATTATTATTATTATTATTATTATTTCTTTTCAGATGGAATTTTTTTTCTTTTTTATTAATACTATTATTATTATTATTATTATTTCTTTTCAGATGGAATTTTTTTTCTTTATTATTATTATTATTATTATTATTTCTTTTCAGATGGAATTTTTTTTCTTTTTTTTTATTATTATTATTATTATTTTTATTATTATTATTATTATTATTATTATTATTATTATTATTATTATTATTATTTCTTTTCAGATGGAATTTTTTTCTTTTTTGTTATTATTATTATTATTATTATTATTATTATTTCTTTTCAGATTGAATTTTTTTCTTTTTTATTATTATTATTATTATTATTATTATTATTATTATTATTATTATTATTATTATTATTTCTTTTCAGATGGAATTTTTTTTCTTTTTTATTATTATTATTATTATTATTATTATTATTATTATTATTATTATTATTATTATTATTATTATTATTATTATTATTATTATTATTATTATTATTATTATTATTATTATTATTATTATTATTATTATTATTATTATTTCTTTTCAGATGGATTTTTTTTTCTTTTTTATTATTATTATTATTATTATTATTATTATTATTTCTTTTCAGATGGACTTTTTTTATCTTTTTTATTATTATTATTTCTTTTCAGATGGAATTTTTTTTCTTTTTTATTATTTTTATTATTATTTCTTTTTAGATGGAATTTTTTTCTTTTTTATTATTATTATTATTATTATTATTATTATTATTTTCTTTTCAGACGGAATTTTTTTTCTTTTTTATTATTATTATTATTATTATTATTTCTTTTCAGATGGAACTTTTTTTTTTTTTTTTATTATTATTATTATTATTATTATTATTATTATTATTGTTGTTTCTTTTCAGATGGAATTTTTTTTCTTTTTTATTATTATTATTATTATTATTATTATTATTATTATTATTATTATTATTATTATTTCTTTTCAGATGGAATTATTTTTCTTTTTTATTATTATTATTATTATTTATTTTCAGATGGAATTTTTTTATTATTATTATTATTATTATTATTATTATTATTATTATTATTTCTTTTCAGATGATTTTTTTTTTCTTTTTTATTATTATTATTATTATTATTATTATTTCTTTTCAGATGGAATTTTTTTTCTTTTATATTATTATTATTATTATTATTATTATTATTATTATTATTATTATTATTATTTCTTTTCAGATGGAATTTTTTTCTTTTTTATTATTATTATTATTATGATTATTATTATTATTATTTCTTTTCAGATGGATTTTTTTTTCTTTATTATTATTATTATTATTATTATTATTATTATTATTATTATTTCTTTTCAGATGGAATTTTTTTTCTTTTTTATTATTATTATTATTATTATTATTATTATTATTATTATTATTATTATTATTATTATTATTATTATTATTATTATTATTTCTTTTCAGATGGAATTTTTATTCTTTTTTATTATTATTATTATTATTATTATTATTATTATTATTATTATTTCTTTTCAGATGGAATTTATTTTCTTTTTTATTATTATTATTATTATTATTATTATTATTATTATTATTATTATTATTATTATTATTATTATTATTATTATTATTTCTTTTCAGATGGAATTTTTTTTCTTTTTTATTATTATTATTATTATTATTATTATTATTATTATTATTATTATTATTATTATTTCTTTTCAGATGGAATTTTTATTCTTTTTTGTTATTATTATTATTATTATTATTATTATTATTATTATTATTATTATTTCTTTTCAGATAGAATTTTTTTTCTTTTTTATTATTATTATTATTATTATTATTATTATTATTATTATTATTATTATTATTATTATTATTATTATTATTATTATTAATATTATTATTATTTCTTTTCAGATGGAAGTTTTTTTCTTTGTTATTATTATTATTATTATTATTATTATTATTATTATTATTATTATTATTATTATTATTATTATTATTATTATTATTATTATTATTATTATTATTATTATTATTATTATTATTATTATTATTTCTTTTCAGATGGAATTTTTTTTCTTTTTTATTATTATTATTATTATTATTATTATTATTTCTTTTCAGATGGATTTTTTTTTCTTTTTATTTTTTATTATTATTATTATTGTTATTATTATTATTATTATTATTTCTTTTCAGATGGATTTTTTTTCTTTTTTATTATTATTAATTATTATTATTATTATTATTATTATTATTATTATTATTATTATTATTATTATTATTATTATTATTATTATTATTATTATTATTTCTTTTCAGATAGAATTTTTTTTCTTTTTTATTATTATTATTATTATTATTATTATTATTATTATTATTATTATTATTATTATTTCTTTTCAGATGGAATTTTTTTTCTTTTTTATTATTATTATTATTATTATTATTATTATTATTATTATTTCTTTTCAGAAGGATTTTTTTTTCTTTATTATTATTATTATTATTATTATTATTATTATTATTATTATTATTATTATTATTATTTCTTTTCAGATGGAATTTTTTTTCTTTTTTATTATTATTATTTCTTTTCAGATGGAATTATTATTATTTTTTTAATATTATTATTATTATTATTTCTTTTCAGATGGAATTTTTTTTCTTTTTTATTATATTTATTATTATTAT
The DNA here is from genome assembly GCA_034508575.1 of Petrolisthes manimaculis. Lineage (NCBI taxonomy): Eukaryota > Metazoa > Arthropoda > Malacostraca > Decapoda > Porcellanidae > Petrolisthes > Petrolisthes manimaculis. Next base: position 88,981 of record JAWZYT010001428.1, on the reverse strand, counting down.
TATTATTATTATTATTTCTTTTCAGATGGATTTTTTTTTCTTTTTAATTATTATTATTAATATTATTATTATTATTATTATTATTATTATTATTATTTCTTTTCAGATGGAATTTTTTTTCTTTTTTATTATTATTATTATTATTATTATTATTTCTTTTCAGATGGAATTTTTTTTCTTTTTTTTTATTATTATTATTATTATTATTATTATTATTATTATTATTATTATTATTATTATTATTATTATTATTATTTCTTTTCAGATGGACTTTTTTATCTTTTTTATTATTATTATGATTATTATTATTATATCTTTTCAGATGGAATTTTTTTTCTTTTATTATTATTATTATTATTATTATTATTATCATTATTATTATTATTATTATTATTATTATTATTATTATTATTATTATTATTATTATTATTATTTCTTTTCAGATGGAATTTTTTTTCTTTTTTATTAATACTATTATTATTATTATTATTATTTCTTTTCAGATGGAATTTTTTTTCTTTATTATTATTATTATTATTATTATTTCTTTTCAGATGGAATTTTTTTTCTTTTTTTTTATTATTATTATTATTATTTTTATTATTATTATTATTATTATTATTATTATTATTATTATTATTATTATTATTTCTTTTCAGATGGAATTTTTTTCTTTTTTGTTATTATTATTATTATTATTATTATTATTATTTCTTTTCAGATTGAATTTTTTTCTTTTTTATTATTATTATTATTATTATTATTATTATTATTATTATTATTATTATTATTATTATTTCTTTTCAGATGGAATTTTTTTTCTTTTTTATTATTATTATTATTATTATTATTATTATTATTATTATTATTATTATTATTATTATTATTATTATTATTATTATTATTATTATTATTATTATTATTATTATTATTATTATTATTATTTCTTTTCAGATGGATTTTTTTTTCTTTTTTATTATTATTATTATTATTATTATTATTATTATTTCTTTTCAGATGGACTTTTTTTATCTTTTTTATTATTATTATTTCTTTTCAGATGGAATTTTTTTTCTTTTTTATTATTTTTATTATTATTTCTTTTTAGATGGAATTTTTTTCTTTTTTATTATTATTATTATTATTATTATTATTATTATTTTCTTTTCAGACGGAATTTTTTTTCTTTTTTATTATTATTATTATTATTATTATTTCTTTTCAGATGGAACTTTTTTTTTTTTTTTTATTATTATTATTATTATTATTATTATTATTATTATTATTGTTGTTTCTTTTCAGATGGAATTTTTTTTCTTTTTTATTATTATTATTATTATTATTATTATTATTATTATTATTATTATTATTATTATTTCTTTTCAGATGGAATTATTTTTCTTTTTTATTATTATTATTATTATTTATTTTCAGATGGAATTTTTTTATTATTATTATTATTATTATTATTATTATTATTATTATTATTTCTTTTCAGATGATTTTTTTTTTCTTTTTTATTATTATTATTATTATTATTATTATTTCTTTTCAGATGGAATTTTTTTTCTTTTATATTATTATTATTATTATTATTATTATTATTATTATTATTATTATTATTATTTCTTTTCAGATGGAATTTTTTTCTTTTTTATTATTATTATTATTATGATTATTATTATTATTATTTCTTTTCAGATGGATTTTTTTTTCTTTATTATTATTATTATTATTATTATTATTATTATTATTATTATTTCTTTTCAGATGGAATTTTTTTTCTTTTTTATTATTATTATTATTATTATTATTATTATTATTATTATTATTATTATTATTATTATTATTATTATTATTATTATTTCTTTTCAGATGGAATTTTTATTCTTTTTTATTATTATTATTATTATTATTATTATTATTATTATTATTATTATTATTATTATTATTATTATTTCTTTTCAGATGGAATTTTTTTTCTTTTTTAATATTATTATTATTATTATTATTATTATTATTATTATTATTATTATTATTATTATTATTTCTTTTCAGATGGAAGTTTTTTTCTTTGTTATTATTATTATTATTATTATTAATATTATTATTATTATTATTATTATTATTATTTCTTTTCAGATGGAATTTTTTTTCTTTTTTATTATTATTATTATTATTATTATTATTATTTCTTTTCAGATGGATTTTTTTTCTTTTTCTTTTTTATTATTATTATTATTGTTATTATTATTATTATTATTATTTCTTTTCAGATGGATTTTTTTTCTTTTTTATTATTATTAATTATTACTATTATCATTATTATTATTATTATTATTATTATTATTATTATTATTATTATTATTATTATTATTATTATTATTATTATTTCTTTTCAGATAGAATTTTTTTTCTTTTTTATTATTATTATTATTATTATTATTATTATTATTATTATTATTATTATTATTATTATTTCTTTTCAGATGGATTTTTTTTTCTTTTTTATTATTATTATTATTATTATTATTATTATTATTATTATTATTATTTCTTTTCAGATGGAATTTTTTTTCTTTATTATTATTATTATTATTATTATTATTATTATTATTATTATTATTATTATTATTATTATTATTATTATTTCTTTTCAGATGGAATTTTTTTTCTTTTTTATTATTATTATTTCTTTTCAGATGGAATTATTTATTTTTTTATTATTATTATTATTATTATTATTTCTTTTCAGATGGAATTTTTTTTCTTTTTTATTATATTTATTATTATTATTATTATTATTATTTCTTTTCAGATGGAATTTTTTTTCTTTTTAATTATTATTATTATTATTATTATTATTATTATTATTATTATTATTATTATTATTATTATTATTTCTTTTCAGATGGATTTTTTTTTCTTTATTATTATTATTATTATTATTATTATTATTATTTCTTTTCAGATGGAATTTTTTTTCTTTTTTATTATTATTATTATTATTATTATTATTATTATTATTATTTCTTTTCAGATGGACTTTTTTATCTTTTTTATTATTATTATGATTATTATTATTATTTCTTTTCAGATGGAATTTTTTTTCTTTTATTATTATTATTATTATTATTTTTATCATTATTATTATTATTATTATTGTTATTATTATTATTATTATTATTATTATTATTATTATTTCTTTTCAGATGGATTTTTTTTTCTTTTTTATTAATATTATTATTATTATTATTATTTCTTTTCTGATGGATTTTTTTTTCTTTATTATTATTATTATTATTATTATTATTTCTTTTCAGATGGAATTTTTTTTCTTTTTTATTATTATTATTATTATTATTATTATTATTATTATTATTATTATTTCTTTTCAGATGGAATTTTTTTCTTTTTTATTACTATTATTATTATTATTATTATTATTATTATTATTATTATTATTATTTCTTTTCAGATGGAATTTTTTTCTTTTTTATTATTATTATTATTACTATTATTATTATTATTATTATTATTATTATTATTATTATTATTATTATTATTATTATTATTATTTCTTTTCAGATGGATTTTTTTTTCTTTTTTATTATTATTATTATTATTATTATTATTATTATTATTATTATTATTATTATTTCTTTTCAGATGGAATTTTTTTTATTATTATTATTATTATTATTATTATTATTATTATTATTATTATTATTATTATTATTATTATTATTATTATTATTATTATTATTATTATTATTTCTTTTCAGATGATTTTTTTTCTTTTTTATTATTATTATTATTATTATTATTATTATTATTATTATTATTATTATTATTATTATTATTATTATTATTATTATTATTATTATTATTATTATTATTATTATTTCTTTTCAGATGGAATTTTTTTTCTTTTTAATTATTATTATTATTATTATTATTATTATTATTATTATTATTATT
>JAWZYT010001428.1:72500-82500 GCA_034508575.1 Petrolisthes manimaculis | reverse complement strand
TATTATTATTATTATTATTATTATTATTATTATTTCTTTTCAGATGGACTTTTTTATCTTTTTTATTATTATTATGATTATTATTATTATTTCTTTTCAGATGGAATTTTTTTTCTTTTATTATTATTATTATTATTATTTTTATCATTATTATTATTATTATTATTGTTATTATTATTATTATTATTATTATTATTATTATTATTTCTTTTCAGATGGATTTTTTTTTCTTTTTTATTAATATTATTATTATTATTATTATTTCTTTTCTGATGGATTTTTTTTTCTTTATTATTATTATTATTATTATTATTATTTCTTTTCAGATGGAATTTTTTTTCTTTTTTATTATTATTATTATTATTATTATTATTATTATTATTATTATTATTTCTTTTCAGATGGAATTTTTTTCTTTTTTATTACTATTATTATTATTATTATTATTATTATTATTATTATTATTATTATTTCTTTTCAGATGGAATTTTTTTCTTTTTTATTATTATTATTATTACTATTATTATTATTATTATTATTATTATTATTATTATTATTATTATTATTATTATTATTTCTTTTCAGATGGATTTTTTTTTCTTTTTTATTATTATTATTATTATTATTATTATTATTATTATTATTATTTCTTTTCAGATGGAATTTTTTTTATTATTATTATTATTATTATTATTATTATTATTATTATTATTATTATTATTATTATTATTATTATTATTATTATTATTATTATTATTATTATTATTATTATTATTATTTCTTTTCAGATGATTTTTTTTCTTTTTTATTATTATTATTATTATTATTATTATTATTATTATTATTATTATTATTATTATTATTATTATTATTATTATTATTATTATTATTATTATTATTATTATTATTATTATTATTATTATTATTATTATTATTTCTTTTCAGATGGAATTTTTTTTCTTTTTAATTATTATTATTATTATTATTATTATTATTATTATTATTATTATTTCTTTTCAGATGGAATTTTTTTCTTTATTATTATTATTATTATTATTATGATTATTATTATTATTATTTCTTTTCAGATGGATTTTTTTTCTTTTTTATTATTATTATTATTATTATTATTATTATTATTATTATTATTATTATTATTATTATTATTATTATTTCTTTTCAGATGGAATTTTTTTTCTTTTTTATTATTATTATTATTATTATTATTATTGTTATTATTATTATTATTATTATTATTATTATTATTATTATTATTATTATTATTATTTCTTTTCAGATGGATTTTTTTTCTTTTTTATTATTATTATTATTATTATTATTATTATTATTATTATTATTATTTCTTTTCAGATGGAATGTTTTTTTCTTTTTTATTATTATTATTATTATTATTATTATTATTATTATTATTATTATTATTATTATTATTATTATTTCTTTTCAGATGGAATTTTTTTCTTTTTTATTATTATTATTATTATTATTTTTTTTTTTTTCAGATGGAATTTTTTTTCTTTTTTATTATTATTATTATTATTATTATTATTATTATTATTATTTCTTTTCAGATGGAATTTTTTTTCTTTATTATTATTATTATTATTATTATTTCTTTTCAGATGGAATTTTTTTTCTTTATTATTATTATTATTATTATTATTATTATTATTATTATTATTATTATTATTATTATTATTATTATTATTATTATTATTATTATTATTATTATTATTATTTCTTTTCAGATGGAATTTTTTTTCTTTATTATTATTATTATTATTATTATTATTATTATTATTATTATTATTATTATTATTATTATTATTATTATTATTATTATTATTATTATTATTATTATTATTATTATTATTTCTTTTCAGATGGAATTTCTTTTCTTTTTTATTATTATTATTATTATTATTATTATTATTTCTTTTCAGATGATTTTTTTTTCTTTTTTATTATTATTATTATTATTATTATTATTTTTTCTTTTCAGATGGAATTTTTTTCTTTTTCATTATTATTATTATTATTATTATTATTATTATTATTATTATTATTATTATTATTATTATTATTATTATTATTATTATTATTATTATTATTATTATTTCTTTTCAGATGGAATTTTTTTTCTTTTTTATTATTATTATTTCTTTTCAGATGGAATTTTTTTTCTTTTTTATTATTATTATTATTATTATTATTATTTCTTTTCAGATGGAATTTTTTTCTTTTTTATTATTTTTATTATTATTATTATTATTATTATTATTATTATTATTATTATTATTATTATTATTATTATTATTATTATTATTATTATTATTATTATTATTATTATTATTATTATTTTTATTATTATTATTTCTTTTCAGATGGAATTTTTTTTCTTTTTAATTATTATTATTATTATTATTATTATTATTATTATTATTATTTCTTTTCAGATGGAATTTTTTTCTTTTTTATTATTATTATTATTATTATTATTATTATTATTATTATTATTATTATTATTATTATTATTATTATTATTATTATTATTATTATTATTATTTCTTTTCAGATGGATTTTTTTTTCTTTTTTATTATTATTATTATTATTATTATTATTATTTCTTTTCAGATGGATTTTTTTTTCTTTTTTATTATTATTATTATTATTATTATTATTATTTCTTTTCAGATGGACTTTTTTTATCTTTTTTATTATTATTATGATTATTATTATTATTTCTTTTTAGATGGATTTTTTTTTCTTTTTTATTATTATTATTATTATTATTATTATTATTATTATTATTATTATTATTTCTTTTTATATGGAATTTTTTTCTTTTTTATTATTATTATTATTATTATTATTATTATTATTTTCTTTTCAGACGGAATTTTTTTTCTTTTTTATTATTATTATTATTATTATTATTTCTTTTCAGATGGAACTTTTTTCTTTTTTATTATTATTATTATTATTATTATTATTATTATTATTGTTATTTCTTTTCAGATGGAATTTTTTTTCTTTTTTATTATTATTATTATTATTATTTCTTTTCAGATGGAATTATTTTTCTTTTTTATTATTATTATTATTATTATTATTATTATTATTATTATTATTATTATTATTATTATTATTATTATTATTATTATTATTATTATTATTATTATTATTTCTTTTCAGATGGAATTTTTTTTTTTATTATTATTATTATTATTATTATTATTATTTCTTTTCAGATGATTTTTTTTTCTTTTTTATTATTATTATTATTATTATTATTATTTCTTTTCAGATGGAATTTTTTTTCTTTTTTATTATTATTATTATTATTATTATTATTATTATTATTATTATTATTATTTCTTTTCAGATGTAATTTTTATTCTTTTTTTTTTATTATTATTATTATTATTATTATTATTATTATTATTATTATTATTATTATTATTATTTCTTTTCAGATGGAATTTTTTTTCTTTTTTATTATTATTATTATTATTATTATTATTATTATTATTATTATTATTATTATTATTATTATTATTATTATTATTATTATTATTATTATTTCTTTTCAGATGGAATTTTTTTTCTTTGTTATTATTTTTATTATTATTATTATTATTATTATTATTATTATTATTATTATTATTTCTTTTCAGATGGAATTTTTTTCTTTTTTATTATTATTATTATTATTATTATTATTTTTTTTTCAGATGGAATTTTTTTTCTTTTTTATTATTATTATTATTATTATTATTATTATTATTATTTCTTTTCAGATGGAATTTTTTTTCTTTATTATTATTATTATTATTATTATTATTATTATTATTATTATTATTATTATTATTATTATTATTATTATTATTATTATTATTATTATTTCTTTTCAGATGGAATATTTTTTCTTTTTTATTATTATTATTATTATTATTATTATTATTTCTTTTCAGATGGAATTTTTTTTCTTTTTTATTAATATTATTATTATTATTATTATTATTATTATTATTATTTCTTTTCAGATGGATTTTTTTTTCTTTTTTATTATTATTATTATTATTATTATTTCTTTTCAGATGGAATTTTTTTTCTTTTTTATTATTATTATTATTATTATTATTATTATTATTATTATTATTATTATTATTATTATTTCTTTTCAGATGGAATTATTTTTCTTTTTTATTATTATTATTATTATTTATTTTCAGATGGAATTTTTTTATTATTATTATTATTATTATTATTATTATTATTATTATTTCTTTTCAGATGATTTTTTTTTTCTTTTTTATTATTATTATTATTATTATTATTATTTCTTTTCAGATGGAATTTTTTTTCTTTTATATTATTATTATTATTATTATTATTATTATTATTATTATTATTATTATTATTATTTCTTTTCAGATGGAATTTTTTTCTTTTTTATTATTATTATTATTATGATTATTATTATTATTATTTCTTTTCAGATGGATTTTTTTTTCTTTATTATTATTATTATTATTATTATTATTATTATTATTATTATTTCTTTTCAGATGGAATTTTTTTTCTTTTTTATTATTATTATTATTATTATTATTATTATTATTATTATTATTATTATTATTATTATTATTATTATTATTATTTCTTTTCAGATGGAATTTTTATTCTTTTTTATTATTATTATTATTATTATTATTATTATTATTATTATTATTATTATTATTATTATTATTATTATTTCTTTTCAGATGGAATTTTTTTTCTTTTTTAATATTATTATTATTATTATTATTATTATTATTATTATTATTATTATTATTATTATTATTTCTTTTCAGATGGAAGTTTTTTTCTTTGTTATTATTATTATTATTATTATTAATATTATTATTATTATTATTATTATTATTATTTCTTTTCAGATGGAATTTTTTTTCTTTTTTATTATTATTATTATTATTATTATTATTATTTCTTTTCAGATGGATTTTTTTTCTTTTTCTTTTTTATTATTATTATTATTGTTATTATTATTATTATTATTATTTCTTTTCAGATGGATTTTTTTTCTTTTTTATTATTATTAATTATTACTATTATCATTATTATTATTATTATTATTATTATTATTATTATTATTATTATTATTATTATTATTATTTCTTTTCAGATAGAATTTTTTTTCTTTTTTATTATTATTATTATTATTATTATTATTATTATTATTATTATTATTATTATTATTATTATTTCTTTTCAGATGGATTTTTTTTTCTTTTTTATTATTATTATTATTATTATTATTATTATTATTATTATTATTATTTCTTTTCAGATGGAATTTTTTTTCTTTATTATTATTATTATTATTATTATTATTATTATTATTATTATTATTATTATTATTATTATTATTATTTCTTTTCAGATGGAATTTTTTTTCTTTTTTATTATTATTATTTCTTTTCAGATGGAATTATTTATTTTTTTATTATTATTATTATTATTATTATTTCTTTTCAGATGGAATTTTTTTTCTTTTTTATTATATTTATTATTATTATTATTATTATTATTTCTTTTCAGATGGAATTTTTTTTCTTTTTAATTATTATTATTATTATTATTATTATTATTATTATTATTATTATTATTATTATTATTATTATTTCTTTTCAGATGGATTTTTTTTTCTTTATTATTATTATTATTATTATTATTATTATTATTTCTTTTCAGATGGAATTTTTTTTCTTTTTTATTATTATTATTATTATTATTATTATTATTATTATTATTTCTTTTCAGATGGACTTTTTTATCTTTTTTATTATTATTATGATTATTATTATTATTTCTTTTCAGATGGAATTTTTTTTCTTTTATTATTATTATTATTATTATTTTTATCATTATTATTATTATTATTATTGTTATTATTATTATTATTATTATTATTATTATTATTATTTCTTTTCAGATGGATTTTTTTTTCTTTTTTATTAATATTATTATTATTATTATTATTTCTTTTCTGATGGATTTTTTTTTCTTTATTATTATTATTATTATTATTATTATTTCTTTTCAGATGGAATTTTTTTTCTTTTTTATTATTATTATTATTATTATTATTATTATTATTATTTCTTTTCAGATGGAATTTTTTTCTTTTTTATTACTATTATTATTATTATTATTATTATTATTATTATTATTATTATTATTTCTTTTCAGATGGAATTTTTTTCTTTTTTATTATTATTATTATTACTATTATTATTATTATTATTATTATTATTATTATTATTATTATTATTATTATTATTATTATTATTTCTTTTCAGATGGATTTTTTTTTCTTTTTTATTATTATTATTATTATTATTATTATTATTATTATTATTATTATTATTATTTCTTTTCAGATGGAATTTTTTTTATTATTATTATTATTATTATTATTATTATTATTATTATTATTATTATTATTATTATTATTATTATTATTATTATTATTATTATTATTATTATTATTATTATTATTATTATTATTATTATTTCTTTTCAGATGATTTTTTTTCTTTTTATTATTATTATTATTATTATTATTATTATTATTATTATTATTATTATTATTATTATTATTATTATTATTATTATTATTATTATTATTATTATTATTATTATTTCTTTTCAGATGGAATTTTTTTTCTTTTTAATTATTATTATTATTATTATTATTATTATTATTATTATTATTATTATTTCTTTTCAGATGGAATTTTTTTCTTTATTATTATTATTATTATTATTATGATTATTATTATTATTATTTCTTTTCAGATGGATTTTTTTTCTTTTTTATTATTATTATTATTATTATTATTATTATTATTATTATTATTATTATTATTATTATTATTATTATTATTATTTCTTTTCAGATGGAATTTTTTTTCTTTTTTATTATTATTATTATTATTATTATTATTATTATTATTATTATTATTATTATTATTATTATTATTATTATTATTATTATTATTTCTTTTCAGATGGATTTTTTTTCTTTTTTATTATTATTATTATTATTATTATTATTATTATTATTATTATTATTTCTTTTCAGATGGAATGTTTTTTTCTTTTTTATTATTATTATTATTATTATTATTATTATTATTATTATTATTATTATTATTATTATTATTATTATTATCTCTTTTCAGATGGAATTTTTTTCTTTTTTATTATTATTATTATTATTATTTTTTTTTTTTTCAGATGGAATTTTTTTTCTTTTTTATTATTATTATTATTATTATTATTATTATTATTATTATTTCTTTTCAGATGGAATTTTTTTTCTTTATTATTATTATTATTATTATTATTTCTTTTCAGATGGAATTTTTTTTCTTTATTATTATTATCATTATTATTATTATTATTATTATTATTATTATTATTATTATTATTATTATTATTATTATTATTATTATTATTATTATTATTATTATTATTATTATTATTATTATTATTATTATTATTTCTTTTCAGATGGAATTTCTTTTCTTTTTTATTATTATTATTATTATTATTATTATTATTTCTTTTCAGATGATTTTTTTTTCTTTTTTATTATTATTATTATTATTATTATTATTATTATTTTTTCTTTTCAGATGGAATTTTTTTCTTTTTCATTATTATTATTATTATTATTATTATTATTATTATTATTATTATTATTATTATTATTATTATTATTATTATTATTATTATTATTATTATTATTATTATTTCTTTTCAGATGGAATTTTTTTTCTTTTTTATTATTATTATTTCTTTTCAGATGGAATTTTTTTTCTTTTTTATTATTATTATTATTATTATTATTATTATTTCTTTTCAGATGGAATTTTTTTCTTTTTTATTATTTTTATTATTATTATTATTATTATTATTATTATTATTATTATTATTATTATTATTATTATTATTATTATTATTATTATTATTATTATTATTATTATTATTATTATTATTATTATTATTATTATTATTATTATTATTATTATTATTATTTTTATTATTATTATTTCTTTTCAGATGGAATTTTTTTTCTTTTTAATTATTATTATTATTATTATTATTATTATTATTATTATTTCTTTTCAGATGGAATTTTTTTCTTTTTTATTATTATTATTATTATTATTATTATTATTATTATTATTATTATTATTATTATTATTATTATTATTATTATTATTATTTCTTTTCAGATGGAATTTTTTTTCTTTTTTATTATTATTATTATTATTATTATTATTATTTCTTTTCAGATGGATTTTTTTTCTTTTTCTTTTTTATTATTATTATTATTGTTATTATTATTATTATTATTATTTCTTTTCAGATGGATTTTTTTTCTTTTTTATTATTATTAATTATTACTATTATCATTATTATTATTATTATTATTATTATTATTATTATTATTATTATTATTATTATTTCTTTTCAGATAGAATTTTTTTTCTTTTTTATTATTATTATTATTATTATTATTATTATTATTATTATTATTATTATTATTATTATTATTATTTCTTTTCAGATGGAATTTTTTTTCTTTTTTATTATTATTATTATTATTATTATTATTATTATTATTATTATTATTATTTCTTTTTAGATGGAATTTTTTTTCTTTATTATTATTATTATTATTATTATTATTATTATTATTATTATTATTATTATTATTATTATTATTATTATTATTATTATTATTATTATTATTATTATTATTATTATTATTATTATTATTATTATTATTTCTTTTCAGATGGATTTTTTTTTCTTTTTTATTATTATTATTTCTTTTCAGATGGAATTATTTATTTTTTTATTATTATTATTATTATTATTATTTCTTTTCAGATGGAATTTTTTTTCTTTTTTATTATATTTATTATTATTATTATTATTATTATTTCTTTTCAGATGGAATTTTTTTTCTTTTTAATTATTATTATTATTATTATTATTATTATTATTATTATTATTATTATTATTATTATTATTATTATTATTATTATTATTATTATTATTATTTCTTTTCAGATGGATTTTTTTTTCTTTATTATTATTATTATTATTATTATTATTATTATTATTATTTCTTTTCAGATGGAATTTTTTTTCTTTTTTATTATTATTATTATTATTATTATTATTATTATTATTATTATTTCTTTTCAGATGGACTTTTTTATCTTTTTTATTATTATTATGATTATTATTATTATTTCTTTTCAGATGGAATTTTTTTTCTTTTATTATTATTATTATTATTATTTTTATCATTATTATTATTATTATTATTGTTATTATTATTATTATTATTATTATTATTATTATTATTTCTTTTCAGATGGATTTTTTTTTCTTTTTTATTAATATTATTATTATTATTATTATTTCTTTTCTGATGGATTTTTTTTTCTTTATTATTATTATTATTATTATTATTATTTCTTTTCAGATGGAATTTTTTTTCTTTTTTATTATTATTATTATTATTATTATTATTATTATTATTATTATTATTTCTTTTCAGATGGAATTTTTTTCTTTTTTATTACTATTATTATTATTATTATTATTATTATTATTATTATTATTATTATTTCTTTTCAGATGGAATTTTTTTCTTTTTTATTATTATTATTATTACTATTATTATTATTATTATTATTATTATTATTATTATTATTATTATTATTATTATTATTATTTCTTTTCAGATGGATTTTTTTTTCTTTTTTATTATTATTATTATTATTATTATTATTATTATTATTATTATTTCTTTTCAGATGGAATTTTTTTTATTATTATTATTATTATTATTATTATTATTATTATTATTATTATTATTATTATTAT
>JAWZYT010001428.1:2500-67500 GCA_034508575.1 Petrolisthes manimaculis | reverse complement strand
TTATTATTATTATTATTTCTATTCAGATGGAATTTTTTTTCTTTTTAATTATTATTATTATTATTATTATTATTATTATTATTATTATTATTATTTCTTTTCAGATGGAATTTTTTTCTTTTTTATTATTATTATTATTATTATTGTTATTATTATTATTATTATTATTATTATTATTATTATTATTTCTTTTCAGATGGAATTTTTTTTCTTTTTAATGATTATTATTATTATTATTATTATTATTATTATTATTATTATTTCTTTTCAGATGGAATTTTTTTTCTTTTTTATTATTATTAATATTATTATTATTATTATTATTATTATTTCTTTTCAGATGGAATTGTTTTTCTTTTTTATTGTTATTATTATTATTATTATTATTATTATTATTATTATTTCTTTTCAGATGTAATTTTTTTTCTTTTTTATTATTATTATTATTATTATTATTATTATTATTATTATTATTATTATTATTATTATTATTATTATTATTATTATTATTTCTTTTCAGATGGATTTTTTTCTCTTTTTTATTATTATTATTATTATTATTATTATTTCTTTTCAGATTGAATTTTTTTTCTTTTTTATTATTATTATTATTATTATTATTATTATTATTATTATTATTATTATTATTATTATTATTATTATTATTATTATTATTATTATTATTATTATTATTATTATTATTATTATTTCTTTTCAGATGGATTTTTTTTTCTTTTTTATTATTATTATTATTATTATTATTATTATTATTTCTTTTCATATGGATTTTTTTTTCTTTTTATTATTAATATTTATATTATTATTATTTCTTTTCAGATGGAATTTTTTTTCTTTTTTATTATTATTATTATTAATTTTTTTTTCAGATGGAATTTTTTTTCTTTTTTATTATTATTATTATTATTATTATTATTATTATTATTATTATTATTTCTTTTCAGATGGAATTTGTTTTCTTTTTTATTATTATTATTATTATTTCTTTTCAGATGGAATTTTTTTTCTTTTTTATTATTATTATTATTATTATTATTTCTTTTCAGATGGAATTTTTTTTCTTTTTTATTATTATTATTATTATTATTATTATTATTATTATTATTATTATTATTTCTTTTCAGATGGATTTTTTTTTCTTTTTTATTATTATTATTATTATTTCTTTTCAGATGGATTTTTTTTTATTTTTTATTATTATTATTATTATTATTATTATTATTATTATTATTATCATTATAGGCCTTGGGCCTATGGTTCGTTACTTGTGAGGTGCTTGGCTACAACGAAATGAAATTTAAGTGAAAAAAGATGTAGTTTGTTGACAGGCAAACAGTAAAATATTATTACTATCTGCTTGTCAACAAACTATAACTTTTGCTCACTTTCCTTCCTGTTGTAGGTATCTCACAAGTAGCGAGGCGTACCAGATTCACGTGTGGTCATCTGTACTTGTTGTTATTTCTCTGTAACGTTATAATACGGTCTGTGGGTTGGTATGTAAGCTATCACCTTCTCTTTTACTATACATTTTGCATAAAATAAGCTATTCATTTATTATTCAATTCATTCTTTCATTCATACTCCTAGGAAAAGTTTGCGAGCAGAGGTAATGCTCTAGCTGGAAACAGCGATATTTAATGGGTTTAAGTACTTTTGATAATATACAGAATTGGATAATTTTATGTAGTTATCATATATGGAACAAATTCAAGTCTCTTTCTGGCTATGATTTTAGGATATATGAGAAAATAAGACCATAATTATAATGGGAGTAAGGCGGGCGAGGCAATGTTTTGAGTCAATGGGTGTACAGGACGAGCGGCTCATGCCGCCTCCTCTTAGATTATACCTCCATGGGGAGAACCACAGGAGGATTGACAAAAATATATACGTTTTCTATGTGTTTCGGGTCTTAACTCCCTTGTGACAGGGTCGCGCGGATTGTAAATCTACGTGTCTTAAGACCTCACAAGATGGCTGCCCACAGTGCCGAAATTGTTTTGAGTATAAGGTCTTAATGTTTTGAGTATGTGGACCTAACTCGCCTGGGGAAGTTACGACGTCCCAAATGAGATACGACGTCGTAAATTTCTTTGAGAATCCGGCCCCCCGTTCTGCAGTTACCTCATGTACTAAACTATTTTTTTTCCAGTTAATGAAGCAGTTTGAAGCAGTTTACTGATTCATCGATAACTATCTTGAATATTGCTTGGGTTTGCGATGCAGTATTTTTTTGCAGTTTGAAGCAGTTTAATGATTCATCAATAACGATCAGTAAATTTGTAAATTTCCTGCAAATCTTAGTAATTTTGTAAATTTACTGATTGAAACAGTCACTTTGTAAATTTACTGAAAATTCTAGGAAATTTACAAATTTACTGTTTTGAAGATTTTACTGTAACATATACATATGAATATTTCTTGATTTTTAATGTAATATAAATATTCCAAGTGACCACCAACAAAGGTAATAACAGAAAAAGAAATTATTTCAGCAGATACTCACTGCCTGCAGTACAACATGCTTAACAAATCAAAACAATAACAAACACACCAACCAATTGCTAGTGATGTATATTGTGTTCTCGTAGTAGTATCGGCTTGGTGGTGGTGACTGTTTCTTCAAGTTCAAGTTCAAATGATGTATCGTAAATTTTTCACCGAAAATCGAGAATAAAGTAATAAAAATCGCAAGTCTTCAACTAAAGATCATATCAAGAGACTTCTAGTTGGTCTCATCTTATTCGTTTCTTAATTCTGCATCTTTTGGTGTATAATACATGCAACTTAGGACACAAATTTATCAAAATTATCAAAAGTACTTAAACCCATTAAATATCGCTGTTTCCAGCTACAGCATTACCTCTTCTCGCAAATTTTTCCGACGAATATGAATGAAAGAATGAATTGATTAATGAATGAATAGTTTATTTTATGCAAAAAGTATAGTAAAAGAGAAGGTGATAGCTTACACACCAACCCACAGACCTGATATCTTTAAAACATTATGAAATATGCTAAAACATTCATAATACAATCTCTCAACACTAGAGTTATCCTTCAGGCCAACCCTAACTTAGGCACAAATAGGTCCCCCCATGGAGCCAGTTTATCTTTTATAACCCTGTCAATGCTATATATACGTCAGGTTATACCTTAATAGTTTGATATCACAACACTATAATAGCCTTGGCTTTACAGTTTTTGTGTGTACAGTATTAATATTCTACAGAACATGGGTACGTGTCGCGGTGTACGAGGCAGGTGATGAAATTCACTTCGTTGATTTGTCCATTTCTGTCGTATATTTTTCTATATGACTTTCTTAACATATATATGAAATGTAGTAGAAAGACTCCTGTCTCTCTGGGTACACCCATATGCTGAACATGCCAGCATTATCTTAAAATATGGCAAAGAATGTTGGTGAAATTGATGGTCCGACATGATCAGCTGTTCAATGTTTTGAGTCAATGGGGGCCCGGGTAGGGAGGACAGCCGACCAATAGAAAATTGGCTTCACCTCTGTGACGTCATGCCGCCACCTCTTATTAGATTATACCTCCATGGATAGAATATCATACACTGGTGTCATTTTTTTTTATTGTAAAAGGGGTAAAAATTGGACCTTTACAGTATTATATATATAATTAACTATTATGTTTGCATATTGACATTAAAATGTATTTGGAGGCGTGCTTATAAACTTATACCGAAATAATATTCAGTTTCTTCAAAAGTAAACAGGGAAATTTCTACAAAATTAAATCAATGTTCAAGAGTAAACAGGGAATAATTGAGGTAAAAAGAGAAATCCCGATATTGAAGTTAGGGATATTTCGTGAAGCAGAACATGGCAACACTGTAGACAACAACACAATATCGGTAACAATTCCAACACTATTAACTAAGATAACTCTTCCAAATTACGTATTTATAACTCAATCACAATAATGGAGAATAATGAAAATAAACAACAACAACAACACCAGAGTAAGTAAAAAGGTTAAGTTAATTATTCAGTACAGTATAATTAGTAATTATTGAATGAATTACCGTTATTGTGTATGATTTTTCTACCTTCACTACCCACTAATTTAGACCATTTTAAGACTATTTTCTTCTATGGCATTTCCTCCACAAATGCCCCATTTCCAAGATAGGGTACATTCAAATGGGGCATTTTGAAATTAGCCTGACCTGACCTAGACCGTATCAGACTACTGTGACCTAACCTGGGCAAACTACTGGGACCTAACCTGGGCAAACTACTGGGACCTAACCTTGACAAACTACTGGGACCTAACCTGGCTAAAATACGAGGATTCACTCTGTTCCAATTTTTTGGGTGGGGGAAAAACGTGTAATCCGAGCTGACATAACCTAACTTAGACTGGGGCAGACTACCGGGACCTAACCAGGGCAGATGGAAAATCTAAGCCAACTTAAAAAAAATAACCTAACCTGACCTAGTCTACCCCCGGTTCCCAACGCCTCCCCCAAGATTAAATTGTTGGGTAAGGGATATGGGCATAACAAGTGATTTCCCCCATCTAAAAACAACTCTAAATGCTATAAAACAGCTATATAAAGTGATCTTGGAAAAAAAATATAAAAAATTGAAACAGAGCGAATCCTCGTACTTTACCCTAACCTGGGCAAACTACTGTGACCTAACCTGGGCAAACTACTGTGACCTAACCTGGGCAAACTACTGTGACCTAACCTGGGAAAACTACTGTGACCTAACCTGGGCAAACTACTGTGACCTAACCTGGACAGACTACTGTGACCTAACCTGGGCAAACTACTGGGACCTAACCTGGACAGACTACTGGGACCTAACCTGGGCAGACTACCGAGACCTAACCTGGGCAGACTACCGATACCTAACCTGGGCAAACTACCGGGAAATAATCGTGATAAAGTACAATAAATGACTGGGGCAAAATACTGGGACACAGCCGGATCTGGCAACACTGCTGCAAAATGGTAATTCTTTCAATAAATACCGTATATTGTTGTTTATTGTTGTGATGTTTCTAACCTCTATACCCACCAATTTAATAGTTGCATTACGAAAGCTATTCATATGGGACGTAAGTAACCTATGAGGAAATGACGTACTGTACATGTACAGTACAGTACACTATTAAGAAATTTATTGGACAGAAAAGAATTGATGGTAATGGTTATGGACAAACGCTTTAATAATACCATATACTGTACACTGTATATTATATACTCTCCGGGGTGCCCTGTTGCTGTTTATGTTGTGTGGTAACACAGGGGCTCTGATCAACCCTGGCCCCCCTGCCCCAAAATACCCCTGTCAGCTCTGCCGACGGGGGGTCAAGTGGGACCAGCGGGCCATCCAGTGCGACCGCTGCTGTTAGGTTTCCCAGCACGCAGGCTGGTATCATGTCAGCTGTGTTGGGGTCTTCACGGCGGCGTTCGACAGATAGCTTAGTTTACAGACCAATTAAAGATAGGAATGACTGCCTTCAACTACAGGATGACCTAACTGCACTTGAAGACTGGGAAGTCAAGTGGCAGATGACATTTAGACCAGACAAATGCCATCACATCCGTTTTACCCGAGCCTATAATCCTATCCCTTACACATACCAACTACACAACACCAACCTCAACACACTCCCTTCCCACAAATAGGGAAGACTGGAGACTTTTCTGCCGTGGCCACCCCCTTCGGGGGAGTTCCCGGAGGGAACGAGGCGTCAGAGCTATAGATAGAAGATCACCATTTTCACCACCACATGGACAATATTCAATCGTCAGTGTGTGTGTATGCGTGTGTGATGGATATGAATAAATCAGCCTGACATAGTTTTTAAATAATGTATCGTTTTTTAATAATACTGGTACTGTACATAGGTTTTAAATTTAAAGTTTTTTTTTTTAATACACAAGTTTTAAATAATATCAATTGTTAAACATCACATTGTGTAATTATGTTCTCTCTCTCTCTCAGGCGAGGGAGGAGAAGGGAGAGTCTGGAAAATGGTTGGGTCAAGTCACATTATTCCCTATGTACTGTACGATTGTATGTGTCTGGCTAGAACTTGGGTGTATCTTCTCTGCCACTTTATTTGGAACAGACTATATGTAGGTTCATATATACTAAACTAAAGAAGCATGCAATCTTTAATACACAGATGACAAGGAGGTGCAAATTAACCGTGGGTTGGGAGCCCTCTTGAATAGAATGGGGGCCAGTCGTGGTGGTGGAGCCCAACACAAACCTCCCCCACCTTATCCTGTTGCACAAGGTACAATAGTCTACTTATATATATATATATATTATTTTTTTTCTTTGTGTGTGTGTGTCGATATAGAGTACTGTTAGTATTTTGAATGGATGTTGCTGGTGGAGCGTGGTATAGAATATCCAACAACAAGTAACAAGTAAGTAACAAGTTTAAGTTTGTGTTAATATCTTGAATTGTAGGTCCATAGAAAGTTACCAGAATAGAATTTTGTATTTTGTAATGGGAAACTTTTTAGGATCAAACAACACAGAGTTGGCTGTCAGTCGTGCCTGATTTTTACAGCATGAAAATAGCTGTGGTTATGATCAGTATACAAATTCATTGTACATCCCATCATTTTTGTTGGGATTTATTTCAGTCATTATGAAAGCACAATGTTTTCTGTGTATTTTCTAAAATATTAAACTTCTATTCATGATAATCAATAACCCATTTCCATTTTTTCAAGGGGTGGATGGACTCCAGCACTGGGATTGGAAAAAGTAACAGAAGAATACCCACTTCCCCTTTCAAACCCACAAAATTCTTAGCTACACATTCTTGTATCTTGTACTAAAGTCCCTTCACTTAGCCTTAGTGGGAAGAGCCATTTATTGGACAATTAAAGAGATAGTACTGTTAAGAGAAGATGGTTGGAGTGGATGTTAAGGCTTGCAACCTGGTTTTAGTTAGACAGATCATGAAATGGCTCATTTCACCATGGATAAAATTTAATACAGAATGCAAAATCTTGTACTGGGAGAGCTGAAATTTTTGTGGAATTGAAATGGAAAGTAAATGTGCATGTGATCCATTTCATTGGGTATAGTATTATATCCCTCTCTGTTATTATTTAATTTTCCCATCCCAGGCTCTGGGCCCCCTCACTCCCTGGAAATAGGGAAATGAAATATTAATGATGATGTTTTTAACAATTACTTCCGTTTCTCTTCTACATCAAGTGTCAAAACCGGAAACAGAAGTTCATGGATTCGACATCAATTCTGAGGGGTTTTCTGGCTGGGATGACCTGAGTACACAGAATTACAACAGCAACTACAGTGGGCAGCCACAGAAATCTCCAGGTAATTTTAATCACAGTTTTATATTTTATTGTTGAAGTTCCTCAAGCTGTCTGTCCGAGCAGTCCTGAGCCCCTGAGGAAGGTCATGGCCTGAACCAGGCTTTCCCACAGTTCCCTCAGAGAGTGTATTTTGTGTTGTTGGTGAGTGTGGTTGTGTACATTGCAGTCTTCCATAATGTGTTTAATATGCTCTTTAAATTTGTGTTCATTTAAATCATTGGTTCCCTCCATAAATAATTTTAAATCTCGTCAGTAGCCTGTGACTCTTGTAAGACCCCAAGATTATTAGGTGAGTCACTTGTGGCCAGTTTAGTAATGCAGTAGATGGAAACAGTGTACTGCCCAGGTCCAGCCAGTTATCATGGAAGAACTGTTGAATATGTATTTGCCTGTGGCTGGTTCTGAACACTGTTGAAAACTTTATGAGTTCATGAGTTATTGTTAGAGATGACCAGCAAAGTGAGATAAATTTTATTTATTGTTATAGCAGATTTATTATAACAAGTCCATCATACAGTATACTAAGTCGCGTTTATGAATGCCCCAAACTTAAGACCGCCTCGAGTCTAGGTCTAGTCAAGTCGAGCCAGTTGTGAAGCAGGCTAGACCCAGTCTCAAGGCGGATAGTGACGTCACAATGTAAACAAACATATTGAAAAATGGTGTCTAAAGCAACAACAAAGTAAATACACTGAACTTAAAAGTTAATAATATAAGTTAATAATAATTTCCATTGCTCCGAGAGGGAAGAGTAGCAAAATTGAAAATATCTGTTTTCCGCCATCTTTGTTGTTGTTGTAGTCGACCTGGACTGTTTTTGAATGTCCCAGCATCTAGTCTAGCCAGCCTCAAACCGCAGGGGCATTCATAAACGCAACTCTATATAAAGTTTTTCTTACTAGACAACAGAGATGGAAGACCACCTGGAGGTAAACGTGAAGCACCACTCAAGGGAAGGGAGGACACCAACAAAAAGCAAAAGTTTAACTATGATGAAGATGTATATGGTCCTCAGGATATCACAGATTGGTCACAGGTTGCAGAGTTCAACAGCGATGGCAATGTCAATTTAATTAGAGTGGAAAATGAAAGGCTTGGTAAGTACAGTACAGAATATATATTAACTTGAGCTAATGTATATGATGTATGTTATACAACTATTGAATGCATTGATGTTTTATATTTATGAGCCATACCTGTACTGTATTTCTGATATGTTAAGTTTGTGTACTTTATTAGTTTTTTAAGGACCCTGTGATCGTGTATGAAACTTGGTGGCTTCTGATTCCTCCTGACTATGCCACGAAACAGGCTAATTCAGTATGGGTGGTGTTTCGTGACAATGTTTGAAGGACTCGCTAACTTCCTACATAAATTGTCTGCATTTTTTAGCATTATATGGTTAATATTGTTAGAAAACATAATTATGAAATATTGCAGACATTAAGCATTATCTCTGTTGAATTTTTTAGCCAAGAAGTATGGAGAAGGTGTCACCAGAGTAACCGCTGGAGATAAACAAGGGAGAAATAAATATTATTGCAAGGTATGGTATTATATTGGAACTCAATGGTATGTTTTACTATACAGTATTTAAAAAGTACAGTACTCTACAGCCAACCCTACATACTGTATACAGTATAATATATACTATTCTATATTATATTATTATTATTTTGTATTATTACAAAATTAAGACTAGTTATGAGCATAATATCAAACTGAACTCGCCTTGTACTTAATTACTTCTTCTGTTGCAGATATGCCGTGTAGAGCTGAATTCAGAAAGTACACTGGATCTACATTGTGAGGGTATGAAGCATTTAAAGGTATTAACAATATGTCTGTTTAGTCATAAGTGTTTAATTTTAATCTGTTGCATTATAATAATGTGTTGTAATATTGACTGTGATATTTGGGAGTGAAGTACCTTAGCACAAATAGACTTTTCATAAAATCAGTACTATTTTGATTAATGACGTACACTACAGTATTTTATTATACAGTACTCCCTTGTTATCGACGGGGGTTAGGTTCTTAAGATGGCCGTCGATAAGAAAATCCGTCGATACCACATT
The DNA here is from genome assembly GCA_034508575.1 of Petrolisthes manimaculis. NCBI lineage: Eukaryota > Metazoa > Arthropoda > Malacostraca > Decapoda > Porcellanidae > Petrolisthes > Petrolisthes manimaculis. The sequence continues at coordinate 58,048 of JAWZYT010001428.1, read as the reverse complement.
AGAGTATAAACAAAATTACTGTACAATATATATATACAGTTAAACTTCGTTTTAACGGACCCCAATACAACGGACACAATCCGATGGAGTTTTTTTTTTATCAATTTTGTTTTCTCTATTTTTTCTCTTATATTTTTTACATTATACAGTAGGTATATTATTTACACATCATTACATACCTATTTATGTATATATACAGTTGACTCTCGAATAAATCCGAGGAGTTCTTATACAAAACGAGCAAAATCATAATGAACATGTCAGGAAGTGATATCAATCATCTGTGAAGCGTGTGTGTGTGTGTGTGTGTTGCCACCACTTCTCCCGCGCTCCTTCCCTCCTTACCCTCAGTTTCCATTCACCCTAGCCCAAGGTCAAGGGAATTATAGGCCTAGCATACATTGTCACCTTATGTTTGAATCGCTCGTTTTTTAGTAATTTACGGGTTAACCACCAGCTTCATGTCAGGTGGTGCATTTACAAAACGGAAGGCCATATCTTAACATATCAAGAAGGAAGGTTTTTCTCGGACAGAGAAAGGAGAAGGAAACACCAGAGCATGTGGTTGATACAAGTAAACAAACGATATCACGCGCTATCTCCCCTCTTCCCCCTACTCTCCCCCTACCACCTCCATCACCACGGCTGTCGCCGACTCATTTCAGTCATTACTCAAAATTGCGTTATTCGAGAGTCAACTGTATCTATATTTTGTGTTAATTTTTGTACATACTGTATACACTTTTTTTTTTTTTTTTTTTTTTTTGTACCCCTCGTAAAAATTCGCTATAACGGTTAAACGGCTTTAACGGATACCCTATCCATTTATTAGTCCGTTATAACGAGGTTTAACTGTATATACAGTTGGACCTCCAAATAGATATTGAAAAAGAAACACACACATTATAGGATTACAGTAAACCCTGGTTATTTCGGATCAATTGAGGGGACACACTTGACGAGTTATCAGAAGATCTGAGATATCCGAGGGCTTAAATTTGATGCGTATGACTGACTGTCTGCCTGTACACCCGCTCTCAAAACTACGTGTGCTTTCACTCGTATCTCTGGTTCCCATACACAGCTAGTGACTAAAAATAACTCTAAACTTGAGGCCAAAGTATGGAAAATGAATGATTTTAAAGGTTGTTCATTCTAAAAGGTTAGGCCTAATAGCGTGAGTGTAGTGCGTGACGAGTTGACAAGTTCAGTTAACACCAATAATTCATGAGTTTCTACTCGTACAATCACATTTCCTTAGTTTATATTAATTATTGTTTGTAATTTTCTCATACAATCACTTGCACTTTTCACCATATCAAATGTCTGTCTAAATATGTGTTAAAAGTATGAAAAATGCCAGTTTGGAGAAGTAGTTCACTATAAAGGGGTTAGGTTTATCACGAGTGTATCAAGCCAGCGTGAGAGTGACAGTGGGTTGGAAATTTCAGTCATCACTTAAACTCATTGAATTGTCATTCATGCACAAACATTCCTTAGTTTGTATTAATTAATTTTGGTTATTTTCTTTGAAAAATCACTTCCACTTAATATTAATTTGCGCATAGGTACACATAATAGGTGGGAGAGTGTGGGTGGCCCAGCTGTACGGGAATCACACAGGCATATGTGACGATACACCCGGAAAATCCCGCATAGGCCTCTCGGGCACCAAAATTGAAATTTTTATTACCACTTTAAAAAATTCGGACTACTGGGATTTTCGGAGTATCCGTGGTCGGATTAACGGACTTTTACTGTATATATATATACTAAATAGCTAGTCCGTGGATAATCGAAACCGTCGATAATAAAGACGTCGATAACGAGGGAGTACTGTAGTTCTTTAAGAAATTCACTTATGACAAATGTATTATTTTTCAGAGGAAAAATATACTGGACAAGAGTAAAGGTACTGTCAATATTCTTTGTAACAATGAATACTGTATAAATAATATTTTAAGAATCTGTCTGCTCATGATTTGTTATATTGTACATAATAATTTTGCAATTATGTGTAATTGTGCTTCATACTTTTTCAAATTAATGTAGTAAATTATAATAAAAAAAATAGGTAATCAATCATAGACAGATGTCTAATATATGTATCATGTTAACATCCCCAGGATTAAGTAACACTGACTTCCCAAGTGAAGTACAAGAATCAGAACGACAAGACCAGGCTGGACTGGAAGGTAAAGAAGAAAGAAATGAATGGGAAGGTGGACAAGGAAATGATGGATGGGAAGGCAGAAGAGGAAGGGGTGGATGGGAAGGTGGGATAGGAAGGGGTGGATGGGAAGGTGAAAGAGGAAGAAGTGGATGGGAAAGCGGAAGAGAAAGAGATGAATGGGAAGGTGGAAGAGTAAGAGATGAATGGGAAGGTGGAAGAGGAAGAGATGAATGGGAAGGTAGAAGGGGAAGTGTTGAATGGGAAGGTGGAAGGATAAGGGGTGCCTGGGAAGGTAGAAGTGGACTAGATGACAGATATCCTGCAAGAGGATGGGACAGTAAAGAAATGGAAGATGAAGATTCCTGGAGAGACTGGGATGGAAGAGGTGGAGGTCGTAGAGATTGGGGCAACAGATTACAAGACGGTGGCAACAGCTCACGTGGTGATGTTCGTCGTAATGATCACTATGATTGGCCACCTCAGGATAATAGGAGCAGATATGACCGTCCTCAAGGTGAGTGTGATGATGTAATGTGCCCTTTTTGGAAATGATGGTTACCTATCACAAATATCTGATGCAAATCAAATGTTGGTAGGAATTGTTTTGATTAATAACTCGGATACATAGATTTCCTCTAACTTTTTATTATTTTAACAGAGGACTACAGTAGAAGAGATGTAGAAGGCAGAAGAACAAGTCCATATGGTGACCGTGACCGCTACTACAGTAAAGGGTTAGTCAGGGTTTTACAGTGTAGACACTTTCCCCTATCACAGGAAATGCACTTGGTAAAGATTGATGGTAACTTATCATCATCAACAATGCTTCATTTCACTTCTTTTTAAGAGGTGAAGGACTCCATGCCCAGGGATGGAAAAAGATATCAGAAATCAGATAGACTCACTAATTTCAAAGCAATCACCCCTCTCCCCCTCAAATTACACTCATTTGCATCAAGTAATTTCATTTACTCTTCATGAAAGAAACCATTCTATCAACTTTCAAATAATAAACAGGTTGAATCTAGCAAGTCTTTCCCACATAGGCCTACAGTATTTCTGTCCTGCACAAAATAATTTCCTTTGTTCATTTCCACCTAAGTTTCATTGCTTTTTTAATTTAAAAATGAGATGGGAGAAGGGAAAATTTAAGTGAATTACAAAATTAAAAATTTTGTGCTGGTAACATAGATTCTTTCCATTAGAAAAGGGCTAGTGAACAGATGTTGTTTTTATATGAAATTCGCCATTACAGTAAACCCTCTCTAAGTCGGATACTTATAAATTGGATATTGGATAATTCGGATGCTGTCCATATCTCGGACACTTATAAATATCTCGGATGTATATCCAGCTTATGTGGAGATTTTCCGAGTGCATTATCACAAAGGCCACAGCCTGATAAGTGACGCAAGTTGATTTTATATAAAACTCGAATTACCATCTTTACTGCATACCATCCATTTATACCTAATGTCAACTGACCACATAAAAATAGTTATGCATTTATCATAACAGGTATGTATAAGTAACTCAATGTTTTGAATTAATGAACTTAATTGCATGAATAATGGTGATGTACTGATACATAATGGGCCGAGTCACTGCCCAGCAAGCCAGGGAGCCAGATATGCATCGGTTATGAAGGCATCACCATTTCCATTAACAAACCTCTGATCTTTGCTTTTTAATTTTAGTTGACTGCATAGGAGATGCATCTTTAACGTGAGAAAAGATGCGCAATGCAGTCTCTATCTATGGCTGATACAGTTGTTTGGTTCAACCCTAAAGCATGTCCAATTATTGCCGCCTTCTCTCCGTTCTCTTAACAACGTAGGCTTATTCACGTAATTTGATGGTCTGTCTTTTCTTTGCATTGCAACTAATATCACTTAAATTGCGGGCATAATGCACGTGTGTGGCAACAACTACACCATGACTGACAAACTGACTGATACCAGCTCTGCTGCTCCAATTCACACACTTCCTCACTTACCACCACACCACAATACTTATTTCATGATCATTTACATTATTTGATATATATGTACTTCTGTGGTATTATATTCTTTTATTGAGAAATTGTCATGTTTTGTGTGTGTGCAGTTGTGTATGGGAACCAGAGATATAAGTGGAAGCATGCGGTCAGTCGTACGCATCAAAATTAAGCCCTTGGATCTACAGGTAACACAACATGGGTCTTCCCCCAAGTGATCCAAGTTAGTGAGGGTTTACTGTACAGTATATTCTTTCCCAGTTTCGAGTTTCTCTTATTTAAATCTCCCCGGGAACCAAGTGCCTCCTTTTGAATTGTATAACTTTCAGTCAAAAATTCATATTATTAAGTTGATAATTTTGACAGAGGGCCAACTCCCAGTGATCGGCACACCTCCGAACTGTACCGTCCGCCTGACCAATTTGGCCCACCACCTGCACCATCACTTCGCCCACCTACTCCACCTCCTGCACCTTCCATCAGTGAAACATCAAAAAGTACAACTCCTGAACCAATAAACTTATTACTAAAGCAAGTGGTAAGTTATGATGTTGGAAGTTTTTTTTTTTTTTTTTTTTTTTTTTCTTAATGAAAAATATACATATTCTGGCACGTTGAATCAAGCTCTTCAACACATTATACTGAAACCTAATACTATATTTTTAATTCCACAGGCCACGGTTTCAGTGCAGACTGACAAGGATGCTGAGTTTGCAATAGAAGTCGTTGATATGTTTGTCAAGTCACTAAAAGATTACAACCAGAAGATGGGTCTTGCTAATTCAGTTAATGTAAGTCAAACCCCATACATAACTACAGTATAGTTGTGTATGGCAAATGAGTCTTGACCCTTTAATTGTCATACCCTGGCAACACTACATGTAAACACAGGGTCTGAATTAATGCATTATTGATATGGTACAGTTTGAACAAGATTTAACAATATAATTACTATTTAAATGGCCAATTATTCAGTCAGTAATGAAGAATATCATTGACTATAGTTGATATTGAGTATCAGATAACTCATACTGCTGTAGTTGAATTATTATTTGTGAAATACATGGGAAATTCAGTGCTGTTTTGTGAAACTCATGGATACAGGCAACCCTCCTCATGCCTGGACTAACTCTTTTTGGTATATCACTATTTTCATAAATTATTATGTGTAATAGTCAGATATACAAGTCTATTTTACTGGGCCATGATCTTTTACATGGTATTGTTCATGCCCATAATGAGGGTGAACTGTAAATTACTTGGTATAATTTTTACTCTGATTCAGCAATATAAAAATCTACCTTTAATAGCAAATGTTCGGCCCGTTAGGGCTGTCTTAGTACAGTATTATGCTACACCCTCGTATACACCTCAGATTAAACGTCAGTTGTCTTCACATCCAAGCCACTTGTCTCAATATACTTCTTCTATCACTTTACTCTTGAAATCAGACCTTATGCTCTTATCTGGTAGCTCCTTTTCACTACAACTACTCAAAAATGATGTGCCCTCTAATCTTGCACACAGATCCTACACTGTTTCACTAATTTCTTTCATACAACTATCCACATGAACATTGAAGTGCCATGGTGAAATATCAAATACTGTTGCAGTTAACCTCATATGAAAATAATTCATAAGATATTTCAACCAACTCATCATCAATACCCCATTTCCCTTTTATCAAGGGGTTGGGGGGTTCAATTGCCAACACACTATCAATATATTTTATTTATTTGCAGCTCCTGGATGACATAGCTGAGAAAGTAGGTATAATGCAGTCTTTCGAAAAGGAATCTACTCGTCACTTGGAATATGCAATCCTGTAGTCTTTCCTTACTGCTTGACACATAGTCACTCACCAAGAAGGGATGCTTTTGCATCACAAGAGATTACAGAGGCCCATTCTAATCTTCCATGAAGAAAGGCTGGTGGATTAATTTTAATGGAAAGGGGGATACCATAGCCATTTGGTAAGTTTAAATTAGGTTGGCAAAGTGAAAATTGGAATGGATTAGTGACATTTGTTGCTTATATTTGTACAGTATCTTATGTTGACATAATATAAAGTAAAGAACTTCATGGATGCCACAAAATAAAGTTCTAATAATAACTTAAAAATACATCAGTGATATTAAGGAAAGAATTAACTAAAACTGATTTAAATCATACCTTTACTATCCAATTGAGTAAAACCCCAACCATTAAATAGCAAGTAAAGCCGATTCCCACATCTGATCTTCACTGTATCTGAAAGAGGAAATAGTAATAATTAGCATCTCACTACAATATTGTTTGTATTAAGCTCGGTTCCTGCCAATGTGAACACAAAAGCATGCAGGGGCCAGCACAGTACAAATCTGCAGAGGCCATTGCTTCTAGAACATCGGTACCATCAAGTTATGGCAACTCTCCAACTCAAATGAAAGTATATCGACTTTGATGGGAAATAAGAAGGGAGGACATTAGGAAAGAAATATAAAGATTGAAGGAGGAAAAGTCCTCTGTCATTAACAGAATAACTGTGGATATACAGATGTACAGAGGAGCTGCAGTTCTATCTATAGCTCCGGGAACTCCCCCCAAGGGGGTGGCAATGGCAGAAGAGTCTCAATCTTTCACTGTTATGGAAGATAATGCAGTTATGGAGATAATGTTAATTTTACTGTACTGTATATACATTCAGATAATTTGTGTCCAAACAGAGGCTGACCATGAATTAGAAAGCTAAGTACGGTAAGGTGTTTTTGATTTTACAGGTAAGGATTAATTTAAAAGTTGGACCATAGCAAAGTTTCAGCAGAAAAGAAAAATATTTGGTGACAGACAAAGGCAGAATATTTTCGGTATAATGGAAAGCTAACATGCACTATCATAGCTCGAGCACGGCCTGTTTTTTTATTGTGCGTGTGGGTGTGACAGGACACACCTCATTTGTGACTGAGATGGCAGCCAGACTGTCCAGACAGTGTGTGTTTCATTATATTTCATAGGTTATCAGCTAGAGGACATCTATATGGTGTCCAAATTTGAACTAAATCTGCCTAACAGTTTACTTTTAACCAGGAGTTTTCCAAAATCAGGACACCAAAGTGGTGTCTGTGCACGAACTCAAAGTTATTTTTTTTAATTATAAAATGCATCGTAGGCGTCAGCCGTGAGCAAGTGCTAATACCTTTAATTATTTTTGCCTGCTCAATTCTGAAATTGTAATAATTTCACATCTGGTTTCTAGCCACTGGCTAGCACAGTGGTAGCAGTTGTGGCTGCAATTCTGTGGCCCAGCGTTCGATCCTTGCTCTGGACACGTTAAAAATGCCACTGATGCCAGAGGTTATCACCCCTGTGAGCAGGGGGTGGGGGGTTTGAGTCGGCTGTCTGAGGTCTTCCTGCTTAGTCAGCCATAGCCGAAGCTGACTCGGGTCTCAGTTGGGTGGAGAGGTCGCTGGGCCATGCATGACAGGGACCATCCTTGTGATGTGTGCTATAATTGTGTTTCATACACACACAGTGTGTGCTACACTCTGTCCCAGTGACTGCCACTCGCTGGCACCTTTAATAACCTTTAATAACCAGTGCTTTCACATATGTACTGTAATCTTACTTCCGAAAATCACATCTGTGAAGAGAGTGGGCTGTGTCCTTCAACGACTTAAACTCCTCTTCTGGCAAATACTTTTCCTCTGGGATGGTAAGATGTCCTATAGCAACATCTGCATCTTTCATGCCCTGCAGCAGTCTCTTCCATCCTTCAAATGAGACATCACTATGTGGAAACCTAATATCCACAAACCTGCAAGGCCAAAGCAATACAATACTATATTACATTAAGAAAATATAGAATTATCATTATCAATACCCCATTTCCTTTCTTTCAAGGGGTGGGGATGCTCTAGCGCATAGCGCCAGTGCAAAGGGTCAAGCTCAAAGTGTCTGAGGCTATATGAGCCTTTAGTAGAATCATTGTTAGAGGTAGGGGATACTAAGGACTGCAGTATCATAAGGATGGTGGAAGATGGGGAAACCCTACTCCTAAAAAAGATATAAAATATAGAATACTCCAAATATTTTATTATAGATTGAAATACTCAATGCAATTATGAATTAATGAAACAGAATATTCTCCTGTATTTTGCACAGGATATAGTAATACATACAGTACTGTACATCAGTTTACTGGAGACTGAGGGAGTACAATGGCCTGACAAATTGAAATATTGGATTCTGAGATTCTAAGGAATGTCTCAAATTGAACAGTAAAAAGTTTGGGTGCTAGGTGCATTTCCTTCCATCTCCTGCAATTGGATTGTCAGGGTAGCCCTAGTTACATAGCATGAATCCCAATGTAAATTATATTTAAGTTAGCTGGATCTGTACCCAGAACTGCCTTCTCAATACAAAACAATACATTGCTACACATACTGTACAAAACCACAATAAAATCCCTGCCTCGGCCGTAAAAAGAATTTCCAACTTTATACACTACGAATACCCCTAAGCATCCCAAACTCTGAGAAACCAAAGTAGCCTGCATGTTGTTAGGGTGTAGTAGCCACCAACTCTCCCTCAATAAATATGGGAAAACAAGTAGAAAAAATCTCTAAATGCAGTAAAATCCTCTAATATATGACTGCATATAAACCCTACATATACTACACAACAGTCTCTAAACATATCAGGATGACTAACATGGCATGAGGTGGAAGTAACTTGGCAGCTATCTCGCATACTCTGGTGATGCAGCTATCATTGATGTCACTGAGAAGTAACCACAGCATCTGAAGATCAGGCAACTGCTCGAGTGCTGATGGAGACACACTGGAGGTAATATGCAAACCTGAAATAATAGCCCTGAGTTTAATTTTGGGTACCGGTATGCATATATTTGTGAGTACAAAATGTCAATCTTTTTAAAGTACTGTATCATCATATACATTTTTTTTACTAAAGTAGCCTAAAATAAGTGAGTAAGAGTAGGCAGTCCCACCCAGAAAAGTAAAACTGAAATAAGGTGGCATTATTAAACTACTACTTCCAGGAAAAGGCTCTTCCTCCCTCAAATCGAATAATTTTGCAATGCAAATTGAGCAACGAAAAGTTTTTTCCTCGATGTAGTTTAAAGGTTACGCTGTACAACATTATACTGTAACGTGGTTCTGGAGTGGCGGCATCTACATCGTGGGACCACCCCCCAGGAATACCAAGGAAGGAAGCTATGGGATCCAAACCATCACAAAATCCCCCCTGACCACACCAAGGTGCTACAAGTCCCTGGGAACGGCTTCGGTCACCCAGGCAATACCTCACCCCTTATTTCTTGGTGGTGAAAAATCAGCTGCACATTTTTTCTCCACCGAGAAATGATTCTCCGGCTGTCATTTCTCACCTTTTCTTCTATCCGGAGACATCGAAAGCAATCCTGAACCCACTTAAAAATACACATGTCCAACATGCTCAATACCCTTCACATCTTGTAGGAAGACAAAGGGTTCAGATCACTGCTCGCCCCCAGAACATCATAGAGGGTGGTTATGACCTCAAATGACATCCACCCATCCGAATCCTTCCTTCCCCGTGAGGAGAGAGTCCACTTGTCCAGGCTGCGATGTGACCACCACTCGGCCCTTCTGACATATCAGAGGAAGCTGGATGGAGCCATTGTGGATGCCTGTCTAGGATGCAACACAACACCCCATTCTATTAAACACATTATGGAAGACTCACCAACAACACAACATAAACTCTCTGAAGGAACTGTGGGAAAGCCTGGTTCAGGCCATGGCCTTCCTCAGGGGCTCAGGGCTGCTCGGACAGACAGCTTGAGGAACTTCAACAACGACAACAACTACTGTATAACATATTGTACAGGAAATGATTTTGGTATCTAGACAACAATTTGTACTTACATAAACCAACCCAGTATTGGTCTACAGCTCCTTCTTGAAGATATTTCATCAGTCTAGCAGCATGTACATCATCTGTCACTGCCAAATTTAGTAGTGTTGTGGTGTCTGGCAGCATAGTCACAGTTTCACCACTAATGTGTCCTACGAATTCTCCCAGCTGACAGCTGTATAAGAAAATAATAAAACATAACATTACCTGTGATGTGTTTATGGTACTCAGAATTTTCAAATCTAATATTAAAGTACATAACAATAATTGTTCAAACCTTAGCAGCTCAGCTCCTCTGTGCTTTGACAAGGGCACAGCCAAGTACTGTCAGGTAAGAACAGGTTAATGCTACTGGTAACTGATTCCAGGATCATCAATATACAGTATACAAAAATAAATGTTGAGCTAAATAATAAAAGTTTTTGTCAAATCATAATTTTATTTTAAAGGATGACTAGGTGAAGGAGGAAAAATCTAAAGTGTCCAACTATAATGATCGCACAAATATATGAATTTCTGTCCACAACTATGCATGAGTTGAGTGATCCAAGCAAAAAAGAGTTAATACATTAAAGCAAGCAGGGAAATTGTCAATTGTAAACTTGGTAAATGCAGGTGATGTGGTTTTGTTTGCCGGCAGTGAAAGAGAGCTAAGATCATAATATTATGAGAGTTCTGCAAAGCTTTGTGAGGGGAGACAATAAATGTATTATTGGTATTAGGTGAACCAGCACAGCTGTATGCTATAGAGACATCATCAAGGTAGCCTAGGTTAATCTAGTATAGAAGCTACTTGATAATGTTCCGTGACGGTCATCAGAAATTCAAATTCCTGGCGCTAGCGCTGGTAGTGAAACCTAGTGGTGGCCTTTGGTACTAATGACCGCTGGTGACAGGGCAAGGGTCGATTCTCGGCCACTCAAATGAGAAGTATTGTAAAGAAAGGAAATAGGTTCCAAAAGGGAGGAGGGAGGGTAAAATCTGCGCTGGTTCACCTGATACCAATAAGAGATATTTTGTGGCTATAAGCCACTACAAATTCACTATTATTGGTATATAGTGAACCAGCGCAGCTGTATGCTATGCATGAGAAGAGGAGGCGGGAGGAACTTGGAGGAACCTAACTGGAAAGATCGACCTCACCAGACTAGTTGTAGTTGATGATGTCTCTATAGCATACAGCTGCGCTGGTTCACCTAATACCAATAAGAGATATTTTGTGGCTATAAGCCACTACAAATTCACTAATATGGTATGGTACTCAGATTGAAAAAAAAAAAAAAAAATGAGTGATACCATAGTTAAATATCAATAACAAATACAGTACCGTACAGTAGTTTACCTTCGTATAACTGTCTTCAGATGATGATCATTCCCGAACTCTGTCCTTGGATGCTTGAATTCATAGTGAAAGTATACATCAAGTTGACAGTTGCAGCCTGCCACCCTGTCAAGTAGAATGCCAAGCTCTGGAAGGCCTTCACATTTTCCACAAATATCTACTTTGATTATTTTGGGATTAGTATTTTCCAGGATGAGGAGTGCTGCTTCTATATGATCTTCGGTTATACTCAAGTTTTTCTTAATGTGCTTTGTGACATTACTAATTATAATCCTGTCATTCTTAACATTATCTATTAAGTCCCACCATTCATTATTATCTTTTTGGCCAAGTTCTGCTTCATATAGCAACTCCACTATCTCTTCAGCAGAACATTTCTCTATCTGGTGAGCATTCTGGGCATACAAAACTCCAGCCACTTGCAACAGTAAACTCTGATACTTTAAGAGTTTCAGTGGCTTCCCTTCATTGTTGTGCATCTCAGTTATCATGCCTCTTATTGCATCAGGCTTCTGTGGAGAGGCAGATTGGTCCAGTCTCATCATAGCATCACTTAGAATATTTTGCTGCTGCACCGTTGACCCAGCTTTATTCATTTCAAGAAAAATGGCAAGTTTCTGCAGAAGTTCACTGTTGTTCACCTTTTTATTTTCATTGAATAGATTTTGCTTTATCCATATTGAGGCATAGAATTCATGCAGGAGTTTATGTGGAAAACTGACCTGTTCTTCTCCATCTACAGTGTTTATGACAAGAAATGCAGACATAACTTCTTTTACAGGGAGAGAGTTTGCATTGCAGGTGGTCTTCATTCGAATGACAGAATCAGGTAGAAATTTTTCAATCACATCCCAGCAAAGTGAGACGAGAGCTTCCCGACACATGCTGGTGATGAATACATTTACTCTCTCTTCTAGGACCTCACAATCAATGCCCATTGTGGCATCATTGTGGCCAAGTCGTTCAATGAGTTTCTTTTTCATTAATGTTAATGTCTCCATATAAAGCTCACTTGCAGTAGTTATCTTTAGAATTCTGGAGGGATCATCAGCCCAGAGCCAAGCAAGGACCACTAGATTCAGAGGGAGTCTCAAGTGCCTTTGTAGTTTTAACTTTGTTTTTTTCAAGTATCTAACAAGACTATCAGTGTCCTGTATGCTAAGTCCTAATCTTACCATCTCACTGTGATACTTTATGATAAATTTTTCTATCTTACTGTCAGCTATTCCAATAATTTTTAAGTGAGCGGAATGATATTCAGAGGTAACATGAGTATGAAAATAATGTAGCTTTTCAGGACGAGATGTACAGAGAATCACCAGATTGACCGATTTCATGCTTAGTACTTCTAAAAAAACACTTTCTGAAGCTGGATTCATTTCATCTAAGCCATCTACAAGCAGTAATGTTTTCAAGCCAAACATAAATTTCTTCATTTCTCCTTGCCTGAAGTACTTGACATTAGTATTTGGCAGCAGATGATCAAGTAACTGTGAGAATGAAGATATGGAGCGATTTCTACATTGCAGGCAAAGAAGGAGATCAAAGTCACTAAGTCCGTTCATGGAACAAGTGGGACTGGACCATTCTGATTTGATATACTTCATAAGTGTTGTTTTTCCTGACCCAGCTGGTCCCTCTATAAGAAACACTTCTGGTTGAGGCCTACTGCTTTCGCCACTGTCAGAATTGTTATCCCGACAAAATGCTATGATATCTGCACAAGTTACAGAAGACCCCTTTGCTCTCTCACCAGCACTTTCAACTTCTATCTGTGTAAATATAGATTTGACTTTCAACAAAACCTTTTTACCTTCAAGAAATGATACTGGATTGATCTGGGAACAATTTTCATATCTAATTTTCAGTTCATTTGATCCTTCTGTCTTCAAAATGGTCTTCAACTTTTCATTTAAAAGCATTGTTTCATACACACCTAGTTCAGCAGAGCCAAGGTCTTGATCTCGTATATTCATGATATCATTCCTCACTTTGTTAATTTTCTCTTGTACCTCAGAAGTATTCCTAATATACAAAGTACCAGCTACACTCAAGGCATTTTCAAGAGTTGTCAACACATTAGCTGTCTCATAAATCAAAGTTTCTTTAGTTATTCCCAATCCTGAGTGACTAATATTATTTCTAAAATTCTTTATTGCAGTCAATAGCCACTCAAGGCGTCCCTCATCTCTTGTTGTCCATTCAGGAGATCCTTCCAACTCTAGTTTGTCACATACATGGTGTAATAACTTGAAAAGAAAAGTAATATCATAACTGCTAACATGTATGTGTGGGTCAGATAATTTCTGCCTCTGAGAAACATCAAATATTCTCTTCATCTTTGTAATGGAATAGCCTTTATTATTAAGTAAATATTGTTCTATTGTCTGGCCTGGTGCCTGTAATGTCCCCCATTCATAAATCACAAATAATACCCATCGAGCTGTATCGTATACCATTTTAATTAGCTTGAAACTGTTCTTTTCTTCATCACTGATTTCATCCACAGCCCTTGGAGCACTATGGGGTATGGATGCAGTACCTGCCATCTGGATGTACTCTATCGTTTGGTCTCATGGATGCCTTCAGTTTTTAGTCAACCATCTGTAAATATACAAAAATGGTTCCTACTCAAGTATAAAAATGATAATACAGTAATATAATACAGTACCCGTACATAATATTGTACAGAAGGAAAGGAGGGTCAGTTAATGAAATGAGTGTGAGTGGCTGAGAAATGCATATGAATATAACTTAAAATATGTACAAAAATAAAAGTGAAAAATGTAGGGTATTATACGGGCGCTTATCCATTACCACTAACATCAATTCTTTTCTGTCATATATATTTCTTAATACATGTACGTCATATCCTTATAGGTTATTTCTGCTGCAAATGAATAGCTTACATAATCAGTTGATTCAATTTTTCTCTATCCGCGGGGTGTACAGAGGCCATATCCGGGTAACCACGATATTTCCACATCATCGGCTGTGTATTAATGCACGCAGACGGCCAATCAGTGTACTTGACTATGATTAATACACCTCAATTTCAAGAAAGCTGATATTCGTTTTGGCAACCTGCGGCAGTACCTAGACAGGTACTATTGCGGACTGGAGTTTGTTACCACCCTCCACCAGCCAACCCCGACATGTGGCACCATCGCATTCATGGATTCGAGGTGTGAAGCTGGAAACAATGCTCATGAACCTGACTGATTGATTCGACTCGGGTTCATGAGCCTTGTTTCCAGCTTCACACGTCGAATCCATGACTGCGAAGGTGCCACATGTCGGGGTTGGCTGGTGGAGGGTGGTAACGAACTCCAGTCCGCAATAGTACCTATCCCTGAAAGAAGTAGGTGATCAAGAAATTCACTGCTTTTTCATAGAGGCAGCCAAGCTCTATCCACCCACTCAAAACACCGCTACTCTCGAATAAAAAGGTACAGTCGGCAAAAAAAGTAATGGAACCACCCCTCCATTAATTTTAGAATTTTTATCACAGTAGGGTTGGTACACCTGCTAAGTCAGCCCAAGTGTACCTGTTCAGGGACAATAATACACCCATTATACACCAATATACACCAATAATACACCTATTCATAACACATATTATAACTGTAGTATTATACAATGAGTATAAAATAAGTATACAATAAGTATACAATAGGTATTATCACCAGTGGAACAGGCTTACCAACTCTACATAGCACTGGCAATAGGGGTGGTTCCATTACTTTTTTTGCCGACTGTACATATAATACCCGGTACAAACTCAAGATAGCCAATTATCCAGTGTACTGCCATTTTCTATGGCGATGTTTCTACCCTCTTCACCCACTAATTTAAACTATTTTACAACACTTTCTTTTACGGCATTTTCTTCGGTAATGCCCCATATTGCCCATATTGAAATGGGGCATTTTGAAATTAGCCTGACATTACCTAACCTAACCTAGACTGCAGCAGACTACCAGGACCTAACCTGGGCAAAATATTTATCTAGACTATTGACGTTTTGTAGCAGTTTTCCCGGATCAGGTTAGGTCCCAGTATTTTGCCCCAGTAATTTAATGCACTTCACCATGGTATTTCCCGGTAGTTTGCCCAGGTTAGGTCCCGGTAGTCTGCTGTGGTCTAGGTTAGCTTAGGTAAGGTCAGGCTAATTTCAAAATGCCCCATTTGAATATGCCATATCTTGGAAATGGGGCATTTCCTAACCTAACCTAGAGCACAGCAGACTACCGTGACCTAACCTGGGCAAACTACCGAGAAATACCATGGTAAAGTACAGGAAATGACTGGGGCAAAATACTGGGACCTAACCCGATCTGGCAACAAGGTTACAAAACGGAAATTCTTTCAATAAATACCAATTCCTCTATATAGAACTGACATAATAGTGATGAGCAATAAGGGTTAAATGAGCCGAGGAGTAATCTGACATTGGGTTTCAGTGTTTGAAAATTGAGGTAGTGCACCAAGACTCTTTAATGGATTGCCATTAAATGTCCGGAGCAGTGAAAATTGCACCATATTTAAGAAAAGACTGAAAACATATCTGTTGGCCGAGTGTTACAAGGATGATATGAGTAATTACAAGTGAATATTGAGATGCCCTACGGAACACCATCTGCTGCTGGTGCCTGGTAACAAGGGACATAATAGAAATTATAGAATATCCAACAACATGCCACTAATTCAATTACCCAATCAATTATTAATTATTGCACATTACTTACGTATATTTAGACGTGTGAGGTTATCGTATATTGTCAAACTGTCAAAGGAGTCAACCCACAAATCTTTGTGAGTGTCAGTGACCGTGACTCGGCTGGCCCGGGCCGCTAAGAAAATTGTTGCCTCCCTTGACCTTGGTTGCCTCTATGAGGCTCTATCAAACGGCTTGGGACGGCCCGGGCTGGGCTAGCAACAGCACATAAACAAAACTTGTTGTTTCTATGGCAACGCCAACGCTGCGTCCGCACCATGGAGGTATAATCTAAGAGGAGGCGGCATGAGCCGCTCGTCCTGTACACCCCAAAGTGAAGCAAGGGGCGGAGCCTATTACCCTACCCCCCATTGACTCAAAACATTGCCTCGCACGCCTTACTCCCATTATAATTATGGTCTTATTTTCTCATATATCCTATAATCATAGCCAGAAAGAGACTTGAATTTGTTCCATATATGATAACTATATAAAATTATCCAATTCTGTATATTATCAAAAGTACTTAAACCCATTAAATATCGCTTTTTCCAGCTAGAGCATTACCTCTTCTCGCAAACTTTTCCTAGGAGTATGAATGAAAGAATGATTAATGAATGAATAGTTTATTTTATGCAAAATGTATAGTATAAGAGAAGGTGATAGCTTACACACCAACCCACAGACCGTATTATAACGTTACAGAGAAATAATAATAATAATAATACTAATAAACGGTTTATTGAAGATAGCAGCAAGTACAGATGACCACACGTGAATCTGGTATGCCTCGCTACTTGCGAGATACCTACAACAGGAAGGAAAGTGAGCAAAAGTTATAGTTTGTTGACAAGCAGATAGTAATAATATTTTACTGTCTGCCTGTCAACAAACTACATTTTTTTTCACTTAAATTTCCTTGCGTTGTAGCCACCTCAGTGTGCTGTGAAGATGTGTGATCTGCAGTGAAAATGTAGCCTACATAGTGTAGTGAAGATGTGTATAATGTAGTGAAGATATGTAATAAGGTAGTGAAGATGTGGTGTGTTGTGATGATGTGTATAATTAAGGTAATGGAGATGTGTGTGTAGTGAAGAAGTGTATAGTGTACTGAAGATCTGAATAGGGTAGTGAAGATGTGTATATGGTAGGCCTACTGGAGATATGTGATGTGTAGTGAAGAGATGTGTAGTGTTAACACCCAGAACTGTCATGTAATTGAGTTGACACTCAGGTGTGTTGTCTTGTATCAAACATATTTTACCACTATATAAGCCACATGGAATCTTACAATGATGGCTGCATGTTACTGCATAAAGTGTGTCATCACTTCCTCAGTTTCAGTTCACTCTGATTTACACAGAAACATTAATTTTACTTTTCAGTCCCAGGCAGTAATTTCACAATTATAAAAACTCTTTTCGCACATTGGCTTAACTTAGACTACGGTTTTTTTTAACTTACACCTAAATTCTCAACAACCAAATAGTCTACATAGTAAACACAATTATAAATTAAATATCTTTAAAACATTATGAAATATGCTAAAACATTCATAATACAATCTCTCAACACTCGAGTTATCCTTCAGGCCAACCCTAACTTAGGCACAAATAGGTCCCCCCATGGAGCCAGTTTATCTTTTATAACCCTGTCAATGCTATATATACGTCAGGTTATACATTAATAGTTAATATCAGAACACTATAATAGCCTTGGCTTTATAGTTTTTGTGTGTACAGTATTAATATTCTACAGGACATGGGTACGTGTCGCGGTGTGCGAGGCAGGTGATGAAATTCACTTCGTTGATTTGTCAATTTCTGTCGTATATTTTTCTATATGACTTTCTTAACATACATATGAAATGTAGTAGAAAGACTCCTGTCTCTCTGGGTACAACCATATGCTGAACACGCCACCATTATCTTAAAAAATGGCAAAGAATGTTGGTGAAATTGATGGTCCGACATGATCAGCTGTTCAATGTTTTGAGTCAATGGGGGGTAGGGAGGACAGCCGACCAATAGAAAACTGGCTTCACTTCTGTGACGTCATGCCGCCTCCTCTTAGATTATACCTCCATGGTCCGCACAACGTTTTCTGACATGTACAGTTGGCCACACATGAAGGCTCATTACTTGTGAGGTGGCTACAATGAAAGGAAAGTGAAAATAAAATGTAGTTTGATGACATGCAGACAGTAAAATATTATTACTATCTGCTTGTCAACAAACTAAACTTTTGCTCACTTTCCTTCCTGTTGTAGGTATCTCGCAAGTAGCGAGGCATACCAATGCATAAACATATCTAATTTATTTTAAAAACTATTTATTCACCTATTTGCCAATCACTGGTCACTGTTATCTCTTACGAGATGAACAAAACACAAACCATCCAAACAGGGTTTATTCTAACGTGCAGTTGTACCCCTTTTGTGCAGTTGTAAATTCAAAATGTGCAGTTGTAAATCCAGATTTGTGCAGTTGTAAATTTGTACTTCTTTTGAATTTGCATGGCTAAGGTGTCACAAACTAGGAAGGAACCACAACAGAAGTCACTGATAGCTGACTAGAACATAATTTTATTTTCATTAACTTATATATTACCATATTATAACCATATTATTTCCCCTAGTTACTTTAATTCTTTAACAATTTTGAGTTCTTTAGGGTAATTTGTCCAGTTTTAGGGCGTTTCAAGAGGAGGAGTTAGGGTAAAAAAAATATTGGCTCGTGGAAACCCTGACTTGATGACAACCCTGCTCGAGCTCAGTGTTGCCTTGTCTATGGAAGGGTGAGGGTTGGTGACTGTCGCATTGGAAAAGTTGTGTTTGTGTGTTTGTTGTTGTGTGCGTCGTATACCCGATAGATACCATACACACACACGTACTATTATTCGTCTAACACACATACATAGAGAAAAATGAGTGATTAAGCCAGTGTTCTTCAAATATTGCCACGAAACACACATACACACACACTACCATTCATCTAACACACACACACACATATATAGGGAAGGAACTTGTGTTGTGGACTGGTCAGGAGGAATCAGAAGCCTCAAGTGAGTATTATTATTATTATTATTATTATTATGTGTCTTCTATTGTTGTTATTATTATTATTATTATTATTAAGTGTCTTCTATTATTATTATTATTATTATTATTATTATGTGTCTTCTATTGTTGTTATTATTATTATTATTATTATTATTATTATGATGTGTCTTCTATTGTTATTATTATTATTATGTGTCTTCTATTGTTGTTGTTATTATTATTATTATTAAGTGTCTTCTATTATTATTATTATTATTAAATGTCTTCTATTATTATTATTATTATTATTGGTATTATTATTTTATTGTCTACCGTACGCACACACACATACTGTACACACACACACACTGTACACACACACACACTGTACACACACACACACTGTACACACACACACACACTGTACACACACACACACACTGTACACACAAACACACTTTACACACACACACATTCCAAGCCACTAGATCAGTGACGTGTAATAGCAAAAGGAAGGGGGGGGAGTGGTGACCCCCCCCCTCCTACACACACACACACCTTCACATACACACACAGGGAATAAGCAAATAAAATAACGAATAATAGTAATTATTATAGCCTAATAATAATACTGTATAGCCTAAATGACTTAATAATTATAACACTCTGGCAGAACATACCTGTTTGAAGGTCAGAATTTATTCTAGTGTTTTTAATATTGATTGAAGATGGTTAGACTGTTACAAACTGTATAACATGTAGTGTAAATACTGTATTGTAGAACATTTCACACAAAAACTAACAACACTGATATTTTTATTATTCCACAGGTGTCATTAGTAAAGAGCGATAACCGTTGTCGGATGAGATGCCATTTTGTGAGGAGTGTTTGGTGGTTGTTGTGGCTGAGGAGAGGAACATGGTGGCAATATACCAAGGTCCCAGTCAGATGATGGAAAGGTAATACACTCTAACCTGTTCTTTCTAGATGACAAATTACACTGAGGCCCGTAGTTTTAAAAGAATTGAGGGCCCTTACTGGAGCTCTTACCTCCTCCACCTCACTCAACACACCTCCCTCGGCTCTTCTCACATGTCCAAACCATCTCAGTCTTCTCTGCCTCAACCTAACAGAAAGGTCTTCAACCCCACACATCTCTGCCACTTCACTGCTAGACCTCCCATCTTGCCACCTTATTCCTGCCATGTATCTCAGCATTCTACGGTCACAGCTGCGTATAACCTCCATCAGTCTGTTTGTCAATGCCCATGTTTCTGTTCCATACATAAGAGCAGGTCTCACACAGGCTTCATATGTCCTTCCTCTGGTCTTCAGCCCTATGCTGCGGTTCACCAATAAACTGGCCATTTCTCGCCATCTTCCCCATGCAGTTGCTACTCTCGCTCTTACCGCTCTTTCCACTCCTGCTTCACAGTCCAACACATCTCCCAAGTAGCAGAACTGTTGCATTTCCTCTAACACGCCTCCATTTACCATCAACCCGGCATCCTCTTCATCACCATCACTATCACTACCCATCCCCTCCCTCACACATCTAGGACATACAAAGCTCCGCACACCTCGGAGAATTATCCAACCCGAGCATCGTTGGTGACACCATTTATTACACTCAGTACACAGCACTGAGTTTGTTCCCACTCCTCTTCCACAACATCCACATGGCCATCTTCCTCACTGAATTAATTTTTGAGCCTTGTTTCCAGTCACCATCATTTTTGTCTTTTCCATGTTTATTTTCAGCCCCCTCTGTTCCATCGTTTCCTTCCACCTGTTAAACATATTTGTTACTTCTTCCTTTGATTCTGCTGTCAAGACCAGATCATCGGCATAGAGCAGTTCCCACGGACCATTTCCTCTTGCCAATTTAGTAGGCTTGGGGGGTTTGGGGGGTGCAGGAATAGGGGGACAGACTTTCTACCCACCCCAAGCCTGTCCCCATATTCCCACACACCCCAAAGCCTGTCCCCTACTCCCACCCCTCCTTAATTAAATGTCTCAATTACCGCTAAACTAAAAAAAAAAAATCACATCAATAGAGTATTTTCTTTTCAGAATTAATAAAGCAGGCATTTGCCAAATTATCGGGTAAAACATTCCGGACACCCTGTATAATGATATTCTGGTGTATAATGTATGTTTTTTGTATGTCAGAATATTAAAAAGTTTACAATGGTTATTATGGCTGGCTGGTGGTCACATACATACACACACACACATACATACATACATATATACATACATACATACAAACAAACAACAACAACTACATATATATATATTATTATTATTATTAATATATATGTTATTTATTTCAGATGGAGTGAGTGAGAGAGAGAAAGAAAGCTATCTTTAATCATGGACAAAATATTATTATTAACAAAACTTCATTAACAAATACAGTATGGTAAGTAAAATAATAAATATATTTATTAATAATTAATTATGTAATTATTTTTATATATATTAATAAGTTGCCTTCCTACTACAGAAACACCTTGACACCCAAAACTAAATACAGTACTGTAATAATTTTGATGTAGACACATAATTCAATAATGTATTATTGAGTACCGGTAACTAAGCTAATATTTCATCATTGGTTATCAGATGATGTGAAAGTGGATTATCACTCTAGTAGTTATATGTTATATATTTATATTGTTATTGAGATAACTGGAACATAAACATGTATTTTATTATGTGTTCAAGAGTAAGATGTGAGTACAAATGAGTAACTATATGAATACAGTATATTAGATAATTTTTCACTCGAGCCTCTTGGCCAGTCGTCAGATGTTACGACTGTCACCTTGCTTTGCAGGTTAATATGAGAAATATTACTTTTATTATTATTGTGAAGACTGCAAAACTTAACTATGCTGTTTATAATATATTAAAGGGGTGTGGGAGTAGGGGACAGGCTTGGGGGAGGAACTGAGGGGGTGCGGGAATAGGGGGACAGGCTTGGGAGGGGTAGAAAACCTGTCCCTCTATTCCCGCAACCCCCTAACCCCTAAAAAAAAAAACCAAGCTTATGAGTAACTTATTGTTTTTGTTACCAGAACTGCCATCAGTGTTGGTAGTGGTATTAGCAGACAACACCACAACACACCACAGCAGGGCCTCAAGCCAGTCACCACTTTGGATGTCAGGATTCAGGTGAGAAATACACCATTTTGTACTGTACTGTACCATCATTCAGTTATATTTTCCTTCAAGAAGTGTTGAGTTAGGCAACACAACTTTTGTCACCTACTGTATGTACTACACACACTTCACTGTTCATTGTGAGTCATATGCTGATGTGATGTTGCATTGTATATACTGTAATATTATTTATCCCGTTGACAAATGACAATCTCATTATGTGTGTGTGTGTGTGTGATACAGTGAGTGAAGGAGGTCTGCAATCCCTAGAATGGAAAGGTGTTATTTTCTCCCATGTCATTGAAGGTCTTTCTGTTCCTGTATGAGAGAGAGAGAGATTGTGTGTGTGTGTTCGTGTATGAGAGAGAGATTCCTCCAAAATATGCTAAGAAACAACAGGAGCAGTAAAACAAAGATAATAATAATTTTCACCAACACTTTCCTTCCAACGTACAGATAAATCAGTATAATATTAAAGTGTAATCTTACAACACCTTACATCAGCTCAACCCCTTCAATTATTATTATTATGAGGTGGTGCAAAATTATACACGTGTTGTTCTTTATTACCAAGATGATTATTATTATTATTATTATAATTATGAGGTGCTGCAAAATTATACATGTGTTGTTCTTTATTACCAAGATATTTACTATGATGGAAGGAAAGTGTGGGTGGATATTATTATTATTTAGTTGGACCAACACAATTATTTGCTGACTTTTCTCATCAGAATATTTTATTTCTTAATTAAGGATGTGTGTGTGTGTTATGGAGAGAGAGAGTGTATGTGTGTGTTATGGAGAGAGTGTATGTGTGTGTTATGGAGAGAGTGTATGTGTGTGTTATGGAGAGATTGTGTGTTTTTGTGAGTGTGGAGAGAGAGGAAAGAGTGAGTGTGTGTGTTAGTGATACAGTGAATATTGTTTCTCCTCCTTCTCTCTTTCCTTCCTCTTCCTTCTCTCCTCTTCTCATTCCTTCCATTCTCTCTCCTCCTTCTCTCCTCTTCTCATTACTTCCATTCTCTTTCCTCCTTCTCTCCTTGTCATTCCTTCCTTCCCATCCCTTCCCTTATCACCTACCTTCTCCTTCATAATAATAATAAAAATAATGTAATTATTTTAAAAAAATTAATTCATTTGTATTTTATCCCATGCATAAATTAATAAGGTTGTATTTTGTTACAGAGAGACTGACTAACTACCACTACCACCACCACTGCAATTTAACAGTGAGTATTTTTATGGAGTATAATGTTGGTAAATCTGGAGTAAATGATTCCTCCAAATTAATTTTCCAAGTAACAGAACAAACCCCATTATTTTTGTTTATCTATTATTATTATTATTATTTATCTAGTCGTGTTTCCTTGACATACTTTGGAGGAATCAAAATGCTCCAATATAAATCTGGAGTAAATGAGTCCTCCAAATTATTCCAAGCAAGAAAACACCATTATTTTTACTTTTCTAACATTATTATTATTATTGATGTAGTAATTCTAAAATAATGGATTCATCGTTATTATTGTTGTTGTTGTATTATTAATTTAGTAATTTAAAAATAATTTATTAATTTGTATTATTTTGTACCATCCATAAATTAATTCAGTTGTATTTTATTTACAGATTTGGTTGTACAAGAAAAATAACTACCACCACCACCACCAGTTAATGTGAGTTATTGACTTACTGTGGGTGTGTATTTCTCACACAAACATCACTGATGGTATTATATTATCTGTCTGTGTGTGTGTGAGACATATCTCTTTCTCACACATATACACACAGACAGACAAATAATATAATGCCATCAATGATTTTTATTTAAACCCTACACTCTTTTAGGTATGTAAATAATTATGATGTTATAATAATTTGTCTGTGTGTGTGAGAAAGTGATGTCACAAACACACAATATTATTATAACATCAATAATTTTAATTGAACCCTACACCCTTACAGGTATGCAATAATTAATATTTTCACCAGGTGGGAGGATAATATGCATGTTTATATATAAAGGTAAATAAAATATATAATGATAATATAGGGTTTTTATTTTATCTTCTTGTTTCTCTTCTTCTTCTTCTTCTTCTTCTTCTTGTCCTCCCTTCTTGTGTGTTGTGTTCTCCTCCTTTCTTTCTTGTCTCTTCACACCTGTAAAATAAATAGATTAATTAGTATTAAATCTTTGTGTGTTTAAGTACAATATATTTCGAACATATACATACAAACTAATAATAACAAATAAAAGAGTCCTTCAAATTATTATTACTATTATTATTATTAATACACAAACAGCTGTTTACATTTCATAAGTTAACAGAAATATATTAACAAAACAACTTATAAAACTTACTATTAATTCTGGATAATTGTTCTCAATTAAGTTTAATTTTATATGAATTAACTAATTAAAATGACAACTCAAACTACCAAAAAAACCTACCTTAATTAAGTTTAATCTGTGAATCTGAGTGATGGCTTCTATTGTCACTTCAAACCGTCCCTCAAGTGCTAGGGAATGTCAAGTCCTTCCTTGTACTTGTGTTCTCCTCCTCTTCTCTCTATCTTGTTCTTGTTCTCTTCTCCTCCCTCCTTCCTTCCTTCCTTTCTTCCCTCCTTCCTTCTTGTCTCTTCTCTCCTCTCCAAACACCTATAAAATAAACAGATTAAAATTAGTGTTCAACCTTTGTGTGTGTTTGAGTACAAAATATTTCTAAATCCAAGCTACATAAATAAATACATACTATACATACAAACTAAAAAAATAATAATAATAAATAAATGAGTCCTTCAAATTATTTTTCCCCCAAGCTACATACATATAAACAAACTGTATATTATATAAATCATACAGTATAATTAGTATGATAACACACTATCCTTCACACACACACACACTAAAAAGAAATTGGAGGAAAATGGGTCCATCAAATATTGCCACGAAACACACCTATATGGAAGGAGGAATCAGAAGCCTCCTAACACACACACCTATATGGAAGGAGGTGGTTTGGTCAGGAGGAATCAGAAGCCTCCAATTTACATACACACACATACACGGAGAGAGAGAAAGAAACACACACACACAGAGGATCACATATACATGAGAGAGAAACGCATATTCAGAGGGAGATTGCAAGGTTTCTGGTCAAAGCTGCAGTGACAACAACAATAGCAGCTGCAATGACAAAAGTGCAGGGAGATTGCAAGGTTTCTGGTCAACAAGATATTTGAGGAGTAAGACAAAGGTGTGTGTATGTATATATGTTACTTGTGTGAAATGAGTGTTACTGTATGTATGGTGTGGAGACGTGGCCAGAAAAATAAAGCAAAATGATTGTAGAATGCTGAGATACAGTTGTGGTCAAATATAATCATCACGTAAGAGTTTGACAGCTTCCCTCTCTTCCTTAGATGATAAACTTTCCAATAAATAAGGTAACTACCATCTTTTAATTTTTTTTTTTTTTTTTTTTTATATTAACAAAGATGAGGACAAAGGCCACGGGCCCGCTTACCGTCCTCATCTACATAGTACAGTGAGAGAGTGGTCCAAAATCATGTCCAATTTACTACGGTACAAGCAGCTACACAATACTTAAAACAATAACATCATATGTGAACGTGAAAACATTACAGTAAATTGTTTTGAGATACCTATATGTGTCTGATTATTATTGACCACAACTGTACATTATGACATTAAGTGACACCTGCTGCAGAAGCCAACAGGTCATAGCTGTGAAACAGACAACATACAGAGATTGTAAAGCTGGACACAGTTTTAAAAATATATTATGTCCAGTTGTCCCTGTTCCAACACTCCCTCCTTACTTGTTCAAACCCTCCTCTGCCCCTCATGTTTATCTCCTTTACATACTCTTCCACTCTGTTCCAACACTCCCTCCTTACTCCCTACTCTGTCCCTCACATTTCTCTCTCTCACATACTCTTCCACTCTATTCCAACACTCCCTCCTTACTCCCTACTCTGTCCCTCACATTTCTCTTTCTCACATACTCTTCCACTTTATTCCAACACACCCTCCTTACTCCCTATTCTGTCCCTCACATATTCTTCCACTCTGTTCCAACACACCCTCCTTACTCCCTACTCTGTCCCTCACATTTCTCTCTCACATACTCTTCCACTCTATTCCAACACTCCCTACTCTGTCCCTCACATTTCTCTCTTATCACATACTCTTCCACTCTGTTCCAACACTCCCTCCTTACTTCCTACTCTGTCCCTCACATTTCTCTCTTTCACATACTCTTCCACTGTTCCAACACTCCCTCCTTACTCCCTACTCTGTCCCTCACATTTCTCTCTCTCACATACTCTTCCACTCTGTTCCAACACTCCCTACTCTGTCCCTCACATTTCTCTCTTTCATATACTCTTCCACTCTGTTCCAACACTCCCTCCTTACTCCCTACTCTGTCCCTCACATTTCTCTCTCTCACATACTCTTCCACTCTGTTCCAACACTCCCTCCTTACTTGGTCCATCCCTCCTCCTTCCCTCACATTACACTATCACACTTCACTATCATACACCTGTAAGTCAATTTGAGATGGATTCACTGAGGGAGTAATACTGAAATAAGGATGAATAAACACTAATCCTTAATTGGTTTCTGTATATGTAACCATTTCATTACTTAATTCCATATCATGTGAATCCATTGTACAGTTACCACCACTAATAATAATACAGGTGTACTTGGAATACCTAGAGGCAGTAAATAAATACACAATAACACACATACAGCCCACCTGAGTCAAAGTACGAGATCTGACTGAAGCAGCAGGTGGTTTCTGGATGACAGCCCACCCAAACCATCACCAGGACACACACACACACACACATCATGGTACAGGTGAGGAACTCTTGTCATCACATCATCACCAAATGGCTGTAATGATTAATATTAATATTAATAATTTGGTATAGGCAAGTGTTCAGGTATTGACACACACACAAATAAAAAAACACATACATACACATAAAAACCTAAACTCCCCCTTTAGCTTCACCTCCGAGTTACAATAAAATAAAACTAAAATAAGGGAGGGGAAGGGTAGGTCACCGAGGTGTTTTGAAAATTTTCCAATATTTGATGGTAGCTTATGCCCAGTGGCCGCACTTCTCAACCTCATTGGTTACGATATTGCCACTGCTCAAAGCCGACAGTATAGGCTACAAGGTGATTCAAAACTACATAATTTAAAAGAGGATCAATAAGCATATTATTATCCATACATCATGTTTTCAAAGTGCAACATTACATGTTTAATCTAGTCAGAGATAACAACTACTGTACTGGCCAATATCTAACTTTTGGAGAGGAAAAGCTATTATTACATTTCCAATTAATACATCATAACACTTAAATTAATTCACATAGCCTGGGATACATGTTCCTTCTCATTTACCATTTTTTTATTAATTATATGTCACTGTAAATACCTGTTGTGGTAGCATGTACTGTAATTACAATATTCATTTTTCATAAACCTTCATGCAACTCATTAAAGCCTGTCCACACAAGCGGCCAGCCCCGACGGGTATTACTTTCTGTGAGAAATATCCCTCTCTTTTTATCACTGTTACCACCAGATAGGCACATCCCATTGACCATTGCCTATAATAATGAAAACACTTGTGTTCTCCACACCATAATTTGCTAACACGTTTGCCCGTCGGGGCTGTCCGCAGACCTTTTAGTCTTGTACTCTCTTGGTTCCATACAACTAGCCTTACAATGTTAATTTTGTACAGTATCTGCAATTTTTGTCACTGTCTATCACTGGTGTTTTCTCAGTCCACAAAGCAAGTACTGTACTAAATTTCTTGTCAAGTTGGGGATTTGTCCATTACTGTAAGTCTAAACTATTCATTTAATACTAATTCTTACAGTTCACAAAACATTTCAAATCAACTCCATTTTAGGTAAGGACTTTTAATATGCTATGACCAGAAAAATGTCTTATACAGATTTTAAAATCTTGCCCAACTAACTAAAATAAGGATCTTTAACACATACCATAACCTTCCACCTAGAGCAGATATTTTACATCAAAACTACAAGAGGAACGTGATATGTAAATATAGTAATGCTAACACACATTTCTAAGGTGAATGTCCTTAAAACTTAAAGAAATTAATTTCACATAGGACATAATTTTCAATGCACAACAATCCTTATTAAAATATCCAAACTGTACACTAAACATATTACTGAAATTATCCCATGAGTATGAATAATCAACTTCTGGTGACAGCCATTGAGATGATAAGGAGATGCCCTTACCACATTGCCTACACCATCAAAACCAATGATGGCCAAACAAGTTAGAAAATAATCCTTATGATTGCCAACCTTTCTAATGTCACAGCACATCGATTATACAAAACAGAACATATATAAATAATGTAAATATGTGCATATATAGTACAGTAGCATTATGTATATTCAAATACTGTACATGTACAGTCGGCGGCAAAAGTCCTGTCGCCTCACTTGCTTCACCGAGGCACGCGATGTTCATAGACTCGAGATTACTAGGTGTAGAAAACATGTGTATTTCTCGAGTCCATGAACGATGCATGTCTCGGTGAAACAGTTAAGGCGACAGGTCTTCTGCCGCCGACTGTACATGTATTGAACACTACGCTATGATACCCAATATGCCATGATGAAAAAAAGTATGCAAGCCAAGATCAGCTGAAATGTATATAATATAGTACATAGTATATAGTACACTACCATATAGCATAGCACAGTAATATGAGCAACAGTGTGGTTTTTACTATTCTACTTCTTAACTTCTATTTTCTAAACATATACCATCAAGTCCTCCAAAGATATCTGCATCAAGAGAACCTTCAATAGACAGCTCTGGCTCCTTGGTTAGTTGTTGAAGTAAATATTCTAAAGGTTCTTTAAGATTCCATCTTTCCAGTACACTTATTTCACAATAGCCCATCTTATGCTTATTAGGATATGACACACTCTTGCTCTTAACCTTTCTCTCCTTAATATCTACTTTATTTGCACACAGCACAACAGGGATATCTGGCTGCAATCTCTGAATGTCTTTATGCCAGTTTGGAATATTTTTGTAGGTAATTCTAGATGTAACTTCAAAGAATATAATGGCAGCATCTGCATCCTTATAGTAGCCATCCCTCAACGGTCCCAGCTTCTCCTGCCCAGCCGTGTCCCATACACAGATGCTACACGGTCCATGGGAGGTGCTCACAGCAATGTTATGCTTTTCCACTCCCAAGGTTGCAATATATTCTTTTCTGAAACCTTCACTCTGTAGTCTGGCCACATAGCTTGACTTTCCTGTGCCACCATCTCCAACTAGTACAATCTTGTACTGTCTGGGAAGGAACAAAGTGGTGGAGTCTGGCAGCTCTGGCTTACTGTCTGTAGACTGACAGTTATTTTCCATTCTTGACAGAAAAGGACAGATGTTATGTCCGTACAAATTTGGTTTAACCGACCAGTAAGCTCTTGGTGCTACCACTGAAATATAAAAGGAGAAGTCTTACTTACATGAACAAGAATTAAACTAAGGCATTTATAGACATACTGCTAATACAGTATGCACAGATATAATACAAATATGAATGAAATTTTGTAATGTTTGGGGGTATCTGTATACTGTAGAAGGATACCTAATACAACCAGGTACACAGCATGAATTATAAAATCACTGCCTTAGTTTTATCTTGTCATAAAAAAAACATACCCAACTGAAGGAAATTACGCTTCACACCATTGGGAAATTAGGGATAAATTCATATCAACACATTACAGTAATATAAACTGTATATTCACAAACAAATTGACAAGCAAAATGCATGAAACATCTTGAGCAGAGGTAAACTAAACACAACATTTGTGTCCAACATCAGTAGGTACAGTACCGTACATATCGGCCGGCCACCCTGTCAACCCATTATTTTATGACCTAAGTGAAATCTGGTGAAAACATTTTGTAAAGAGGTACAGTTGCCAAAAAAGGTATTGTGACAAATCTTGATAGAACTTTAACCCTAGTAATATCCACAACCATTTGTAGACTCTATAAGCATGTATAACAGAAGGAAATATACATATCCTTCTGTAATACATACTTATAATCCCTACAATCAGCCATGGACATTAATATATTTAATGTTGTATCAATAGTTGTTGCAATACATTTTTTGGCAACTGTACATAACCTTTTCATACCAAGTACTTACATTACTATGGTCGGGCTATCATTATGTTTCCTGAGTTACAGGTACCCGGTACAGTAAAAATAAATCATTGGACAGAGACACAACTTTTATCTTTGATTATACTGTACCTACCGTACATAATTTTGGTATGGGTAGGCACAGTCCTGTACATCCCAAGTCTGTTTGTGCAGAACTAAGCTACATGAGGTGCTGTAGTTTGTATGACCTAAATTACAAGGATGGTAGGTATTAGTAAGGTTGGTAATACTGTACTGTTATTAATTCCTCCGTCCACTAACTACCAAAAGGTTGCAAGATTCGATAGATGAATTAATTCGCCAGATATACGGGTATTGACAAGAACCCAGTGCTTTCGATATAAAATGCTTCCTGTAGTAAATATAAGTAATTGAAGTCTATTTACCTCTTTAATATTGTGATAGATAATTAAACTATATTCCAAAGTGAGATTTACTGCAGTAAGGTGGTTTATAAAGATTAATAAAGCCAAATATATACAGTCATCGAAACGGTCATAAATAATTTTGTGTTAAAACTACACATTTCTTGGAACTGAAATTCCAGTTGATGCCTAATGAGTGAATGAATGTTTGGGCAGGTCACTAAACGATGTTATTGACTAATATGCATTAAATATGAAAAAAATGGTAGACGAATTTCCCTTACAACAAGTTGTCGACCGAGATTGATTGGAGTAGCAAAGGTTACAATACAAAGCCTGCACCTTGGCCTGTGCAGTTTGCCAGATGTGAGACGCACCTCTCTGACATTTTCTGTAGGCTATTAGTCTATTTCTATATTCAAATTAGGCTATACTGTATACCACAATTTTACCTGGTATATTACTTGCTAATATTACTGAGCAAGTGATTTACTATTTGTGCAATGCCAAGCTAGTACTTAAATATAATGTAACAGATTATTTGTTTCATTACCTACAATTATTAAGACTTGGTATAACTGCTGCCAGAGTCAGTACACAATTCAAACTCAGCCAGTGTATACGTTCTTACTTTGTAATATATTTTTTAAAATGCCTGTATATACTGTACATGTGTAGTGACAGATTATGACTCAAAATCAAATAAATTAAATATAAAATGTGAAGAGTAAACGTGAGAGGTCGACTTCGTATGTTTACAGCCGATTTAACTGTATTAGGTTCCTTTTATTACTTATGCCTACATATCGTTTACTACAGTACCGTATTTAAAAGTTTCTAAAATAGTATTGAATATTTCTATGGCAAAAAGAAGGTACACAATAACCAATTATTAGTATACCCTCTTCTTTTTTTATGGTAGGTTAGGTTCCTGAAGGGGTCTCATAAAGTGAATTTTGCATAAAGTAAATTGTACATTTCCATAAGAAATAATGGTACTTTAACTTGAAAATTGAGCCTCCTTGTTCCTGTTATTTTAAGAGTTCGTGTAAATTGCATTTATTTAATTTTTTTCATGATACGCACTATATCAAATTCGCATAATTTAAACTTGCATAAAAAGAGAGGAAAGTGTATACCCATAAACAATATGTACAATATAATTATTTCATCTGGCAAGTCCCTACCAGTTTGTGGATGGAGGAATTAAGGGGAGATAGAATTAGGTACACCTCACCTAACCTAATAAGGACTGCAGAAAACTACCGAGACCTAACCTTAGCAAAATACAGGGCCTAAATGTAAATATTTGGTGGCCATCTTGAATTGATATTATTATACCAGAACCGACAGTTTCATGTTAAGAAATACCCAATAAGTATATGACGTGTATGTATCAAGAATTATATTCAACAGAAAAGAATTAATGGGAGTGATTATGGACAAACGCTTGACTAATACGGTATTTATTTGAAGATTTACCATTTTTTAGCAGTGTTGCCAGATCTGGCTAGGTCCCAGTATTTTGCCCCTGTCATTTCTTGTACTTTACTAGTTTTTTTGGTAAATATTGAATGAATTACCGTTATTGCGGATGCTTTTTCTACCTTCATTACCCACTTATTTAGACCATTCTAAGACTATTTTACTTCTATGGCACATCCTCCACAAATGCCCCATTTAGAAATTAACCTGACTTTACCTGACCTGACCTAACCTAGACCGCCTCAGACTACCGGGACCTAACCTGGGCAAACTACCGGGATATAATCGGATAAAGTACAATAAATAACTGGGGCAAAATACTGGAACCCAGCCAGATCTGGCAACACTGCTGCAAAATGGTAATTCTTTCAATAAATACTGAAGTCTTAGAATGGTCTATATTAGTGGGTAATGAAGGTAAGAAAACCGTAGCCAATAACGGTAATTTTTTCAATATTTACCAAAAATAAAACATGAAAAAGCTCAAATAAATCCTATAACATAATTTACTGACCATATATTACTAATCATACACACGACATACATCTATATTACTAATCATACACACGACATACATCTATATTACTAATCATACACACGACATACATCTATATTACTAATCATACACATTTATATTACTAATCATACACACAACATACACATCTATATTACTAATCATACACACAACATACACATCTATATTACTAATCATACACACAACATACATCTCTACTTCATCTGGTACTCAAATAACATGAAACATATTACCTCCAATCACTGTAAAGCCTTATTTTAGCCTGAAATATTATACAGCTCTGGTTGACCAGCAGGTTCTTCAAGGTCCGCGGGTTTTTCAATATCGTTGTTATTGACTTATTGTGCAGCCAGTGTAGCCAGTAGCCAGCCAGTATAGCCAGTAGCCAGCCAGTATAGCCAGATCCCCTAGGCAAAATTACCCCAACTTCAACAGAAATATTCCTTTTTTTTTTTTTTTTTTTTACCTCGGCTTCAACAACAACAGAAATGTTATCTATTTTATTCTTCAGCTTCAACAATATCAGCAGAAATATTCCCTTTTTTTTTTTACCTCAGCTTCAACATCAGAAATTTTCCCTTTTCTTCCTCAGCTTCAGAATTTCTCTTTTTACCTCAAAAGTATAAAGTATAAAAAAAAGAGTATAATAAAGTTGTAACTCGTAGGAAACTTCCCTGAAAGTTTAATGATAATACTGTACTGTACCTGGTAGGCTGGCAATGGCATGGTTTTGGAGGAGTTAAGGAAATACTAAAAGCAGATCATAACTATTATTCTGCTCTTATCAGTAGTTCAATTGTAAGCTGAATAATGTCTCTATAGCTCATAGGCTTCATTAACATAATTAGTATTGAAGAAATAAAATTTAGGTTCTAGAACATATTTACAATTAGTTCAGCTTGGAAAACCCTATATCCTAGGGACCTAGGTAACAGTAGAACTAGGGAGACTAAAGTGGTAGAAGTAAAACAGTCAAAGGTTCTGCAGATGGGGATGAAAGCCACCCACATTCCCATTATACAGTATAAAATAAACTTTACTAATATACAGTATAAACATGTCCACATAATATACAGATGAGCTTACATTTCTGACTTGTGATACTAGATGGAGCAGTTCCTGGCACTGATGGCAGGCTCCACACCAGTGTACCCACCACCTATACCTACCAAACATATTGTATTGACTAACTTATCTTCTTGTCCTTATCTAAGAACTAAACCGACTGGAAATACTACCAGAAAACCGTGTAATATACTTTCACATTCAAAATTAGCCAACCCCTTACAACCACATGCACAACAACTAAAGTATTGTACAGTACTGCTTAACTGTGAGAATAAAAAAATAAAAAATTAGCTTACTGTTTTATTTAGGGAAATATCAATGTAGATAAGTCAATAAAAAAAATGCGGTATCTGCATTGAAATAGAGACCACTGGCTGATGAAAAAATGTGTTAAGCATCAAAGATGCTGGATTTAAAGACCAAACATTGCAAGCTTTAATATCTACACATTTTAGACTATACAATTCTACTATGTCTATAGTTTACATACCCTATTATCATATCCTTATATTGCAGTGAACTTTCAAAGTACCATATTTTACTGTATATACAAGGCATTTGTACTGTACCTACCATGAATATTTTCCATGGCTAATTAATAGTAATAAATTGTATGCTTTCTAAATATATATTTTTTATTGTAGTGTTGAAGTTGTGTACAATAGTGAATAGTGAGTTCCTCCACTGCATTGTTTCTTGTACACTGATTATTTCCAACTGCTGTACAATGTATGCCTATTTTATTCTACTGTTCAAAGTTTAGGCTAAATGGCAATATCTTTCTTGCTGTATGAAATTGTATTCAACAAACTTGAAGGATTTACCCGTTACTCATTTTTCTTAAAATGGTGTGCACCCTAACTGTTATTATGGAGGTGTAACAAGGTGTAAATTTTATGCCAGACTGGTCATATATTGTCAAGGCCTAGGCAGTGCTAATACGAGGCGGTATGTTAACCTGGAAAGCCCATTCTATTATTAGAGGGAATATATGCTACTCCAGTGCTCAGGTGGCCAGTAAATTGACATATTTACATACAGTTAAAAGATTCATGAAATATACAATATACTGTAATATGAAATCTCTATGAGGCTACCCTATAAGGTACTATATGTACAATATACAACATCTTTGAAGAGCAATTAGGCAACTGTAAATTCAAATCTAGGAATTTTAAAGTAAATATGATGCTGAAAAGTAAACTTTCTTTCACACTGAGCAAGGAGGCTAACCTCTTAATGCTAAAATAGTATTCTTCACAGGTTATACTGTACAATAAGCTGGCAGCTACTGCAATTGTCTCTGACTATTAGACAATTTTCCTTTCATGGAAGCACTTCTGACATCCAATGGTCAAGAACTACTGCGATGAATTCATAAGCATCTGTTTATATTATCTAAAATTATATAATTTGATCAAGACAAAGTATATGGTACTGTATTATATTTGCTTCATGTAAATCGCAACAGCCCAACAAACTGTAAACCCTCAAATTCACCAACAAACTGTTAACTTCAAAACACATATCAGTGTTTGTTCCTAACGACTGGTATTTATTTTCTAATGTCCAAAACAGATTAATACCGTGGTGTCCAGCAGGGCTCACAGAATTACAAGTTAATGTCACTGGATGGTATCATGAATACAGTACCGTACTGTAATCAGGCATGAACAATGATATGTGTCTTGTAAACCCTGTTTTACACTGATCAAAAATATCCACTACTGACAACCAGCACATTAGTGAGTACAGGACATACAAACAGCCCTCAGTCAACACTTCTACAAAGAGGAGATTCAGTTACACTTCACCAACTCCCCTCTTACTTCAATAAATACACTTACTGATATAAAACTCTTAATTACTTACTTAAACTTAAAATGTTTTGACATTCACAGCAAGATCTATTTTCCCCTAAGGGTGCTGTAAAGTCTTTATTACTTTTACTCACAAAATATATACACATCACACTTTGTATACGAAATATGGAGAGTGCTTATTCTTCTGCTCCTACCTGTACTGTACTGTATTTGCTTATCAAATAGGCACACATTTTGTAGCATAATTTGCTCAGCATTTTACTCTAATTTTAATACAAAAAGATTTATGGACAAACTTCTTGTCTAATAATTGGATGTCATACAAAATTATTTTTTTTAAATAAAATTACTGAAGGGTTGTCTGATACAGTACAGTACCATTATATGCAATGTTTATCTTAAAAATCTTATCACTACAAAATGATTCTTTAAGTAAGACAAGCATCGAGTTCCAAATTATCAGAATAGTATAGTGGCTTCAGAAACTTCTTTCTTTGGCATTTACTCACTGGCTAAAAATCATAGGCAACTGTACTTATATAGTGAAAGAAAACACTGAATAAGGTAAAATAGAAAGATGGTGGTGATCTTCATAACTCTCACACTTCTACTTGAGTGTTGGCAAGTCAATTCAAATCAAAGAGCATATACCAGTTTCAATTTAAGCCAAGAAAAAAATGTCTAAAGCCAATGTTAGACATAGAGGCACAGCAGTTACCTCATCCTTCACCCTTATGACATGGCTGAAGCCTCGATTCATGTAAACCTACCAATGAAGCACCTTTTAAGTTCCTGGATGATTGATGATAAAATGTTGATTCACTCATCACCACACTCTTGAGTTGCATTCTCACATGTATTCTTTCACACTTCTATTTCACTTTCACACAAACAGTACTGTACATCTACCAAAAACAAAACTATACCTATTTCTAAATACTGTACTGTATTACTAACACACCACCAAATTCTACACAAGTGGAGATAAGTAAACAAATGCAGTGTTAAGTGCTATTTTATCCCATCAGAGACAGACAATTCATCATATGCATCTACTAGGAGACTCTAATCTACTTTGCTGGGAAGTTTATGTGGAGTACTGTTCATACTTCAGTTCTATACTATTTTTAACTCATGAAACCCTTTATGGTGAGGTCCAACCATGCCACTCAGGAAGGAACTCATTATTTGATTAATAATATTATCCTCATATTTTCTTTCCTAAGGGAAACACGATAGATATCTCGAACATGACTAGAAAGAAAACAAATTTGCTCAAATGCAACAATTTGTAGTTGCTTGAATTTCTCCAAAGTTTGATAACATGTTTTATCACTTTGTAAATCTAACACATCTGTACCTTATACTGATTAGGAAAAGACTCACATTACTCCCTCTAGAATCTAGATAAACAAAACTGAAACAATTCATGATTCCAATCTACAGTACTTCAATAGATCTTTAATTCACCTGCTTCTATGGAGTTCATGATTTTTTCAATGAAAGGTTGACTGCTGATCCTCTCAAAGAATGCCACTAACAGACCACCTCAATTGAGGTACTCTGTACCTTGACACAGTTTAAAGTTATCACAGCCCCTTCCTGATATTTTATCTTCTTAACTTCCACCATAATATTTTCTGTGCATTTCGTATTTATGTTTAGGCTATAAGAATTATCTTCCATAATATCAGGAATGAATTTATACATTGAGATGACTTCCATCTAAATCAATGATAATCTCCACAAGTTCATTCGTTAAAGCTAAAATACGTAATATTCCCGCAGTACAGTAAACTCATTTCAACCATACTACTGCATCTTTAAGACAGCATCGGCATACAGCAGTATGGTGAATTGAATTCTAATTTGCAAACCAAAATATCCCACAACCACAGTTCTCCACACTACTACCAGGAACAACTCAGTCTTTGTCTCACCAGCTGACCAGCTGTCTGGGCTCTCAACACGTTAGACACTCAATAAGGTATTTGCCCGGAGGACGGTCGAGGAGGGTTTGTGGCTGATTGATGTTGATGCAATGAGTGTGGGTACGTGCCAATAGAGAGCGACGCCGCACCACTGTACCAGACACCTGACTTGCTCCTGTACTGCTGCTACTGTGTGCCTCCAATTGTACCCTGGTAAAAGTGATGACCACATGTAAGCTAACAGCATGAAAGATCAATTAATTTGACTAAAGTGAGATGGGCTGTACCTGCATTTCCATTACAATACAAGTACTAAATAATGTGGATATGTTTACAGTACAGTAATATGAAAGCTGCAAATTTGAGTTGATATGCATTACCTTACTGCACACCACTATAAATGACAGCCATACATAGAGGTAAGACCTACATACAATATTTTATGAATATTCACATACTGTACTAACCTGTTACTGCTGCTGCCATTGCTACCCAAGTGTGTCAGTGGTTCCAGCCTGGTGAAGGTAAGGTGTCCTGAAAAATAAAAGATAAAAATGCAGTAAGGAGTATGAACTACAACAGCATATTAGAAAACTGTACCATACATTTTTCAATTATGTCCCTTTTAAATCAAGTTTAACATCCCCCTATGACTATAACTTAAATGCACTGATATCCAGTCTCTGAGAGAGGATAAGGCAACAAAGCTGACAGTCTGGCTGGTATATTCTGTAAAAGCAGACCTCTATTCCAATCTTACCTATAATCCCTTGTGTATGGGTGGACAAAACTCGTTGCTGTTTAATATAGAGACCGAGGTATTCTTTACTTCTAGAGCGAATGACTGTGAGGTGAGCAAGGCCGTCTCCAAGTGAGATCTGGAGGTGCTTTTTCTTGCTCATCACCATCATCACATCTTCATAGCTGCAGGTTAGGAGGATAGAGGTATAAATATACAGTACTCAAAGACGAAAAAAATTACTCTTTACTCAAAGAGGGAACCTATCAATAGTATTAAAACCTTATTGTACAATCTACAATATAAATTTCTGTGGTCTGTGTGACAGTAGTACCGTATGTAATTTGTCTGGTTACACCATTTCTAGGAGACTATAGACATTCTGCTATGGGTGAACTATGGTGTTGTGGAATAATGGCTGTGAATATATAACTGTAAACTGTTGGCAACTTGTTGGATTCAGTGTATTGTCAGGTAATTGGTAGGTAAAGTAAAAGTCCTGTAATCCGAATTGCAGGGGACTGAAGGTCATTCGGACTATTGATTTTTTCGGACTATTGGTTGGACCTCCAAATAGGCCTACAGATATGCAAAATGAAACACACACATTATAGGATTACAGTAAATCCTGGTTATTTGGGATCAATTGAGGGGAGACCCTTGTCGAGTTATCAGAAGATCTGAGATATCCGAGGGCTTAAATCTGATGAGTATGACTGATTGTCTGCCTGTACACCCACTCTCAAAACTACGTGTGCTTTCACTCGTATCTCTGGTTCCCATACACAGCTAGTATCTAAAAATAATTATAAACTTGAGCCCAAAGTATGGAAAATGAATGTTTATAAAGGTTATTCATTCTAAAAGGTTAGGCCTAATAGCGTGTGTAGTGCGTGACGAATTGACAAGTTCAGTTATCACCAATAATTCATGAGTTTCTACTCGTACAATCACATTTCCTCAGTTTATATTAATTATTCTTTGTAATTTTCTCATACAATCACTTGCACTTTTCACCATATCAAATGTCTGTACCGGGATATGTGTTAAAAGTATGAAAAATGCCCATATTGAGAAGTAGTTCACTATAAAGGGGTTAGGTTTATCACCAGTGTATCAAACCAGCGTGAGTGTATTGAGAAGTAGTTCACTATAAAGGGGTTAAGTTTATCACCAGTGTATCAAACCAGCGTGAGTGTATTGAGAAGTAGTTCACTATAAAGGGGTTAGGTTTATCACCAGTGTATCAAGCCAGAGCCTTCTAGAAGGCTCTGATCAAGCCAGCGTCAGTGACAGTGGGGAGGAAATTTCAGTCATCACTAAAGCTCATTGAATTTTCATTCGTGCACAAACATTCCTTAGTTTGTATTCATTAATTTTGGTCATTTTCTTTGAAAAATCACTTCCACTTAATATTAATTTGCGCATAGGTGCCTAATAGGTGTGAGAGTGTGGATGGCCCAGCTGTATGTGAATCATGTAGGCCTATGTGACCATACACCCGGAAAATCCCCACATAGGCCTCTCAGGCACCAAAATTGACATTTTTATTACCACTTTAAAAAATTCGGACTATTGGGATTTTCGGAGTATCCGTGGTCGGATTAACGGACTTTTACTGTACAAAGAGGATTGTGATACTGGGTAAGATAGATGCCTGGGTGGTTGGTAATGATGTTTGGTATGCACTTAACATTCATGAATATGTATTGTTTTGCGCTAAATGTGCCTTTCATATACTTAAACACTGAAGAAATGTTATCCATGCTTCAGAAGGATACTAATGAAGCACATCCAAGTTGTTCACCAACTCACTTGCTTCCAATGCCCGCTTCCCAAGTTGTGTTCATCTGACAGCTCTCCATGGTATTTTCTATACCAGTATCCCTCTTGGAGCTAGCCTGTCTGCGGTTGCTGTTGTAGTGGTAGTAGGAGGCAGTATCACTGATAGGACTGCCAGAAATGGAGTTGGACATCGTGGTCTTTGTACGTCGAGCCTTCCTTCTCTTTATCTGTCTGTCTTCTCTGTATTTATACCTTCTTCCATTTTTCCTATAGTATGGCCAAAGAGATCTGGTGACATGCCTGATCTGTGTGAATAAGTACAAAGTTGGTGCTCAAAATAATAATCAGGCAATACCATACTTAGTATTTATGGTAATCTGGATCACATTGTGGTAGATGCGAATTGAATAGCTGTTCAACGCTAGATGTCTGAATAGGCATGGATTTATTGTCAAAAGCCTTTTGTCTCATTAACTTCCCCTTCTTACTACTGTACTTTACTATCTCTTCAATTGCTACTATACCTTTGGAGTTCCATCATCCTGCAAACAATCAACCTGGATCTCTTGTGGGGATATGGTGATGTTGACTGAACCCAGGCTCAAGAACAGGCGGCTGAAGAAGGTCTTGAAGGGTTGACTAGCGGCTGATGACAACTGGCCATTCAAGATGATGCCTGTTGCATTGTGTTGACAATTATTCTTCTCATGCCTGATGACTCATAAAGTGCTAGCTAAAATTATGTGCATGAGAATGACCAAGAAAAATTACGTGGTCAGAGCTGTATATTCCCCCCTTCCATTAATGTTGGTGATGTTGTTGATGCAAGGAATTCAGTAAGTGTTTAGTGAATATGTCCTTTCCTAATATTATCCTCAGAGGCAAAAGGAAGCCTGTCACACAACAAAAAGTGACAACAAGTTTGGCCTTCATTAATGCTTACACAACCACTTGCCAGTAAATATTTATTAAATAGGTAAAAATTGTAATGTGTACTTTATTGTTCATTGGTTACAGTGGAAGTAATGTGTAACATGCAGGTGAAATGAGTGTGACACCAGTGGGCAAGAGAGGAATGTGTGAATTGTAGGTATATTATGTGGAATGAAAATTCGGCCAACTATGCCTTCAGAAGCTCACCTGACTGGGGATCCCTGATGAGGCTGACAAAGGATTCTCTGGGGCTGTTGAAGTTGAAGCAAATGGGCAGATTAAGGTTGGGTGAACGTACCACAAAGTGAGGATCCAGATCCACTGAAAGCAGGAATAATGGTGACAAATACAGTAAATCACCATACTTTGCATAGTAGTTCACATGATGATACTTATCATTTGTAAATTAAGATGGACCCATCAAACATATTCCAAAATGGCTCCTATTAGGAGTGTAAGATGTGAATTAATTATCCACAGCTAAAGTTGTATGACTGTAGGATGTTGTGGTGGTTTGTGAAGAGTTAGAAAATGTCAAAAATTTTATAATGATATGACTGCCCAGGTAATTAAATGGGAAATACAAATATACTCTGTGCTAACATGGTATATTCAGGCATGTACTACTTGTAATGACTAATAAAGGCATTGAGTACTTTCATGTTATATGACTTGTCTAAGGTAGCCCAGTCTTCAAATTCACAACAGGAGTTGTTGTTGTTGTTGTTGTTGTTGTAGTTCCCCAGACTGTCTGGCCGAGCAGACCAACTTACCATAGGAATGAGGAATGGTACCACCAATGTAGCTGCGGCCAGGTCGGTTTGGACCACTGAAGGCTGCTGCAATCTGCTGTGGACCAGGCTGGTCATGTTGTGGGAGATGCAGGTTGTTGTGTGGACGAACACTGCCAGGACGGGCCAGCAGAAGGGAGGCATCAGGGTACACAGCCACCATTGATGTCACCCGTGTTACAAAGTTTAACTGGAAAATACAGACATATTAGCACTATTCTACTTTTGAATCATGTATGGATAGAGGAGTTTGGTAAATTATTATTATTATTTTTTTAAAGTTGACTCTGTTTATTACAATTAACCCTTGGCACAGACAACTGTTAAATGCAATAGCAGTATATATGTAGTCTCGCACAGATATAGTGAAATAAGGAAACAACAGTAAAATTAAAAACACAGGCACATATTACAACTCAGACTCCCATCTCTGCTGACCTCTTGAGCCAATAGGAGTGCATGGGCGTGATAGTGACGGGTCAAGTTGTGGCTCTGTGCACATTCTGCCTTAGTCAACAGATCCTGAAGGAGAAAATCATTATAAAAACATTATAAAGTACCAAAAACAGAATTTACAGTAACAGATACTCCTACTTGAAGAAAAACCCAGTGAATGATGGAAAGAGTGAACTAATTTTGCAAGGAGTCCATATTCAGATTGATTCCTCAGTAAAATTTGACAGTTCAAAGAAACAGCTCCTTTCACCAAAGGAAAATCTAGATAGACACTGTTGTAGACATGTGTACTATTGTACTTGTGGGGCACCTGAGAATGGGCCTGAGA
The DNA here is from genome assembly GCA_034508575.1 of Petrolisthes manimaculis. Lineage (NCBI taxonomy): Eukaryota > Metazoa > Arthropoda > Malacostraca > Decapoda > Porcellanidae > Petrolisthes > Petrolisthes manimaculis. The sequence continues at coordinate 15,183 of JAWZYT010001428.1, read as the reverse complement.
TGGGCAGTGAATATGAGTGAATAGGAGTGTGGGCATTCTATCTCTTAACTCGTCCATTTTTCTATTTTCCTTTCCTGAACAGGGAGCCACCCTCTTAGTTACTGTAATATATATATTGTGTGTAAGTGCTGTTAATGCCTAGACCTAGACTAGAAGCAGGAAGAAAAATTAGATTTCAGTACAAAGGTTACATCGCCAGCCGTCCTTATCATCACAGCCTGAGAAAGAACACATCCATACCCACAAATACACATACCTGAACCTTTAGGTATGCCCACAGCCTGGCAACAGATGATTTTTCAGTAGGTCTGAAGTTCTCATAGTTGATCCTACTAAGGGGAAACTCAGTCAAGCCTTCCGCCACATGGCCCGTTACCCTTGGATGAATGTGCTGTGATCCGGATGCCAATCTTCCCACAAAAACCAGCTGAACACATAGGATGGCAAGTTTCATGGTCTATAGACAGGGTTTTAAAGTAAAATGAAAGATATGTCCTATGAAAGTTTTGAAAATGTATACAAATTATTTTGCTGTAGTTTTTGTAGTAAATATGGTAATTCATTCATGCCATATAATTTTGGAATGGACTTCAGAAATGATGAAAATGGCTGCAATGGCCAAATATCCAAATTCGTTGGAGAACAAAATCACCCATCATGTTCGTCCCAACTTACCTCACTCCCGCTGTAATAGTTTTGGGTGCCGTGTCTGGCCACACTATTTGGATCTGCTCCAGGATAGCTTATGTTGACCTGGGACACCAATGGGGTTGCAATCCTCTCCATGAATGCCTTTAGTTGACTGTGTATTAATGAGAATGGGTTGGCTGCTTGGGCAAACCCATGGCTGCTCAGACAAATGTGTTCTAACAACCTGGGGTCCAAACAGATAAGTGGTTAGTTATGGTTTATGTTCGGGATTCATGGGCAGATGATCACTTGGCCATAGAGTTGCACTTTAATTAACTAATTACTTACTGTAGATCAAAATGTTCAGAATTCTTGACTGTTACTCCCCCTAAATCATAGAAAACTTCAATCTCCCCTTTGTATCCATAGGCTTGTGGGCTGAATTTGCAGCCTAAAACAACACACACCTTGCATAAATCAGTGTGAAAAAATACTTGCAACAAAAAAGAAAATATACAAATAGTGTAAGAATGCTGTAGAATCTAGTGTAGATCAAAGAATTATGATGACAAGACAGAAATATTACCAATTATGTATAATAATGCAGCCATTATCTCTTGCAAGACAGTTTAACTCTTTGTTGACATTCATAGTACCATGAAAAAGATACCAGCCATCATATGGAGGACTTTTACCAAGGATTCAGTTTTACATTCGTGGACATTAACCCCTGCAGACCGGCTGCCGTGATAGACCGTCATACGGTAATGACCGGCTGACGCGATAGACAGTCACAGCTATTTAGCTATGTAGGGCTCATTTTTCTTGTCAGCGGGCGAGAAAACACACTCACAATATCGATCCGCTATCCACTCAGTTGATTCTGGGACGTCACGATGGCTGGGCTATTTTTAAGTATTTGCCCTTGTCCGAATTTGTGCTCTAACGATCGTAAGACAATACCGTAGTGAATATATGTACGTGACAGTGACACCATGATATTCCTACAAGGTTACAAATTATTATTTAGTGTATAGATCATGACACACGATACATAATGGTAGTAATAAGAAAATAACATCACAAAACACGCCCAGGCAGGGGAGAATGATGGTAAATATGTGTGTTTCCTACGGTACAAATCAGTTTGTTTATAATTTTCTATGTGACAGTTACACGATGATATATTCCTACAAGTGTTCATACTATTTTTAGTGTTGTAATCATGACATACGATACTTTATAGTAGTAATACGAGTGAGTTGACAAGGGAGTTACGCGGGAAACTGGACACTTCAGCCACAGTCGAGTCAACCCACGCGTACACACAGACACACTGCTGATTCGCACGCAAACATGGTCCACTTCAACTCGCCCTATCTCCACAACTATTCATCGTACAGCCCTCCCGATGGTACCATTGGAAAGAGGAAGAGTTGAAGGTATGCAAGAAACTATATTGAAGTCAGTACACTATATAGGTTGAGTGAGAGCGTTGTGAATATAGGGGAAATCGAGGAATTTTGACGCGAGCGGCAGGGTAAAACAGGGAGGCAAATACCTATTACTCCGGGCGGCAGGGGTTAAACGTTTTGGTAACAAGTCAATAATCAGGTTTGGTCCAGAGTTAAATACAAAATATGTCATCAATGGTTTACACCTTTTAAGGGGGCAAGATACTGTCAGCGATTTGAAAGCTCCAGAGTCCTCTAAACATCATATCTTGTATAGACTGTAAATTTGAATGAATGTGGAATCAGTTTGGAGGGATCAGCATCCTCCAATTCACCACCAATATCACAAACCCCTTAACCCATGTATGACAAGCTTTTTTTGTTGACTGAAACTGTTCAGTATTGTCCACAATTATTATAATGTCCTGTAAAAGATTTTTGTTGTCGTTGGAGGTGAAACAGTGATTATATTATGGTCTTGGGTGATGAGGTCTTATGGAAAATCCTCTAGACTAAGCCAGAGTGATTTTGGTAATTAAATGACATGAGCCATGGTTTAAGGGTTAATCAGGTGGCCAAAAGCTCACTTGTTGCTACCATCACCAAAGACAAAGCTGTAGATGGGGATGTGTTCAATGTTGGCCTTCTGTACACTACTTCTTATGTATGTGGGGTTCTGCATTCCACTCGTAGGTTGTCCATCGGAGAACACAACAATCTGTAAACAATACATTATGCAATATAATGCCAGTTTTTAAATTTCATCTGAGAATACCACAAACTATACATCGTAAATACTGGAAGAATATTACCCAATCTGTTCATCACATCAAAGAGCATCATAACTCATCAAACATAATTATGTTAGTCAATATTAGCAACTACCTGCACATAAAGCATACAGTATAGGATGACTCACAATGAAAAGTAACATAAAGACAGATCATCTTCACTTACATTTTTCTCACTATGCATAGTTACTGTAGTTGCCTGCAATTATGTGTATATATTCCAAACTAAATTTGAGACCGTGAGTACGTATAGTCGTTCATTCAAAATTATGTTAGGCATTTTTTTAAACATAATCTCAGGGTGAAAAAATTATCTTAAAATAAAGTGCATATTAGGAGGTGTATCGAGTTGTGAAATATCTAAAATAAATATATACCCGGTATATAAATGACTAAAAGCTTGAAGTATGAACTAATAATTCTTTCTGTATCTTCCGTGTAGGAGTCCAGTGAAGAGCTGAGATCAGAGAGTTCACAAGGATGGGTAGGAGTACACTATTATAACAACAGACAGAAAGAAATGGAGAGTACTGTATGCTATATTGGGAAGGCTTTTGTCTTCCAATTAACTAAGAATGAATAATGCTGAGGTTAAATCTATAAAGGTAACAACAATCTCTGTTACATTACCTGTTTGATAGCCTGTGTGCCATCATGGCTGGCAGCATTTTTAAGTGCCTGCGTTAAACCAGCATTGAGGTCTGAGTCTCCTAGTGCTTCCAGTTTCTTCACTCTCCTCAGTGCCCGCTTCACAGATTTTTTCCTGCCATTGAAGGTACCAAGGCTTACTACATCAGACGAAAACACCAGCACCTGGGGTACAAATTAAGTGGGTATTATTACTGCTATTATTGATTAAATAGGAAACATTAAGTGCATTAAGTGCTGGTGGTGAGGTAGCTACAATGGGAAGGAAAGTGAACAAACTATAACTTTTGCTAACTTTCTTTCCTGTTGTAGCCACCTCACAAGAAGCGAGGCATACCAGCTTCATATGTGGTCAACTGTACATAGCAAATTATTTACTCATATGAGTGTCTTAACATATAGAGTCTTTTTCAGTCATTTGGTGTCGTATGTACAGTATGCCATAACTAACTGTTGGGTATTTCAAAATTTACAGAGCTTGGGATTCAACAGACATTTTCAATTTCAGGTTGATTTTTATTTACAATATCTCAGTTGGACCATCTGGTATACTACAATATTTGTACAGTGCTATATATATTTGCCTGATACACTTCTTCAATCAATGAGTCATTTTTCAATTTACCTCAAATGATTCATCTTTGTGAATGTTGGGCAGGGTAGCAGACAAAAGAGTCTTGATGTGCAGCAGTCTATCGTCCTGCATGGAGTGGGATACGTCTACCAGATACACTGTGTGAACTCGCAACTCAGGGAGGGGCTCAGGAGAGAAGAAATGTGCAAAGTAATTGCCGACGTGCTGTTGAGGACAAAGGTGCATTAGTTTAATAAGAAAAGTATAATAATTTCTGTACATATGAAATGTGAACACTGTACGTACTGGTAAGTTTTAATGGAGTGAGTACGTCAGTCTAAATTAAGCTAAATATCAGATAAATTGATGATGCTTATAAGTTCATATGCATTAATTGAGAACAATCAAAACAGCTGCACACGGATGAAAAGTGAAACAAGAATAATTTTCTTCATCACCTGAAGTTCTCCTCCATCCATATATATCCTGGTGGAGTAGGAAAAGGTAAATGTCCCGTCCACCCCCTTGAGTGGACCCTGGGGGTGATCCTCATGCTGGTACTGTATATGCAACTCTCGTGGACTCACTGGGTCTGCCGTCACTGAAAGACCAAGACACACACTGATTAAAAAAATAAAAATAAATAAATAAGGGCAGTGCAATACCTCACTTCATTTGAATGTCAGAGAAGGAGATAGAGCAGCATGAGCAAGTATATCTTTGTACTGTATAAGACATGGCTATTTCATTGCCTCTATCATTTGCTTATTTCTGTCCAATTGAGCACACCATCTATAATCTGCTTTTTCATTAGCTACAATCATAGTAAATATCCACAACCCCTTTTAATGATTAAGATGCCAATGTCTAAGTTACTTTACTTTCCTGAAAATCATTCTTGCATATAGATCTTACCACTGCTGCCAGGTAAGGGTGACTGCAACTCCTGTCCCGGTAGTTCCAGCACTCGGTAGTCTGTGATCTCCTCCTGCTCCAGCACACGAAGGTTTATGCTCACACAGGGCACTCGCTGCACGGCAAATAATACAAGGGTTTAATCAGGTGACATAAGGGTGAGGGTACTGTACAATAGCTTTCATTTACAGGTACCTATACTGTAGTATAGTACACCACATCTCATCATCATATACTGTAAAGGTTTTATCATAACAGTGTGTTTGTTTATATCCCTTTCATGATGTGAATATGCATGAACAAACCCATCTTGCTCACTTACAGTACTAATTCTATGGCACCCCATCATCCTATGTTCCATTTTATTTTACCCAGCAAAATATATACCACTCACCCATTCAAGTTCCTAGCTTTCTTGGTTACTGTAATGCAATCCATAACGATCTACAGCACACCAAAAATTTACACTACTGTACTGTACTACCTGTAGTTGCTTATAGTGTCTACATTTTACTGTATGAACATTGGAAATTATGCAAAATGGGTATCTATGATCATAAGTCTTAGAAGGGAATAATTTTCACCAGGATTTTCAAAAATGCACTCAAGAAATAACAGTGATTGTAGCTTCGGTAGCCTAGGCATACAGGGCCAGCCCCTCCTTTATTTTGATTTTTTTTTTCACTGCGACCAGAGCACACAGGGGGTCTGTGGGGTAGGAGGCCATTCTGCCCTGGGAGAACATCAAAAACAATAACAACTTTTCACATAACATTAGGATTAATCTTATTAAAAAACTACAGGATATGTACAGTACTGTAAGGAACATACTATCCTGCCTTAAATACTATTATAGGAGGTTCCATGGCCCTGCCTGGGTAATGTTAAATGTTGTAATAGGACAATATGTCATGTTAATAAGTAAAGTGATAGCAGTAGCCTTCAATTACTATTACTGACCTGTCCTGGACTGATGTGTAAGGTGTAGATATACGAGCCACTGCGTCTTTGTACCAGCTCCTCGTAAGTAACATGGAAAATATAGGAATGCAGGGCTGGCACTTTTGCTCTCACTGTCACATGCTCCACATCCTCCTCTCTGGTGGCACAAATTAACTATAATTACTTGGTCTTCCCAAATCAAGGCTGAATAACATAGTGAATTGATTTCTTGAAAGGTTAGCCTAATAAAGCACACCTCGACACAGCAGTTCCATCCTGAAATGGCTATGCTTGTAAATTGGTAAGATTAATTGAAATATCAGAGCAGTATACTGAAGTTATGTACACTACAGTATATACCGTATATATATAACACAGATATTATTATTCACAAGGTGCTCTGATGCTACCTTCATCCACATTAATATACTTGCCTCCGGTCAGCACGAAGGAAAGGATGAAAAAAGAAATTAAGCAATGGAGGAAAAAATTACATGAAGGCTAAAAATAGGGTACAGTACCGGGTATATGCTTTAGGAATACAGTCCACTAGGCTGTGTATCTCAGTGCCATATTCCAGAACATTCATGATGTATACGATGATGTGGTACCGGCGCAACGACTCCATGGAAAAACAACACTGCCATCGTACCGGTACCACACCATCGTCAACATCACAGATGTTCTTGCATACAGCCCTTAATATTAATTAGAAAATCTCACCCAAACTGGAGTAGTGCAGTGGTCTTGCCTCCTTGCTTGGTGGCCTCGGAGACACTGTTGGCTGAAGCTCGGTCATATACCCTGCCGCTGTAGTTCCTCCCTCCAGCCTCACTGTAATCATAATAAGGGAGTTATAATGATGTAGTTCCTCCCTCAAGTCTCACTGTTGTCATAATAAAGGAGTTATAAACTTATAATCCTAATAGACTAGGAACATACAGTGAGTTGTTTAAAATATCTTAATTATAAGTTAGAACTGCATAATTTTACCATCTTCATCTTAATTCTACTCTGCAGTTGATTAGTGTAAAGATGAATACATTAATAACTTATTTCAGCTTTATAACCTGACCAGACCTGGCCTCGGCTATATCAATTAATATGTGACTATATAATACAGTAGTTACACGCAAACATTTAGGGAACACAATAATGGATGCAAGTTCGGTAACAGTCAAGCATTGTCCATAATTTGTTTTCGACTCGAGGTTTTCAGAAAACAATGTTTTATAGTGTGTTTTCATCTAATTTATTGCTCACATTCATCGCAAATTGGTGTTTTGGGAGATATCACCCCCTCCCCTAACCCAATCTCCGAAAACACCTCATCTTCGCCATATTTGAACTAGATTCATCTGAAAAACACTATAAAGCATTACCGCTATATAGAATTAGGTAGACCTCACCTGACTTAACCTAACCTAATCAGGACCGCGGCAAACTACTGGGACTTAACTGGGGCAGACTACCGGGAGCTATATAACCTTTAACAGTTTACAGGGACGATTTAACAACTTGGTGGTCATCTTGAATTGGCATTGCGGTACCTTCTTATTGGAGAGTGACGGTAAATAGAGGCCTTATTACATGTGGGGCAGTTCTGTGATGTCAGTTATACTTCATGGAGACGTGAACAGTCTAAAATGGCTTCATTGTTCTCAAAACAGTACTGAAAAATACGTTCGGGGATAGACGGACACTAGCTAATAGGTACAAAGGGAAGCCATTGTAAACAGCACACTGATTCGTCTGATTGGCTGTTGAAATCGAGGCGGATTAATCAAGCACGCTGATTTACCGTTCCCACCAATATGGCCACTACTACATACTACATACCGCGGATTAAGGAAAAAGGATTAATTTAAGTTAAGGGTATTAAGAAAGCTATGCATTTGCGACGGAAATAACCTATGAGAAAATTACGTACATGTATTAATTAAGAAATGTATCTGAAGGAAAAAAAAATGATGGTGGTGATTTATGGACAAACGCTTGACTAATATTAACCGTAAGTTTTCACTAAACCAAGTAACCTATAAACTTACATAATAAGTCCAGAGATGAGTGCTGTGCGAGGAATGGAGAGTTGGAGAGCGATGCGAGCATCTTGGAGTCGTGGGTTGAGGATGGTGGTGGAGACGTGGGTAATGGCGTACCGGTGTTCAATGGTGGTGCTCACCTTGATGTCCGTCACATCTCCCTTGTCATCACTCACTTGTACACTGCCCTAGGAGGAGAGACGGGTGATTGTGTCAGACAGTTGAATTGAGGGAGAGATAGATGTTGATAGACAATTAATAAAGCCTCGAACTTAGGCGAACAAATTGCGAAGTAAGAACTCTGCGTCTCTGCCCCTGCAGTGTTAACTGTTAAGTGTTTGAACTTTGTATCTGTTTCAAGTTTCAACAGGGTTGTAGCTTGCAGTGGAGAATTCAAAAATTCTCAAGAATATATGCGTTTTTCTTGTCACAAAATTAGTTTGTGTTAGTATAAACTTTGTACAGGCTTAAGAGGAGACTCTAATGTAGGTGAATTCATGTAAACCAAAGAACAGTTATGATCAGAATATTGGCCTACCCTTCCAATTCACTACTAAGAAAATATACCCTTATACGGGATAATTTGTTTTGGTCATAAAGGAAAGCCACTGATTCTACCTAACCATGTTGAATAACAGGCTACCTTAATAGTATACGAGTAAGGGATTTTATTGCAGTATTCAGAGGGCTTCATGGACTCCTAAATGCCCACAACAAACGACCACCCTTAAGGAGACAAAATTTATGTCCGAGACTGTACTCAAGTTTATTTTTGGGTTCAGGGAATAAGAGGATGATTACAACTACAGTCACAGACCGCCTCAGCTGTGTGTGCGGTGACTTGTGATGCGATGCGATGCGATGGTGTCGAGGGATAGCCTTTACAAGCCTTCTTCTGTTGTTTATTTCTTGCCGAGTTCCTTTAATTTGTTTTCCCTTATTTTCCAGCACTTGTAGAGATATTCTTTTGTACTTTCTAAGCATTTTCCTCTGTCGAATAGTAGCTCTCCAATGATGTTGTCCTTGCCTTCGATATAGGGTTGTTGTAGTTTTCCTATTTTTCTTCTTTCTTCAATATATCCTTTGCATTCCAGCACAAAATATTCTAGGTTTTCTGGATCTGTTCCACATATCTTACATCTTGTTTCATTATCCTCTTTACTGAATCTTTTTCTATCTCCTAAATTTAAGGTATTTGTCCTACATTTAAATAATACCACTGATGCTGGTGTGTTGTCATTTATCTCCTCTGTCATTCCCATTTCCTTTTTTCATTTTCTGTAAATCTTTAGGGTATTCTTACTTTCCATTTCCTTTCTCCAGTTCTTCGTATCCCATTCATAAATCTTGTTTAGGAGTTCTTGTTTCTTCATGGTTTTTAATTTATCTAAGTTGATATCTAATGTTTTAATTCCTTCCTTAGATTCCTTCATCCATTTATTTGTTCTGTTATCTTTCAGTTCTTCTACTATTTCATATGTTAATTTATTTCCTCCATCTCTCATTATTCCTTGTAAATATTGCAGTTTTGTTCTTATAATTTTTGTTTTCATGAGTGAGGCTCCCACTTCTCCTCTTAGTCCACTGATTGCTGTGTGTGTGGTGACCAAACAGACCGGTCCGGGGATTAACTAAATTCGGGTGGAGTAAGAAGGCTGAAAAACGAATGATGGTTGAAGAAAGTTTGAAGATGTGGACGTGAGGGTTGGTGAATAGAAGAATTATTTTATATTCTCTTATTTATCTAGGTACACATTTTTAAATTTTCATTACTCTCTCTCTCTCTCTCTCTCTCTCTCTCCCTGGGTGGGTCTCTGAGGTGTCAACAGGAGCTAAAAACATCAGTCGGGAGGGAATGTTAGTGCAAATATGCTCCCCCCCCCTCTCTCTCTCTCTCTCTCTCTCTCTCTCTCTCTCGTTTGTTTCCTTATTTTTCTTCAGTTATCTCCCTATCCTTTCCTTTACGTATAAGGTGTCCATAAATTATCTGAACAACTTTACATGTTCAGATAATTTAGGGACACCTGTCTATTTATATATATAATTTTATAAGAATGAATAATTAAATGGATGAATAAGTAAATAAATGAATATACAAGGTATTACACAATTATTCTTCATAAATAAGAGACAGTTGCAGATATAGAAACTAAAATAATATTTCCATAAAACATATTCTTATTCCAAGTTTCTAATATTTCTTGACGTTATTAAGCACAATTTGTATTTTTTCGAAATTACGATATCTGCCGTCTGGAAATTAATGCAACTTTTTTATTAAAGGGCCAGTGTAGTGAAATGGTATATAATGATTGCGAGTGGCTTAGATCGAGTAAGTTAATTTAGTTATTCCTTTCATATTTTCTTTTGCACAGAGGAGATTTCAGGGCAGTAATCAGTATAGAAGCAGTACGTTATAATGCGGTTTAAGTTAAAAATATTGGGAATAGAGAATTTAGCCACTTTGTAAATAATTCATATAAATATCTGTCTCACACTTTCATCTCCGTACATGTAATTGTGTACTAGTTGTGTTCTCTCTCTCTCTCTCTCTCTCTCTCTCTCTCTCTCTCTCTCTCTCTCTCTCTCTCTCTCCACCATCGTCTAGTCTAGCGCAAGCAACAAGGTCAACGTGATGAGGCAGAAAGCACGTCACAGTCAAAGCAGTATGGTGGCCTCATTTCACACAACCCATGCATCTTCTATAGTCTATAGTCTATACACTCGACTATTTTCCCACACTTTATAATTCCCCCTAAAAAACAGTCTGCAAATTCCCTATCTCACGTTTAATTAAAGGGGTATTACAGTATAGTAGGCTACAGTATTGGTAAATCTGGAGCAACTAATTCCTCCAAACTATTCCCAGCGACATAACACCATTATTTTTATTAATTTGGTCCTGTTTCCTGACATAGTACGTATGAAGGAATCAAGACACTTTAATTTTATGCAGAGACAGTATACTATCCTCTTTAATTAACCTTCACACCTATATAATTATACTGTCGTTGCCATCCTACCTATCTCATTTCATCCTGCATATTTTACTTCATCCTGCCTATCTTACTTCATCCTGCCTATCTTTTATACTTCATCCTGCCGCCTTGATGCTCTTTTTGTTTACACTGAGGCTGAGCTGAAGAATACGAAGCGAGCTCTTGATGTCTAATTCTTTTGAGGCAACATGCAGAGCAGAAAAGACAAGAACAGAAGTAGGAGTAGTAGTGGTGGTGGTGGGAATAGTGGTTGGTATAAATTGTTGTTGTAGTAGTAGTAGTAAAAGCAGCAGCATCTGTAGCAGTAGCAGTAGTGCCATATTCTCATCTTGGCAGCACTCCCAGGCCCCCCACCACCACACACGCAGACACACATACCGGCACAAGCACATTAGCAAACAGTGATAGGACAGAGGAGTGGAAGCTAGAGTAGGGGTGTGTGTGAGGAAGATGAAGAGGAGGAGGAGGAGGAGGAGGAGGAGGAGGAGGAGGAGGAGGAGGAGGAGGAGGAGGAGGAGGAGGAGGAGGAGGAGGAGGAGGAGGAGGAGGAAGAGGAGGAGGAAGAGGAGGAGGAGGAAGGGGAGGAGGAAGTACTGGTGTCTAAAGTGGGTGTGGATGGACTGGAGAGGTTAATTAAATGTCACGTCAGGGAAAGAAAGTGGTGCAAGAAATATTATACAGTATTGGAGTAGATGAATGGAAGGCCGCAAATGGTTTCGAGAGATCATTGGAGAAGTTAGTGAAGTTGAAGAAGGGAAATGGTAGTTAGAAAATCGTGGTGGATGGGGCATGGAGGAAGAGGAAGAGGAAGAGGAAGAGGAGGAGGAGATAATGGAGGTGGAGGAGGTGGGGTGTGTTGAGAGATTGCCGATACACACGCCATGACGGTATTCAGAAGTGCGTGTACGTGTGTGAGAAGGAGTATACGAGTAAGAGGGAGGGGCGAGGTGCAAGCATGGATCAGAGTGTAGAAATGTGAGAGGGTGAAATGGAAAGGGACTGTGTTGTGTGGTGTGGTGGGGCGAATTTGGTTAAAAGGGTAATACAGTATACCGGTACTGTACTTAATATACCGGTACTGTACTTATGGAACATTGGAGCACCGTGATTCGTCCAAAGTATATGCCAGGAAACAGGACCAGAAGACCAAAAATAATGGCGACATATTGTTTTGGGAAGTAGTCTGGAGAAATCAGTTGCTCCAAATTAACCAACACTGTACTGAGGTGCTTGAATGAAGGGTAAATCTGGGTAAGGTAGTTTAGGGAAGGGTGAATTAGGGTAAGATAGTTTAGGAGAGAAAGAATTTAGGTAAACTATGGTAGCCTATATAATTATAAGGGAGGATGAATTCGAGTTAGGTAGTTTAGGGGAAAGTGAATTTGAGGAAAGTAAGGTATATATAGGATGAAACTGTGTAAGGTAAGTTGATTTGGTTAGGATGAATCAGAGTATGAATGTGTGAGGTTGGGTGACTCAGAGTAAGAAGGGATGAGATGAGGTGAGGTGAGGTGGAGGAAAACCTGATTCGCAGGAAATAGAGCAGGGCATGTTAGCTTGGGAAATAACACAGCAGGGCAGGGCAAGGTGGGGCAGGGCAGGGCAGGGCAGGGAGGGGATGGATACAAGGAGAGGTCAAATGGAGAGAGGAAAATAGAGGGTGGAGATGGAGGGTGAGGTGGAAGAGA
>JAWZYT010001427.1:5000-20000 GCA_034508575.1 Petrolisthes manimaculis | reverse complement strand
TAAATGAGTAGATAGATGGATGGATGGATAGATAGAAGATAGATGAAAGAATAGATAGATGGATAGATAGATGAAAGAATGGATAGACAGATGAAAGAATAGATGGATAGATAGATGAAAGAATGGATAGATAGATGAAAGAATAGATAGATGAACAAATGGATGGATGGAAACAAATAGATAGATAAAAGAATAGATAGATGGATAGATGAAAGAATAGATAGATGGATAGATGAAAGAATAGATAGATGGATAGATGAAAGAAAAAATAGATAGATAGATGAAAGAATAGATAGATGGATAGATGGATGGATAGATAGATGAAAGAATAGATAGACAGATGAAAAAATAGATAGATAGATGAACAGATAGATGGATACATGGATGGATAGATAGATGAAAGAATAGATAGATAGATAGATAAACAGATGGTGACCACATAATGAGTTCTATACATCTGTCTATCTCTCCTTCATTCCCGCTATGGTTGGTCTACGTAGAGAGAGGAAGGAGTGTGTGTGTCTGTGTAGTGTGTGTGTGTGTGTCTGTGTGGGTGTGGGTGTGGGTGTGAGTGTGTGTGTGTGTGTGTGTGTGTGTCTGTGTGGGTGTGGGTGTGTGTGTGTGTGTAGTGTGTAGTGTGTGTAGTGAGTGTGTGTGTGTGTGTATAGTCATCTGTCGTATGGTGGTGTATGTATGTACAAACTTATGTATACTTTCTGTAACTGTAAACACAAAAAAACACAACACAACACTTTATTTATTATTTATTTTGTACACACTCATGATACATAATTTCTGACCAGAGTGTGAGCAGCAGAAAGCTTTGAATCGCCTGGTATTGTTCATTTCCCCCCACCCCCAGCCAGTACACCTATAGAGGCTGAGTTTGAATGTGTTTGTGTGTGTGTGTGTGTGTGGTATTGCTCATTTCCCACACCCAGTACACCTATAGAGGCTGAGTTCGAATGTAGGATATGTGTGTGTGTGTGTGTGTGTGTGTGTGTGTGTGTGAGAGAGAGAGAGGCAGTTTAAGGGGAGGGAGAAAGATAGAAGTTGTATGTGGTTGAAGGAGAGGGAAGGAAGGGATGGAAGGATATTATTGACTAGTGGGAGAGCAGAGTTAGGACCATTCCAGGGAGAACTAGGCCTATACATACAGACGACCCCCTATTCCCGCACCCCCCAAACTCCCTCCCCCCAGCCTGTCCCTCTATTCCCACACGCCCTTCATTACCGTACATCTCCTTCCTTCCTTCCTTCCTTCACCACCGTTATTGTAGTCATATGGTCAACAGTAACAGTAACAGTAACAGGAGGTCTGTTCACTGTACCATGCATGTAACACCAGTCACTCTCTGTTTTAATTACAAGGGGAAGGTTTGTGTTGGTAAATCTTGGAGCAACTGAATTCCTCCAAACTATTTTTTCCAAGCAACAGAACACCATTTTAATTAAGGGATAAATTTTGTGTGGGTAAATCTTGGAGTAACTGAATTCCTCCAAACTATTTTTCCAAGCAACAACAGAACAAACACCATTATTTTTGTTCATCTGGTTCTGTTTTTTTTGTTTCCTGGTAAACTTTGGAGGAATCAAATTGCTCCAATGTACAGTTATAGTCACAAGAATTCTAACACAGGCTGGATTATGGAAAGAGAGGTCATTCATTATTCTGGAAGGACTGGAAAGAGAGGTCATTCATTCATTATTCTGGAAGGACTGGAAAGAGAGGTCATTCATTATTCTGGAAGGACTGGAAAGAGAGGTCATTCATTATTCTGGAAGGACTGGAAAGAGAGGTCATTCATTATTCTGGAAGGACTGGAAAGAGAGGTCATTCAGTCATTATTCTGGAAGGACTGGAAAGAGACGTCATTCATTATTCTGGAAGGACTGGAAAGAGAGGTCAGTCATTATTCTGGAAGGACTGGAAAGAGAGGTCATTCATTCATTATTCTGGAAGGACTGGAAAGAGAGGTCAGTCATTATTCTGGAAGGACTGGAAAGAGAGGTCAGTCATTATTCTGGAAGGACTGGAAAGAGAGGTCAGTCATTATTCTGGAAGGACTGGAAAGAGAGGTCAGTCATTATTCTGGAAGTACTGGAAAGAGAGGTCAGTCATTATTCTGGAAGGACTGGAAAGAGAGGTCAGTCATTATTCTGGAAGGACTGGAAAGAGAGGTCAGTCATTATTCTGGAAGGACTGGAAAGAGAGGTCATTCATTCATTATTCTGGAAGGACTGGAAAGAGAGGTCATTCATTCATTATTCTGGAAGGACTGGAAAGAGAGGTCATTCATTCATTATTCTGGAAGGACTGGAAAGAGAGGTCAGTCATTATTCTGGAAGGACTGGAAAGAGAGGTCATTCATTCATTATTCTGGAAGGACTGGAAAGAGAGGTCATTCATTCATTATTCTGGAAGGACTGGAAAGAGAGGTCTACCAAGTGACTCAGTGATTAACAAAACAACAAACCTAATAATAATGTACACAATAAGGCAAGTGCTGTATGCCACAATTATAAGATAATACACAGGTAAACAGACTGCCTGCCTAAGACCCTGTACACAAGATAAGCAGAGGGCAGATATTGGTAATAAACAGTGTGAGTCACAGTGGTACCCATGTGATATAGAAGCCAGTGTATAGCAAATAACTAGATAACCACCAACCTTATTAATATTGGCTAACACCTGAATACACAGGGGTTGTTCTTATCATTGTTGTTCTCTACCTACGATAGAGAGTAGGGAGAGAATAGAGAAAGAGAGTAGAAAGGAGAGTAGGGAAAGAGAGTAAGACTCCGACATAACCAAGGAATGGTCACAAGGAGATATGCCTAATCCACAGATAATATAAACTGATTAATGTAGCAGACTAGGTATGACTAAGAACACGAGGACTATACCTCATGACCACATGACAACAAGACAAGTAACTTTCCTACCACATGATCCACGTGGCATCCGGCCACGTAAGCATGACAACACACAGTAATAATTGTATCCAAAGACAACTGACAACTCAAGTGAAATTGTATATAAACAGTGACACTTACCTAATAGGTAGGATAACTTAAACTGTCTCCCAGGGCTATAGGCTTGTCTCCACAGAGAGAGACTATATACATATAAGACCAGGCACATCAGTATCATTCCCTGTGTAGATATAAGTGTATATAAATAAATGTATTAAGCCTTGAATAAGAAACTTGTGAAATCAATTACCTAAGAACACCACTCCGCCGAACTCGCTACCAACAACTAACAACCAACAACCAACAACTCACTACAACAACAATGTACTGTACCAGATTCTTTGAAGAGACTAGAATCAGGACTGGTACATTTTGGTGACAGCGGTGTTTTTGTGCAACATACAAGATTGCAAAAAGGTAGACTTCACGGGAGACAGTGAATAACATAGTTCAAGACAAGTTGAAGATTTTATTTGTAAATTCTCTCAAATAATTTCTTCAGTGGGAATAATCTTACAACCTCTAACGACAAAGATAAACCACAAATTCATCACCTACAAGACACCTACTTCAACATAACTGCAACTAGACCTACAACGGGACCTCATCTACTTCACAACAATCAATCATCACTACCCCAGGCGTCCCTGTACGTAAATTCTCTCGTAAGGACAACGCCATCCCTTCATCACTACCCATGAGCGTCCCTGGAACGTAAGGACGTCATCACTTCATCACTACCCATGAGCGTCCCTGGAACGTAGGACAACGTCATCACTTCATCATCTCCATTCTCCAAGCTGACACCTTGTTACGTAAATTCTCTCGTAAAAGGCAAGTCAACATTCATCATCTTCACTCCAAGAACGACTACTAGTGTGTTAGTGTGCGAGCTACTCATCACCACGACTGGCCAGACACCCCACCTAGACGTCAACTCGTCGTCATCATCATCGTTGCAACTAAAGTACTAAAAGTAGGTACACATTACATGTACATTACATTATTTTTCACTTGTCTACGAACATGTTAGGATAAAATTAGGTTTCCTCATTAAAGCCCAGAAAAAAAAAAAAAAAAAGTGCCAAATTAAAACAAAGTAAAGAATTCTTCCCCATTAATCTAAAGGTATCGCAATAACTTCGAATATCCCTGATAATGATTCATTACCCTCTGAGCTAGATTCCCCTGCCTCCCTAAAAAGTCTCGTTGTGGTGCCAACACATACGAGTACATTTTCTTCTTCTCCAACCATAACCCCATTAAAAACTCAATCTGTCTATTATATCATCCTGTATTATCACTAACAATGACTACTCCTCTACAATCTCCTATCGTCTCTGCTCATCATCTAACAAATACTGATTCCACTGTCTCTTCTATGCTAACAATGAAACTCTTACCTACCACCATTTCTCATGTAAAGCATTTTAAGGGAGATAATCCAAGATATGGGATTCATCTCTTCTTGCATCATTTGGAGAAGATATTTTACAAAGCGAATATAGAGCAGGACGAACATAAAATAGCATTGGTAAGAGAGTATATTGCACCGGATGGTCCAGCCAGTTATAGGTTAAACACAAGTGCTTTTTCTAAGTCAAAGAATTTAACGTCATATGCCACATTTAGACAGTCACTTATTGATGTTTTGGGGGATGGTAAAGTACATAAATCGTTCTCAAGGGTTCAAAGAATGATTAAAAGAAAGGCAAACAAAATAAATACAAGGGAACTAGCAAAAGCACTTGCATCAGCAGGATCGCTAGAATTATATTCAAAGAAATCTCGCATCATACATCATGTATTACATATTACTCACTCCAGGGATAAGAAGAATTATAATTTTGATACCATAACTCAGAAGGAATCACACAGACAACGTTGCAAACATTGTAACGAAGATAAGCATAAGACCAGTGAATCTGATAGTAATAAATCCACAGGAAATTATCAAGGGAAATCAAAGCATAAATACTGTCATTCACATGAGTCAAATTCGTATTCCTTAAATGAACACATGATCCTTAACAAAAGGAAACAAAGCTTGCACAATCGAAACATGATGTATGAAACGAGACCACCACGATATTAAAGTGGCATCAATAATCACATAAGTAAATAAATACTGCCCTGTCGTCGTAAATACCTATAATATAATAATAATCCCTGTCTAAGTATCGGATAATTCCTTTAACAAATTGTGCAACTTAGATCCCCAGCGGTTTTATAAACTAAGATTGAACAGGTGATATAAAATTGTCACATATGACAAATAATAAATGAACAGGTATTAGGGACACTAAACCCTTCCTGTACGGTTAGACAAAAACTAACCAAATACACATAATAATATGCACTAAACATAAAATAATACATTTTAGGTATTAATGTATTTTAATACAGGATTGTCCAGGCCAAAATATAAGTCCATATATATGTATTGAAAAAACAAAACAAAAAACGGGAACTATTCCATTATCATAAAGGCCTACTGCAGATAATACTATATTACCACTAAATTTCGTCCATGAATCGAAGGTAGAGCTTCCATCTCATGTTACAACCACATATTAGTGTTCTATCCTTAGTAGAGTCTGGGAAAATAACCTGGGAATGTATCTACTTTCACTAATGTAAAGGATAATAATATTGCTACTATCTATATCTTTAAGAAATCAACTACCATTAATCAGGTAAAGAAAATGACATATTTATATGATCTGTACAAGATGGAAGTTAGACTAAAAACCACAAGAAATATATCAATTATAACCGAAGAGTTAAAAGATAATCATATAAGGGAGAAACTTAGAAAATTGGTCAGGAAACGATATTTTCTAATTTATCGTGATAATTTTATTAATATACTAGCCACATATCAAAATGCGATTGCCCTACCTGGTAACATTTTTAGGAATAACCTATTTATAAATAAGCATATAGGCGACCATACCTTATACTAGACAGAAAATTATAAATGATAAATGAAATGTTGGATGAAAGTATTATTAAGATTTTAACTCCCCCTTTTAACAGTCAAATGTTTTTGGTTTCAAAAATGATGGTGAATTTAAGCCAGTACTTCTTATAGAGATATAATGCTACAAGTAAATATAAATATCCCCTCCCTCCTTTAAGGATGTTTTCGCTAACATTGCTCAAACAAAACATATTAAAATTGGTCAGTGGACACTGGCAAGTAGCATTATATAATAATACATTTAATACGTCCCATGGTTATTATGAATACATTCGTAGACCTATTGAGTTACGTAATGTTTAATCAACATTTAAGCATATGCTAAATTTTCGTGTCAGTGTTATTAATAACGTAATCATCGCTTAGCTAGACAATTTGATTATTTTTCTAATAAGGTACAATCACAATATTTAACAATAAGGAAGGTTAAATAGACATTGAATTAGGTAGGCCTCAAACTTTAAATATATATGTTTCATTATATTACCAGGATATTATAATGATAGGTTATACATTAACCACCACTGGGCTCCATACACAATAGCATAAAATACGAACAATGAAAGTAAACTAACGTAAAATCACTCGAGTTTATGTTCGTATATAGAGAATAATTATAAAGACATTTTTCCCATTTAACAAACGCACTAAATAATCTCCTCAGGAGAGTGACAGATGTGTATGGAAGTCAGAAAAGTTAATAAAGGTTAATTAATGTCTGCTCCAATTAATGCATTTCCATATAATATAATAATAATAATACATAATAATAATATCACGTGTACAGATGCTTCTTCAGTAAGCTTAGGCACTGTACTTAGGTAAGATATAGCTAAGTTCTATGTCAGGTATGTACTTATGCATAACGAATATTAAATGCACAGCAAACTCGTTACTCTGTGACAGACCAGGAACAATTAACAAATAATGTTAGGGGCAATTCGTACTTTTAGAAAATCGTATTAGGCTATCCTTTACAAATACTCGTGAATCACTAATATATTCTTGGCTTACTATAATCTCAAACCTTAGCGTGAAAATTAGCCAGATATTAACGAACCATTAAGGAATTTCTCCCACATATTGATATTAACTATCTTCCAGGATGATTATAGAAAAAAAAAAATAACAAATCCCTTAAACAATCATCTTGTCATTTACTTCAGAAGTCACTCATGGACGTGGTAAACATGCATAAACATTAGCAATTCTTATGCTAAAATATACTAAGACATTATTTAACTCTGAGGATGAAAATAATAGACGAGAATTACAGTCACTTAAATAACTTTCCCTTTATGATAAGATTTTTACAAAAAAAAAAAAAAAAAACTTAGTAAAAGTGACTTATAAACCAATGAAAGTGATACATTAAATAATGCTTCCCTCAGTGTTAATTACCCTTTTATCAAAATGCAACAGGACATCCTGGGAGAGAATATTAAAACAATCTCCATATAATAGACAATTAACATAAACAAGGGGTAGATGAAAAAAAACATATACAGTATATCGCTCAGTGCGAAACATGCAATGCTCCATGACAGGAATATAATCCTGGACGAATCAGGAGACATAATAGGAATAATTCTACTTTCCTTACCAATTACAAATCAGGGCATAAATAAACTATTACCTATGGTTAACCATTTTTCTAAATATTTAGTGGCGGCACCACTACATGATAAAAACCGCAAATAATACGTGCACATATATCTAATCCCAAATTATTTTATGCCTATATACATGTCCCAATATTATAAAGATATCTAATTTCTACTAATTTGAAGCAAACGTTTGTATAACCATATCTCCCCATATCTCCCAGCAGCTAATGGTTAACAATACGGCAGAACCGTAAAATACTACAAGTACTTGGTGGCACAGAAACAATGGAAATCCCTCCACATGGAAAGACTGCATAAAAAAAAAAAAAAAAAATGACAGTCTATGAATACTACAAAACGTTGAAATAAAAGAAAAAAAAAAAAACTCCTCAGGAAATACTATATGGCGTACAAGAAACGTCTTTCATATAATTATATGAGATAACAATTGCCACACAGAAGCCAGGCTACAACAAGGACAACTTCGCTGAACAACAGTGAGTTGCAGTTCAACAATTTCATCATGATGTACAAGCAATTTACGGGCTTGCAAGGAACAAAATGCGTAATCGCCTACACAAGAAATCTACACAAGCAATTTTCGGGCTTGCAAGGAAAAAAATGCGTAATCGCCTACACAAGCAATTTTCGGGCTTGCAAGGAAATAATGCGTAATCGCCTACACAAGCAATTTACGGGCTTGCAAGGAAAAAAATGCGTAATCGCCTACACAAGCAATTTACGGGCTTGCAAGGAAAAAAATGCGTAATCGCCTACACAAGCAATTTACGGGCTTGCAGGAACAAAATGCGTAATCGCCTACACAAGCAATTTACTGGCTTGCAGGAATAAAATGCGTAATCGCCGGTCTAATAAAGCAAATAATTCAAATGTTCACTCCAGGTGATACATAAAATAATACGGGTACCCGATCGAAGTTTAAAAACTTCACACAGTCATATCTTTAGTAGGTAATAAACTTATAATAAAGAATATTTTTACCAGGCGGATGATATTGTATATGTAAACAGGATAAAGAGATTGGTAAAGCGCGCAAAACCATCCAAAATAAAACCAATCCATATCACTGAAACATAACAATTTCCTCTTCTTAGTAAATTTATCCCTACTATATACTATATAATGAAATAATCAATTACAAACATAAATCCGATCGGTTTACTATGAAATAAAATAATATTTCTTTTTACAGATGTGGCCCAAATCAACCAAAATGGATAATAATTTTTGTCTCTACTCTCAACAGCTCCAGGCTCAGACGAGGAACACAAAGCAGTACAAATGACGTCTTCAATCCGAGAGCTCTCCTATACAATTTTATTAACAAGCAGATGAAAAGAAAATAAAAATAAATAAACTAATGGTGACAAATGATATAATCACTATTTCTTACTCTTTACAGATTTTATCCCAGTGAGCAGTGGCTACAGCTACAAGTATTTACTGATACACTAGTTTATTTGACAGGTATCACACAAATGGAATCCAGCGACTAAGGTAATATTGTTCGCTTATTATACAAAATATATAATGGCTTGAGCCATCACCACAGCCCAGAGCGTGGTTGGGAAAATTTTTACGTGTATTTGCGTGAACATTATTTGGTACTGCTTACATAGTGGTATACACATATATCCTATAAAATAAAGGATTATGAGACAAACTGTTGCATATAGTGGTAAGTGTAACAGGTAAAAAGCATTGCACAGATATTAAATACGAATTATAGAGCTTTACTTTACCAATAAAAGAAAATATTCACATATACTTAGTAGGCTTCTATTTATTTCTGCGGGAAGCAGGAAGCTGTATTACGAGTACAGAAACTTTGAAAGAAAGTACAACCATTTATTAGGAGAGTATTTACTGCGGGTAAGATAAGATTAACTCATACTTAATATTACTCGAATAACTATAACATACAAAGGAAAAATCAGTGTGAAGTACTATCTTACCAAAATATCTTTCTTCCACCTATTTTAAATATTATTATACAATCGTGCGTAGTATTTTAATACAATATTATATACTCATTATTATTCCCATAGAAGGTAAAGTAATATTCACAAGCTACGCACTTCAAGAATTCCCAATGAAAATAGAAATAATCTTTTAATGTTCAAATTTCCTCCAAGAAGTATTATACTTAGTGATGATGTCATCAATGACACACACTCCTCAAGTACCAGGTTGCATGTCCTTATTTATATGTTGGTCCTGCATAAATATTGGCAAGTATTCCTCCAAAGGATGCGAAATCTCCACGTGCTTTAAAGCAAATCAGGCACTATATGCATGTAATTCATATCTATTACTAATCAAACCTCTCTTATATCATCAAAATTCTATTTCTACTATCTATACTTACCTACTGATAGACTATTAACAATATATTACCCTACTCACCCTACACATGGCATGGATTAAGGCTACTGTAGAGAGGCAGACTCAGATAAAATCGATTCAAGGGAATCGCTACATTGGAAAATAAAATATATAATTGCTAGACAATATATCCCACTCTCTTCCATCTTTCAATATATTTCATTTAATATCGACTTGTTTAATATCTCCCTATTATCAGTTGTTTCAGAAAAAAGTGAAGCTGGGAAGTTATTCAAGGAAACTGGGAATCAAACATCCTTCTAATATCAGTTGGTTACTCCATATATTGATGAAAATAAAACTTGGTACAAATATTTATTATCCCATGTCTTATCTTTCTGGCAGGTACTATAACATTTTTATATAGAAAAAGTCTACTGTCATATTTTGCATTGTATAAGAGAACTCTATCAATGTAGACTGAATTATCTTGTTATGGAAAATTAACATTGAGCTGTTATTGCACAGCCACAACATAGCAACAAGGCCTCTTCATTAATGTGTGAATTTTTAGCATAGGTTAGCTTATACACATAACTACAAGCACCTAGCTCAACACATTAATTTTAAGATTATTTCTTTATGTATGTACCAGTGTATTTTATTCATGTATTGATGTTCATTTTAAGTATATGATGTGCCTATGTCTTTGATGTCAATTTTATATTATTATTGAGGTATTCACTGATAATATCTTAGTTATTGTGTACCCTACCTACATTGTATGTTTGTTTCCACAATCAAGGTAATCTGAGACAGATTACGGTAGCGGCCTCGAGCGATTGTACACAATAAGGCAAGTGCTGTATGCCACAATTATAAGATAATACACAGGTAAACAGACTGCCTGCCTAAGACCCTGTACACAAGATAAGCAGAGGGCAGATATTGGTAATAAACAGTGTGAGTCACAGTGGTACCCATGTGATATAGAAGCCAGTGTATAGCAAATAACTAGATAACCACCAACCTTATTAATATTGGCTAACACCTGAATACACAGGGGTTGTTCTTATCATTGTTGTTCTCTACCTACGATAGAGAGTAGGGAGAGAATAGAGAAAGAGAGTAGAAAGGAGAGTAGGGAAAGAGAGTAAGACTCCGACATAACCAAGGAATGGTCACAAGGAGATATGCCTAATCCACAGATAATATAAACTGATTAATGTAGCAGACTAGGTATGACTAAGAACACGAGGACTATACCTCATGACCACATGACAACAAGACAAGTAACTTTCCTACCACATGATCCACGTGGCATCCGGCCACGTAAGCATGACAACACACAGTAATAATTGTATCCAAAGACAACTGACAACTCAAGTGAAATTGTATATAAACAGTGACACTTACCTAATAGGTAGGATAACTTAAACTGTCTCCCAGGGCTATAGGCTTGTCTCCACAGAGAGAGACTATATACATATAAGACCAGGCACATCAGTATCATTCCCTGTGTAGATATAAGTGTATATAAATAAATGTATTAAGCCTTGAATAAGAAACTTGTGAAATCAATTACCTAAGAACACCACTCCGCCGAACTCGCTACCAACAACTAACAACCAACAACCAACAACTCACTACAACAACAATGTACTGTACCAGATTCTTTGAAGAGACTAGAATCAGGACTGGTACAATAATAATAATAATAATAATAATAATAATAATAATACCGGTAATAATAATAATAATAATAATAATGTTGTATTGCAGTTACATAGTCTGACATTTTTTAAAACAATAAACCTAATAATAATAATGATAATAATAATAATAATAATAATAATAATAATAATAATAATAATAATGTTGTATTGAAGTTACACAGTCTTATTACATTTTCTATAAGTTGCAAACCATTGAAAAACAACAACAACAACAACAACAACAACAGTGTGTGTGTGTGTGTGTGTGAATTTTTGTGGCCAACTGTACAAAAAATATATTACCCCGTTAAAACAAACAGGTGTGTGTGTGTGTGTGTGTGTGTGTGTGTGTGTGTGTGTGTAGAAGTTCCGTTATAGGTGTGAACATGAACGCTGTCATAATAATACCGTTATATCGGGGTTTGGGGGGGGAGGGGAGGGGGTGGGGGTTGGGTGGGGGGGGAGGGGGGGGACTGGTCAGGTTGTGTAGCCAGGCCGGGGGGGGTTTAAAAGTTTCAAGCAATGTGTGTATGTATGTATGTATGTACAGCCACACTTTCCTTCCATCGTAGTAAATATCTTGGTAATAAAGAACAACACGTGTATGTATGATTTTGCACCACCTCATAATAATAATAATAATAATAATAATAATAATAATAATTGAGTGGGTTGAGTTGACGTAAGGTGTTGTTGTTGTATGATTATAGTTTGATATGATACCGATTTATTGGCACCATGGAAGGAAGGAAAGTGTGGGTGGGTATTGGATTGTGACTGTACATACATACATAACTATATACATACATACATATACACACACACAGATACATAGAGTCAAATAAGGAGTACTCGTGTCTGTGGTCAATATTCAAGAACATCTGTGGTGCATACGATGGCGTGGTACATACCAATACGACGGCTCCATAGACCAAAAACAATAATTGAACCATCGTATACCGGTACCACACCATCGTATACACCATCAAATGTATGTAGGCTACAGTCGTGGTCAAATATAATCATCCATATAGGGGGGGTAACTCACGAAAGAGTTTGACAGCTTCCCTCTGTTCCTTAGATGATATTTTTTTCAATAAATAGGTTAACTACCATCTTTTAATTTAATACAAACAGCTACACACTACTTAAAACAATAACACACACACACACACACACACGTTAACTACCATCTTTTAATTTAATACAAGCAGCTACACACTACTTAAAACAATAACACACACACACACACACACACACGTTAACTACCATCTTTTAATTTAATACAAGCAGCTACACACTACTTAAAACAATAACACACACACACACACACACACACACACACACACACACACGTTAACTACCATCTTTTAATTTACTACAAGCAGCTACACACTACTTAAAACAATAACACACACACACACACACGTTAACTACCATCTTTTAATTTAATACAAGCAGCTACACACTACTTAAAACAATAACACACACACACACACACACATTAACTACCATCTTTTAATTTAATACAAGCAGCTACACACTACTTAAAACAATACCATCACATGTGAACGTGAACACATTAGACAGTAAATGGTTAAAGTTACCCCTATGTGGCTATTATTATTGACTACCACTGTATATAAAAAAATTATGTCACTCGTCCACTTCTGTATAGGCTACCGTACCTTCCTTCCTTCCTTCTTGGTAAATGTTGTTGTGTGTCTTTTTTATTTATTATTATTATTATTATTATTATTATTATTATTATTATTATTTACACAACTATATATGCAACTTATCAACACTACAATATATGCAAATCATATATTATAAAAAAAATTATATTATGCTTCCAAAACACACACACACACACACACACACACACACACACACACACACACACACACACACACACACACACACACACACACACATAATTAATTTACACAATTATTTTTATCTGTCTGTCATGGAACTTCTGCTCGACTGACCGTAGCTTAAATATAATAATTCTTATGTATAGTTTGTGTTATTGTATTTATTATATTAAACAATAAACATTACTTACTTACACACACACACACACACACACACACACACACACACACACACACACACACCATATTGATATTGGATAGTGATAGTATATTTATAATAGTTGTAGGAATGGTCACTATACGATTGTGGTAGTAGTGGTGGTTGTGGTGGTTGTGGTAGTGGTAGTAGTGCTAATGGTAGTGGTGGTGATGGTGGTAGTGGTCATGGTGGTAGTGGTGATGGTAGTGAGTCTTTATAAAATTTAGGGACTGTTGCACTCACACACACACTCACACACACACACATACATATCTATACACACACACATACATACTCTCTCAAGCTCACACACACACACTCACACATACATACATACACATATACACTCTCACACACACACACATACACTCACGCTCACACACACATACACACACACACACACACACATACATACATACATACATACATACATACACTCACACATACATTCTCACGCTCACACACATATGCACACATACACTTTCCCCACCTCACGCTCGGACACACACACACACACTACACGCAGAGTTTTCCCCCTCTAACACATACATACACACACACACACATGCATACATATATACATACATACATACACACACACACACAAACAGTTTGTCTATTAGTAATATAGGTGTGATTTGTTGGAGGAATCAACAACCCTCTAAATATTGACCTAAAAATAGATTATATATATATATATATATATATATATATATATATATATATATATATATATATATATATATATATATATATATTCCTCTTAATTAGCGAGAGAGAGAGAGAGAGCATGTGTGTGTGTGTGTGGAGGTGGATTGATTGATTGGTTGTGAACATTGGTGTGGTATAGCGCCAGAAAAAGGTGATAGAGATAAAGGTGTGACAACAAGCAGGAAGGAAATAAAAGAAAAGAGGGAACAGTTGAAGAACTGAAAGATGGGAACCATTTAGTCTGCTCTCTCACTGGTGACCTTCCTAGCATGGGAAACACTCTCTCATAGATATCGGGGCAGAGCAGGGGCCGGAGCCCCCTCTAGTCTAGCTCACCAGGTCTCAGAGACACACAAGCCCCCCACCAAGGCAAGGCGGTTCCCGTTAGAGATAGATAGAGAGAGAGAGAGAATGTGTGTGTGATAGATAGATATAGAGAGAGGGGGAGAATGTGTGTGTGTGTGTGTAATAGATAGAGAGAGAAAGGGGGAGGGGAGAATGTGTGTGTGTGTGTGTGTAACCTTCCGTTCAGAGTATTACATTTGTAGTTGATTGAGTTGCATGTTGATTCAGTAAGGAT
>JAWZYT010001427.1:0-2500 GCA_034508575.1 Petrolisthes manimaculis | reverse complement strand
CCTATCTCACCCAACCTCAATCAGGCAGGCAGTTCCACCATACAGTGTTCGTGACTGCTAATATTTCCTATCTCTTCCAACTATAATTGTAATCACGTATATGTACAGTTGGACACATGAAGGGGTGATATGTACAGTTGCCAAAAAAGGTATTGCGACAACTATTGATACAGCATTAAATATATTAATGTCCATAGTTGTTTGTTTGTAGGGATTAATTATCAGTATGTATTACAGAAGGATATGTATATTTCCTTCTGTTATACATGCTTATAATAGTCCATACAAATAGTTGTGGATATTACTGGGGTTAAAGTTCTATCCAGATTTGTCGCAATACCTTTTTTGGCAAAGTGGTGAAAGATACTTGTGTCCCATTTGAGTAACCATTGTGTGTCTATTATCAGGTACTTGATTTGTTTTTTCTTTTTATTACCATCCTCAATACTGACTTCTGCCCCTGATGTCTCCTATTTGCCACTAATTAAGGAACACACACACACACACACACACACACACACACACACACACACACACACACACACACACACACACACCATCCTCAATACTGACTTCTGCCCCTGATGTCTCCTATTTGGCACTAATTAAGGAACTTGATATTGGGAGAAATGGACCATCTTTCACTTGGGCTGTACCAACCATTCATGTCTCCAACTGTACCCCTTCCCCTCCCTCCCTCCCTTCTCTCCCCTCCCTCCCTCCTCCCTCCCTCCTCCCTCCCTCCCTTCTCCCCCCCTCCTTCCCTCCCCCCCTCAAGGAATCACGCACGTAAGGAAAAAGGAACGTCATAAGAAAGAGAAAGGGAGGAGCCAAAAAATAATAATAATGACTGATGGATTTTACGGACGGGTTTATATATATGTGAGTAGATGATGATACAGAGGTCAGTGTAGTGGTTGTGAGTGAAGGGGAAGGTTATGGCATCCCTTCCTGTGAGTAAGTACAGTTGCCCCACAAAAAAAAGTATTGCGACAAATCTTGATGGAACTTTAACCCTAGTAATATCCACAACTATTTGTATGGACTATATATAAGCATGTGTAACTGAAGGAAATATACATATCCTTCTGTAATACATACTTATAATCCCTACAAACAACTATGTATGGACTATAAGCATGTATAACAGAAGGAAATATACATATCCTTCTGTAATACATACTTATAATTAATCCCTACAAACAAACAACTATGGACATTAATATATTTAATGTTGTATCAATAGTTATCGCAATACCTTTTTTTGGCAACTGTACATGTGACTGGCTGGTTGCTGGATTTATTTATATTATTATTAGGTGCCACAACAGCGAGGTCACATAGCGCCAGTGGATAGAAGGTGATTTTGGAGAGATGCATTGGAACAGTAAATTAAAATAAACACAAACGAGAAAATAAAGGGACCATTTAGAAAAGTGAAATTAAGGCTCTTTTAGTGGCCTTTTACGACTGACTGTTGGTAAATCTGGAGCAACTGAATCCTCCAAACTATTCCAAGCAACAGAACAAACACCATATATTTAAGCTCTTCTGGTGATTGTGGTGGTGATGGTGGAGATGGTGGTAGTGGTGATGATGGTGGAAGTGATAGTGGTGGTGTTGATGATGTTGGTAGTGGTAGTGACGGTGGTGTTGTTGGTAGTTATGGTGATAATGGTGTTGATGGTGATAGTATTATTGGTGTTGCTAGTGTTGGTGAAAGGATATATAGACAGTAATAAACCTTGCTAAATACTACCTTGGCTAAGTTGGCCTGGGGGCCTGGGATTAATGGGAGAGTTCTGACAACAACAACAACAAACTACAAACCACCTGTTAGATGTCGTCACGCGGTCGGTCGGTCGGTCGGTTGTCTCGTTGCTTGCTTGTGGTTAAAACAGCTCCAGACCTCCAAGCAGTTATACGGTCCAGGCAGTGTACAGGAAACAACGTATAGGAGTAACTGTTGGGAACTTTTTTTTTTTGTTACTGTATAGTGACTTGTGAGGCCCCGAGATTATTGAGTGTCGCACCAGATGAGACAGTGGAGCTTTGTTGGTGTTGGTACCGTAGCTTCTCTTCTGTCCCACTAGATGACACACAACACCTTATTTATATACACACGTCACTATACAGGAGACAAGATGAGTTACACACACACACACACACACTAGATGAGACAGTGGTAATGTTGTTGCTTCTCTTCTGTCCCATTAGATGACACACACACACACTAGAAGACACTTTATTTATACACGTCACTATACAGGAGAGAGCAGCTACACCGTCACTCACAACATCTTTGGAATATGGTCTGGCATCTTTTATGTAGGGGGACATTTTCTTGACGTGTTGATGTAGCCAGGATACTTGACAAACACCAACAACAACCATCAAATCACCTCGGAAAAATCCCACACGTTTAATTGTTTTCTCGTGGCCTCGAACCAGGGACCTTTGTCATTCACAGTCCATCACTATATCCACTCTGCCACCGACC
>JAWZYT010001426.1:55000-56150 GCA_034508575.1 Petrolisthes manimaculis | reverse complement strand
CCTTCTTCACATCTCTCTCCTCTGGTCTCTTCATCCGTCTCTCTATCTCTCTCTCCATCCGTCTCTCCTTCTCTGGTATCTCCATCAGTCTCTCCTTGTCTCCTTGGCTGGCATCCCGAGTGATTCCTTCTCCACAACCTGTGAGAGATAGAGATAGAAGAGAGTGTGTTAGAGATACAAATTAATAGAATAAAAATTTCACACACACACACACACACACACGGAGGTATTTCACTACTTTATCCACCTCTCTCTCTCTCTCTCTCTCTCTCTCTCTCTCTCTCTCTCTCTCTCTCTCTCTCTCTCTCCTCTCTCTCTCTCTCTCTCTCTTCATTAATAATAGTAAAATGCAATATATCTATCAAATTCCTTACATTTCTCTTCTATATAATAATAATAATAATAATAATAATAATATCACTACTACTACTACTTCTACTTCTACTACTACTACTATTATCACTATACTAATATTACTACTACTACCACTACCATCAATAACAATAATAAACATTCGCTCGTAGAGCGAGGACTTGGCTAATGTATGGCAAAATTCAGACCCCTTGATTTTCGACCTAATGCTCAAATTGCAAGTTTTAGGAATACGGTCATCGCTCAAGTACCACCAGAAACAGAAATGATAATAGATTATTACAAAAAAAAGTCTGATCAAAATTAGATTTCTACAACCGAAATTATTGTGGTTTTATCAATTTTCAGGGTTTTTTTTATAAAATTTACCTTGTTTTTTTTTTACTTTTAACCTAGAAAACAATAGTGACCTAGAAATGTTGATGCCTACTGTGGTGAAAATTTCAGCAAAATCGGACTAGAATTGCGACCTGTAGACCGCAAACTCTACAGACATTGCCTCAACACACATACACACAAGACCACTGAGCAACATACAGTACTTGGCGAAATTTCGCCAAGTAATAATAATAATAATAAAAACAATAATAATAGTAGTTATAATGATAGCAGAAGTAGTAGTAGTAATAATAATAATAATAATAATAATAATAATAATAATAATAATAATAATAATAATAATAATAATAATAATAATAATAATAATAATAACAATAATAATAATAATAATAATAATAATAATAATAATAATAATAATAATAATAATAATAATAATAAT
>JAWZYT010001426.1:0-50000 GCA_034508575.1 Petrolisthes manimaculis | reverse complement strand
AAAGACACTTATCTACACCCTACAATATACGATCCACTAGAGGCAGCCACAACTTATAATATAATACATACCAGACAAGCACCGATATATTTAGGCACTCATTCTTTCCCGCAGCATCCAAGAATAGAATCATCTCCCATCTCATGTATTTAATATCCCCATTCATGACACGTTTAGAATAGGATTACCAATCATTACCTCTCCCATCCTAATCCTCAACCCGCAGTCCCTGACCCAATCCACCCTAATCCTTACCCCCTTTTCAATCCTACCCTGGATCCTTAAAGCCCCAGCATATATTATGCTGCCCATGGAGCTCCATGATGCTGCCCATGAGAGGCCCTCTGCAGGACCCACAACTTGAACTTGCCCGCACACATGCCACTTTTCTATGGCACTGTTTCATGGCGAGAAAAGAAATATATGTTTTCACAGTCCAGGAATTCCCTAGACGGTGTGTGTTTCTAAGGAAGCTCGCTCATGAGTAATTATTTCCTGGCAGCCAGAATGTTTTTATAGACTTATAGGGTTGACTTTACCAGCCACGCTATGGTGGCTCGCCACTGGTGACAACTGATAGAACCGCATGAGGGCCACTTGTTGGTGGCAACATGTGGCAAGCTGTGGCGAACGATCTGGCATTGTTGACAGTTGTGTTGTGAGAGAACACAGCTGCTTGTAGTTAGTCACAATGGCCACGTTACAGGTTATTGACTGTGATATATTGATATGTCAAGTGAAACAACACCCAGCCCTGTACTGAGAAGCCATGCGATGACATTGGCCACCCCACCAACATGAGTGGTCTGTGTGCAGGATGTTCACAGCATCCCACCACGAAACGGTAGGCAAAGGCAACCATCCTCCACTGAAAAGTTATAACTTAGAAGGTTAATTAGTTACAATAATCCCAAGCGCTTACCTTTCCTCAATTTTAAACATTTTCTCCAGTTCTCATCTCTTCTCTTTCATAGTCGATCTGAATAAGTTTACTTCCTTTTTCCTTCGTTTTCATCAAGTAGCAACTGCCTTAAAAGTTCTTCTTTGCCCTCGAATATGACACCTGCAGCCTCTTCTTTCTACATTTACAGCAAATTCCTCAAGAAAACTCTGCAAACCAGCTTGATAAGTATAATCAAAGTAGCAAATCTTCCAACCACTTCTAGACTATGCCTATTCTGATTCATTGTCCAAGATCATACCTACGAATTAAATACATGACAATTGATAATCATTCTCTTCAGAGAGAGAGAGAGAGAGAAGAGAGAGAGAGAGAGAGAGAGAGAGAGAGAGAGAGAGAGAGAGAGAGAGAGAGAGAGAGAGAGAGAGAGAGAGAGAGAGAGAGAGAGAGAGAGAATTGCTTCACTCCCAAAGTTAAAATTATCACATCAAAATATTGTTTCCCATACCACAAACGACCCAATTACCTGTCCACCGGGTCCCGTGGTCGGTCGTGACACTAACATCAACTTCTCCTTCACATGGAAACTGGAAACGGTAAACATGAATAATAACAAGAACTGTGTGTACTCGTTAGCTTCTTGTTGCACTGTTATTGTTTACTTTAGACGTCAGGTGAGGGCAGAGTGGCAGGTGGCAACAAGCATGTATGCAGGGATATCGTTAATGAAAGGGACCAGCTACAGTATCGTGGGGAGATTTGTAGGCTACGGATTCCTCCAAACTAAGGCTGGAAACACATTCATTCTTCAGTACAGTATGCGATTAGGGGATCTGCTAGCAGTGTTGTAGTATCGTTTGGTGGAATCAGTAGCCTTCCATTTAGTCCACACACAACACACGGCAAGACCCCTGAAGGACACACACATATACATATATATAAATACAGAGAGAGAAAGCCACAGTGGTGTCAGTATGGATATAATTTCACACAGTATACTTCACCTTACTACCCAACTCTGTCCTTCATACCAATAAGGAACTAACTCTCTTATTACTTATACTTACTCTGCCATTTTTAGTCTTATCTTTCTACCGCCGACCCCTAGCTTCCTTCCTTAATCAATAAACAACAACAGCATCCACTCTCCTCTAGGTTTCCCGACTTACATCGCATCGCATCTTGTGACGATGAGGGGATTCGTGTTAGCAACGGCTTTGTTAATGGTTGCGGCTCAGGTGGTAAGCGCATTGTTTCTGTTTTATTGAATTATTCTGTAACTCATGTCTTAAGGACCCTGTGATCGTGTTTGAAAATGAGAGGCTTCTGATTCCTCCTGACCATACTGCGAAACAACCTCCATCCCTATAGGTGGTGTTTCTTACCATTATTTGAAGGACTCATTTATCTCCGATTTTCTGACTATTAAATTACGGATGTTCTATATTGTGTATTTTCTGAACCATCTTTATTAAGTTGACTGGATCATTAATTATATAATTATAGTCAAGCAGACAACAATATTATCAAAGTTCAGCGACATGCATGCCAGGGCGGCGAGAGAACTTCAGACCGCGACTGTACACTTGTTCTGATTAATTAAGCATGAATTTTTGACACCCAGGTGAGCGGCGCAAGACAGAGACCTTACCACATCTGTACGGATCCAAACCAGAACCGAAGCCCTCGGTGAGTTGCTGTGTAGAGAAGAGTAAATGTACGGTAGATAAAAGGAGACTCTATAACCTACATGTGTACTTTAGCCACATAGGAGGAGGAGGAGGAAGAGAGTGAGTGATGAAAATGTTATCTATTTATTTATATTATTTATGTTAATATATATATCAAATTCATATTGTATTTGTATTGTATTTCTTGTGTCAGGGATCCATGAGAGAGGTCATGTTGTTGTCCCTTGAAGAAGTGTAACGTATGTCACGAAATAACCATATGCAGACCCCACATTAGTAACACTGTGGTGATTAGTCTTCAGGCATAGTTGGGAGGAATAAGCTCTCCAATATACCAACAAGAGAGTTTCCCTTGATTAGATAATGCATATTGTGCATATTTTTTTTTATCAGCCCTGACGACATCCCCTGCTTCTCTGACGACAACTGTCCCGGCAAAAAGTTGTGTTGCTCCAAGTCCTTTGGGGCACAGCATGTATATAAGATCTGCCTCCCGCCTACACTGGTAAGTGTAGTTGCCGCCAAAAGTTTATTGTTCCTTCTCCTTTTGATTTAATTAGTTGATGGGGCTTAACACCTATTGACCTGATAATGTACTGTACAGTTGGCTCCACTCCCGCGTTTCTCCCGTCGTTGCTAATGTTGGGTCCAGCAAGACCCTGGTTGGGCCAATCAGAAATTCGAATCTCGATCCACAAGTTAAAAATTTCGAAACATTCATATCCTTAAAGTGAAAGATTGCATCACTGTGCATGCTCTTAAAGATCAGAAGTAATGCACTGCATCCTCTTAACTCCTCTCTGCCACCTCTGTATGTTCCAGCTCATGTCACTCGTGGGCATTGGACTCCCATAGTTATGCTTACGTAAGCTGTAGAACCTGTCACTATAGTCGATCGTTTGTCCCTAGGTCGGTGTTTCTGTGGAATGGCCTTGGTGATTCTGTCTTTGATGGTGTAGGACTGGCTGGCTTCAAGAGTAGGGCTACTATATTTTTATTAAGCTAAAGCTCTTTTTTTTTTCTTTTAGGCGTCTTCTTTTCTTTAGGTTGGATTCATGGGGCTGGGGTCCTCGGATTGATAGAATGCTTGCATTCTCTCCCAGCTTTGTGTCTGATCTATTTTTAATAATAATAATAATAATAATAATATTTACCACTAAAGACCACTATAATCATTTGGCTGCACCGCCACCGTAATAATTTGATAAGGGAGCCGGCGGTACATTTTAGCCAGGTTATCATAAATGAAGTATAATAACTGTTTTATTTTTTTTCCTTTTCACCACAGCCACCAATTCAATGCCCAAATCGTAAGGCCCAATGGAGTTTCGGGTAAGTGAGAGAACACACACACACGAGACCCCAAGTGTATTACTCAGTCAGTCTGTTATTCACTGCAAATCAATATACAATCAATTAATAAATGTATTGTACTCTTTAGTCTCACCGCTAATAACTTAACCAACCAACCAACGAACCACTCACGTAACCAACCAACCATCTACCCACTCACTTAACCAACCACTCTCCTAATCATCCAACCACCTAACCACCCACTCGCCTAATCAACCAACCAACCACTCACGTAATCAACCATCCAACCACTCTCCTAATCATCCTACCACTCACTCGCCTAATCAATCAACCAACCAACCATCTACCCAGTCACTTAACCAACCACTCTCATCATCATCCAACCACCCACTCGCCTAACCAGCCAACCACTCACGTAACCAACCAACCATCTACCCACTCAATCAACCACTCCTAATCATCCAACCACCTAACCACCCACTCACGTAACCAACCAACCATCTACCCACTCATTTACCAACCAACCACCTAACCGCCCACTCGCCTAACCAACCAACCAACCAACCAACCTTGTCTTATACTCCTTCCTCTTGTTTCCACCCACTCCATTTGCAGACAGAAGAGCTGCACCAATCAACGCCAGTGTCGGTGGGGCAAGTTATGTTGCTACAAGAAATTCACTAGCAGTTCCGATGCGATGTGTTACCCACGAAGCTATGTAATGGTCGGACCTACAAATATCGTGGGATAATTATTCTAGTTTGTTACATTGGAGTTCCATGATTCCTCCAAATAAATTATGCCAGAAAACGGGACCAAATGAACAAAAAAATTATGGTGTTCTGTTGCTTGGAATAGTTAATTGGAATCGGTTGTATCAGATTTACCATCGTTACACTTCCACCTTCATGTAGTAGTATAAAATGTTTGTATAAAATTGTGGCAAGTGATTTCTTCCAATAAAGTTATTCCCAGCATAAGGATACCATTATTTTGGGTTCATCTGTTCCCGTTTACTGGCATACTTTGGAGGTATCAAGGCATTCCATCGTACCAATAGTGTACTATCCCCAATTCACCTTTAAATTCCCCCTCATAATATTCACTCTGACCCAATTTGCCCTTACTTCCCTTCTATTGATATATTATTTAGTTAAGAGGCCTGTATTATAGTCTACAAGGTCTTCGGAGCTACCGACTCCTACAAATTATGCCAGGCAACGAACAGCCTATTGTCTATCATCAAGCAAACGCGTTCCCTGGTGTCGTATGGAGGAATCGGTGGCCCCCAATAATAAGTATCCGACACCAATAAAGGCTCATTAGTTTTCAGTCGCTAAGAAAGGACAAATAAACGGAGGTCTTAAACAAACAACCAAAAACCAACCAATCACTTAACCTGCTGCAAAAAGTAAACAGATTGAAATAATAATCATATAATATTCTGGGTGGGTTTTCTCCAGCTGTTATGAATCTAATACAAAAATATATTATAATCATTACAAAAATATGCTGGCGTTTGTTTTATCCTCTATCAATGGAACAAAAACTCGTATATTTTGTTTATGAAAGAATGCGAGTCTTCCACAAAGACAAATTCAGAGTAAGGGGACAAAAAAGGTTCTCATGTTGGTGAATTGGAAGACTACTGATTCCTCCAAACTATGAGAGAAAACAGACGCCCTCAATGGTTCTAAGAGGGGATCTGTTTTGTTGCATAGTTTGAAGGAATCGCAGACCTTCCAAATCACCACCAACATGAGAACCTCCCCTTAGAGATAGACAGATATACATGTTATCATCAAAAGTCCTGAATCAGATAAATTATATAGTGAGCCATGACTCCTTACCTGATTCTTCAATCCCATCTGCCCCAAGTTCTCTTCCTTCTCTGCAAGCTGATTAGTGTTTGTAATATATATGGAGTTTAGTAATATATAGCCTAATCACAATCTGGTTCATGTGTCTCGACCTTACGAGTGTTGTTGTAACTTCTTCAAAATCTTGACAGTAACACCGTTATGTCTCTAGGGTCCTGAGAAAATTGTCAACGTCTTTAAGTGAAGCCAATATACTTATCCACAGCCACTAGGCCTTGCTGATTTGGTAAATTAATGGAAGTGCCTCACTACTGTAGATCTATTGGTTACCTTGTCCTGATTTTTACTTTACTTGGCAGTGTGTGCGAGAACTGTCAATATAATTACTGATGAGTCTAGAGACAATTTACATACCAAGGGCTTAGTTGGCAGCAGTTTTGATACAGGTCAACCTCTGAATTTGTTTCAAGTTTGAAGTCTTTTCCTATGACTAAGAAATTTTATTAGCACATTTTAAAGGGTACTGAACTCAGCAACACAGACCATATAGCCCCTTGGAAGAAATACAATATCCTGACCTAGGTAATTATAGATCACGTAGGTACAGGAAGGTGCTGGCTTTCCCAACAATGTTTAAATGCATGCAATGGTGAATATCCACATCAAATTCAATAAAGACTCCCATTGTAACTGTGGTGAGTGTAATGTATGTTATGTAAACAATGAGAATCGAATTGGTCTTTAATATTTTCATTATGAGAAATCTATCTTCCAATCAAAGAAACCACTTTTGACCATTAAAAACTAAATTATTATCACAACAATCAATCTTGGATAATACGGAACAGTATTTGTAACATATGCCAGAAATACAAAATATACAGGCCCTGTTCTGTTGTATTTCTGAAAGTACACCAAATGTTTAATTATGTTGCAAAGGCAAATCCAATTCAATATGCAAGTACAGTACATAATCTTTTAATAAACAAAACAAAACAATTTCTAGGTATACTCAACTGGTAACATTCATAAAGTTAAATGCTTCATCATCAAACAAATTCTCTAATTATTATTTCATTATTCATTCCTATAATTATAAGGATAATACATCAAGGTAAACTAACAAAAACAAATATAAAAATTGTTACAATGCAACACAAAGAATTGTAATGATTATAGATAAGCTGTACACAATAAACTTATACAGCATATAATCTAGGAAAGGAAACAAAGTAATAATTTGATAAGAAAACTTACATTAATATTCAAAGTAAGCAATTTCCTGAAATAAAGGGAAAATATAGTTAAAAGGTTAACTAAGTACAATATTTAATAATAATAATTGAATTGGTACACTCGCGGTCAGAAATTGTGTCCCGATCCCCTGGCAAAATGAATCTCAAACAGTTAGCTTTGAAGGTTCGAATAACTGTGCGTCTCCCTACATACAGTAGTTCGAATCAACAAAGCTAGACTAGTTGCAATTCATCGTGCCAAAGGATCAGGACAATTTCTGACTGGGAGTGTACAATGGTACAAACAGAAATGTACTGATCACTGATAATTAACATCATCATAATTTATAAAGAAACATCAACAATCTCCCAAACCAGAGTGAGGCTTAAATTTGAGCACTAAACCACATACTGATATAGCATCAATGGTCGATTGTGTCCCTTCCTCTTTTTGTTTCTCTTTCTACCCCTCTTAAATCCTTTTTTTATCTGATTAATCCTCCCATTATCCCTTCCCTTTGCTAAGTCTGTGTCATTGGATCTTGCTGCTCCTTCCATCAACACTGAAGTCCTCCATCCCAAAGCTATTTTTTGGTCCTTGCATAATGACTTGCTGGGACTTCCTGCACTGTCACACTGCCGACTTTGCATTGCTACATTATTTTTACCTACAGCACTACTTTGCTGACTTTGCCCTCCTTCATTAATGTTACAAGCACAACCATCACTGCTTAACTCAAAAGATTTACTTACCATTCCTTGTTTGTCACCTTTACAATCATAATTTACTTTCCACCTTTCCTCCTTTGAAAAGTGTATTTTCATATTTGTCTTGAGTTGTCTCCTGCCTCTTAGCCTTTTCCTATTATCAAAAACACCCTGCAGCTGCAACTCTGCACTTGTAGACCCATTCCCACTCACATTCGTTTCCTGTTCGGTAAAAATAAAATCCGAGATGAGGTAGTCATTGTGTCCTAGAATTTTGAACAAAAGGCTGGCATGGCTCATAAAACCCATTTTCAGTCAGCCAGTCAATTCCAAACATTTATTGACAGAAATAGCCATTTGTACGAACTGTTGCCGATTCACTGATTCAAGGTTACTTGGGATCGAGAAACCATATTTTGGGAATGATAGTACTTTATGTCTGGCTTGACTCAAGCCATCATAAGTAGAATAAACTGAGTACGTAATGAACATCTTTCCCTCCAATCTCACATCCCTTTCAACATTTATTTACTCCATTGTAACAGAAGCCATATTATAAGAAATACTTTAAAGTGGCTAGTGAAGATGACAACTGCTCACAAATATTTTTGTGATAAATGGAGAAATAATTGAATTTTAGGGGAAGTGTTAGGGATAGGAAAATTATGTGTGGATTTATCATTAGGGATATATTTTTTATTGTGGTATGTATATGTATATTAGCTTTGGCAACGATCGAAATACCGAAGTGTTCCTATTGTAGTAGACCCAGCGGGGATTAGAATTGGGAGATTAGGGAGTGGAAAAATGAACTTTTATTGTATTATTGCTATTTTATAAACATGTGCCATTTAATAAACCAATTTATAATTAGTCGAGTATTCCGTCACCTAAGTAACAAAATAGACTGTGTTCCTATCTATATAGACTCAATTTAAGACACTGGTCGAACCCCCGTTAAAATAATTCTGGGTTGCTTGCTCGCGTGCCTAAAATAAGCTAACGCTACGTTACCCCTCCAGTGTGTGATAACTTGGTTCCTCTGATCAACCTTGATCTGGTGGTGGCAGCGTATACCTTATACTGAAGAGGAACTGGACTTGCCCTTTGTATGATTGTTTTTGGTATTCACAAGGCAAGTTCAGTTACTCAGGGTTTTTTTCCAGACCGGGTTGATCCAGCGATAGGATAGAGTATCATATATTGGTGTGTTATTGTAAAAGGCCGTGGGTTTTGATCACCTCCCAAATAAAGTAAGGGGGCAAAAATACCTACGTAACAATACATAATTAAATAATAAAAAATCCACACACCTTAGCCAAATATTCATTAGCTTTTTCTGTGAGCCTGTACGAGACCTTAACATCTGCCATTACTGCTTCTACCACCACTCGAGACAATTTTGTAACCTCTTCCCTGTCTGTGGTCCATGCTTCCATCCGTGTCCATGCCTGTTCCAGTATTCCTGGAAGGTCTACAGGAATATTTGCGAGTTGAGTTGAGTGGAGGAAATGATAAGATGCTCATTTCACTGTATGTAGGTGGCATATTAATATAAATTTTAAAATACTGATCTTACAAGACTATTGATTCAGTGTATATAATTATTATATTTAAATATCACAGTACCTGTACAGTAGTGGCAAATGACACTAACCATCAATCTGATGTTTAGGGACCAATAGCATCTGAAAACCTCTCATCAAGTCTACATTCCTATATTTACTTATTGCATTCCCTTTTATATCTTTGTAGGTTTCCTTTCTTTTACATTCTTTGTACCAAATGTCCTATATGGCCTGGTACTAGTCTTTGCATAATTGAACTGAATTGCTTAGCGTGTTCAACAGCACAGACACTAAATACTAACCTATGAGTTTGTGGTACTGTTGTCCAAGGGTGTTAGTGTCATGCTGGTAGTAGGACACCAGCGAACCCAAAATTTTTTCCTGAAACCAAAGTACTTCTTGGTTCAGCAGCTGCGCTTTGTGAGCCAGCAGGTTACGGAAGTTTAGTTGTTCTCCCTGTGATGTTTCCCTCATGGTGATGGCTGCTGGTGGCTGGAGGTGTTGGGGATCAGGCAGAGTCCTCAGCACCTCCACCAACAGTTGCAGACGTTGCTGTACAGCCTCAAAACCACCAGACCAGTACACCTCTGACATATAAAGGAAACTTACAGTATGCTACACTATGAATCTCGGCTCAACACAAAATGACTAGCACACAGTACTAACTTCAGTAATACTCCAACAACAATTCATGTTGGTTGGAAACCTAATTCACAACCAGGGAAACTTGCTCATATTAATATAAATTGTATTGCGTTTAGTTTGTCAACTACAAAAACTGGAGAGGGGACATAATATAACAAGAGGAATTTACCCTCAAGGATGGTGGCAAAAAGGTAGGTGTTGGTGGTACAGTGAAGCACACTAAGGGCAGCTACTGGTATCTCTGCACCACTGCACTCCCCTTCCATCTCTTCCTCTATCTGCAATTGTTAAGGCAGCATAACTACAAATTTCATTGCATATAATAATTTTCACAAGGAAATGAACATGGAAAATCTACTAATAAAATTTCTTGACCAGAGAAGATTGATTTTTTGAGAAGCACCATTTCTTTACAATAAGATTTTGCCTCAAGTTTCATACAGTAGTTATTTTCTACTTGAATTTGTGCTTGGAGGTTCAAAATAAAATTATTAACACACTCGCACGGGTTGACGCCTATGATGCTAATTTTGGAAAAATTTAACTCAAATTTGGAAGCCACATAGGTGTCCTCTACACTGGTTACATATGAAACACACAGTCTGGATAGTCTGGCTGCCTGCCTCAGTCAGTTTCACCTATTCAAACTAGCACTCCAAAAGAGAGGCGTGTCCTGCCACACCCATGCACGCAGTTTAAATAAAATCAGGCCGTGCTTTAGTGTTAATATTAAGTATTAATAAAAGATTTGCTAGCATTTAATTAAATAAAAATAGTATAAACTTTTATAGAAATATTAGGATAAAAATTCTGGAGCTGACCTCACTGCTGTAGAAAGGGATGGCATGCTTGTGTAGTATGATTATAATTTTCTCTGCCTGATCCAACTCTCCTCTGTCTACACATTCTATCATCATCCTTGCTCCTACCTCGCTGACTGTCTCCGTAAGATCTCCTTTTTCTTTGGGAGTGTCTGAGGAAAAATAAAAACAATCAGCGCTGGAGGAAAACATGTTGCCACTAGAAGCAATATACACAATCCATAAAAAGTTCTACATATGTAAGCTCCTTTGCTGTCATGATGTGATCTCATAATGAATACAATTACTGTATTGGTAGGAAAACTATATGCTGGGACATTTATTCATCTTATAAATTTATGACTTCATTAATTATTAGATTTAAGAAGCACAAGGGAGGTGAGCTCACCCAAAACTTCTTTTACAAGAGCATGTAAGTTGGTAGCAGCAGACTGTATTTTGTTTCCCACTGTCATAGTCACTACCAACTCCTTCACCCTCACTGTCCGTTGTCTTGGCTTGCAAACTGCTATTGCCTTCATTTTCCTTGCATATTCCTCTGCCAACTGCTGCTGCTGTTTCAACATGCTTACGTCTGGCCTGTCCTTTACCACTGCCTGTTGCTGCTGCTGCTTTGACATGACTACATTTGGCCTGTCCTTTATGTTGAGATCCTGCCAAGAAGAGAATATCTGGGGGGTGTTGCTGAGGAAGAACCACAACAGTTCTGAAATTTCTTGACAAAGGTAGGTCAATACTGAAATTAATCGACTCTTACCTCCCTTTTCCCAAAAGGCAGAGGGATAAACAATAAATAGAAAAGGATGATCAATTCTAAAGCAGCAAATAAAATAGCCAATGAACCGGGCTACACTTTCATTTATCACTCATAATTAATAAATTAAAGAGTTAAGCATCAGGCCCTTTTTCACCCTTAGTTTTAGCCAATCTATCCATTTGACTTTACCAGTCTTGTCAATTTACTTTTCTTTGCTAACGTGACTTTGCCTTTCCACATCCTTTGAGGATTCCATTAATTTCCACCCTCAAAACACACATCACATCCTTCTCTACCACTCAATCCAAGTTTTCATACTTATGTAACAAACTAAATGATTCCCACTATAAGCTTGACCTCCTCAGCATATGTACACTTTCATATAGCCTGTATTTTTAAAATAAGGTTTTCATTTTTTATTTTATTATAGTAGTTTATATTATACCTACAGTAATTTCATGAGTAAACAGATATTTTTATGACTTCCATTATCATGACATTTCCTTAATGCCATAGTGTTATGGAAACAAATGCATGTATTGACAGAAATTAGACTATACTGACAAATACAGATATTTACCACATATGCTTATCAGTACATAGACTTCAAAGTAGTATAGAATCATAGGGTAGGATAGAAGACATTATTATCATGTCTGCATTAAGAGTACAAAACGACATCATCCCCTTACAATTAGAGTGGGATCTGAGCAACCCTCGGTGTCAATGACTATGGCATCCAAAATTCTGCATGATGGGGGAGACTCCGCCATGACTGGCGGTGTAGTTTTTGAGCCAGGAGGTTCCACTGTACCTTGAAAGGGAGTCATGGAGACTGGAGAGAGTATTAAATCTTACATGATAGTTGCAAAAGACTGATTTTCTTCCAATATTGGTATTGGTAGTAACCTGTCCAATTCTTGAAATGGGAAAAAAAAATATTTAATATAACTGAGGGGGGATCAAACCCAGGCCTGTCAGGACAGAACTCCAGATACATTTCACTAACTTAAGAAACTTACAAAGTTTGACTCACACTTTTTGTTCATATTCCCACCAGTTCAGTTATTGATATATTGTAAACCACTATGGTTGTAAAGTGCAACAGAAACTTGCTACCACTCAGATTTTTTCTGTATTGAAAAAGACCAGATGCCCACTTGGATGTCTTCCTCCAATAAGATAATAACAAACTAACCACAAACCTTGCCTCACAAACTACATCACAGTTACCTAGCAACCTTTCGAGGACAAAAATTTATTAAATATATGAATCATGGTCTACTGTGACAATACAATATCAGGATATGGTTAAACTTTGGGATGGAGCCTTAAAAAATACATAAAATTTTTATGATAACTGAATCAGACAAACCAAGGGCGACTTAAAACTTTGTAAATGTACTACTCGTGCTGCGATTATCACCTTGCTCAGCTTCCGATACTTTCTTGATGTGAGGGTCAACTTTATTACTTCTTGTTAGTGAAGGTTTGATCCGAGAGGATGCTGGCAGCGTGAATTTTGCAGTACCTTTCTTTGTTGTCTTGTCACTTGAAAAAATATCATTCTTCATTGGCATTTTTTTCTGCTGAGGACTTCTTTTCAATGATTTTTTTATAACTTTTATAGCTTCCAGATTCTTTTCCTTGCTTGTACTGAACATAGAACATTCTGATGTTTGCAAATCTTTATCAAAATCAGAAGCAACTGACCATTCTGGGTGCTTACCTGAAGCCTCATCATTTTTACTGGTCTTATTACATGGTAAACTCCTCTTCATGTTAGCCAGAAAT
Source organism: Petrolisthes manimaculis (assembly GCA_034508575.1). Lineage (NCBI taxonomy): Eukaryota > Metazoa > Arthropoda > Malacostraca > Decapoda > Porcellanidae > Petrolisthes > Petrolisthes manimaculis. The sequence continues at coordinate 36,746 of JAWZYT010001426.1, read as the reverse complement.
GATTTCTTTTTCAAAACACCAGCAGCACAAGTGTCAGCTTTGGAAGTTGTGGGTTTTCCTATACTAGACCCCTTGCATGATGGTAGGTCTAAGGGTATTACTAAGGCAGAATCATCTTTCTTTACTGTCCATGTTATTTTAGAATTGGACCTGGCACCCTTCCATGACAAAAGTTCCAAAGGCATTACAAAGGATTCATCCTCATTCATACTGTTATGTTCAGCTTCAGAACAAGAACTGGAGAATTCCCTCTTCCTCGAAAGCACTGACAAATTTTCCATTCTTTCGAAGTTTGACGGTTCTTTATTATTATCTTGTGCAAGAGACGGAGAATGTTTACTAAGGCTCAGCTTATTGACCGACATATCCTTTGGTGCCTCTGAATTGCTGATAAAATATGACTCATTTAAATTACTGGTAGACGCATTTTTCTCAGTAACATCCTTACTGATATCCGTTCTCACTGTCAGTTTTATATCAGCACCACCACCCACTATTTGATTTAGTGACTTCTGACAAGCATCTGCTGAAAAATGCTTATCAGGTAAACCTAAATTTACACATGATGTGGAAGAGTTACACTCACCTGGAACTTTCAAATTACTGGAGCTTTTTGGAACTGGCAAATGTACAGGGTTGACTCCAGATACACACTGTACATGATCAGAATGTTTTTCCATAGGTTGCATCTTCTGTGAACCAGAAAGTTTTGAGGTATGATCATGACACCATTGGTTCCTTAGTTGTGGTTTAGAGCATATACTGTCTTTAATGTCTGTAGTCAAGTTTTTAACTTTCTTTTGAAAGAATGGACCAGATGAATAAATTTTATTTATATTTTCAGTCACACTGGGATGAATAGGACTAAATGATTTCATTTCTTTAGTGGTCTGGGACCGAGACTTCTGAAATTCTGTTAAGCCAATGTCATTCATTAATTGTTCATTACCTACCTCCTGTACTACATGATCAACATGAGAGGAATTCTTATTAATAAGATCTGTAATAATTTGGAAGAGACTTTGAGGTAGTGGTGCCATTTCTCTATCAGCACATGCCCTTTTAACCACTTTGAACTGGGGCATTTGGGTCTTTCCTTCTCTCAAGGCATAATTATCTGAGTGGTTTCCACTATAGTGAAAAGAATTGGGTATATCTTCCTTTTTTCCCAGAGTGGTAGAAATATCAGTAACATTTTGGCTGTCAGCAAAATCATTGCGCTGGAGAGGTGTGACAAAGTCAGCACCCGTCTTGTTGCATGGATGCCGAGGGTGTGGCTTACTTTGTTGTACTGAAGGGTATGTTCCATTCCTGTTGTGTACAACATATGCTGAAACCTCTGCATGAGGTCTTAGATTGATTCCATAGGTCTTACAGTGGCGAGTGATGTTATACCGAACCTGTTGTGCTGGTGGTGGAGATTGGGCAAGATAATCAACCAGTCGGCTCAGGGTTGAACGCAATTGTAGGAGGAGAGTGGAAGGAAGAGCACACACTAACATAGAAAGTGGACGTAGTAGCTTTGAACTGCCTTTCATACAATCTTTCAGTACACGTTCCACCTTCTGCACCTCTGGCATATAGAACCCAACCTGAGAAAGAGAGAATGATTGAGGAATACCTTAATAAAACTGAATACAATCAGTTTGAATAATATCTAGTTGCTAAAAGATTAGATATATCATGAACAGGTCTCTCATATCTTTTTAAATTATTTGTTGAAATTTCCAGTTACTTCCCCGTGGCTACAGTATTACCATTATTTTCCACATTTTCTTTGGCATGTCTACAATATGTTCTTAATTATTAAATTATTACACCTTCCATCAAGCTAACCAGTACTTTTGAGCAAAAAGTCAATAGTGTACCAAAATATTTCAGGAATTGACAAGCCCAAAAACTAAAAAATATATACTATGTTAAATTATGGAGACATTAAAATCTATCTGGCACATCCTCTCAACAGTATCATCACCTAATGTTTTTACTTTGCCAGGTGTGTACTTTACCTCATGGCAAATAATACCTGTATGGCACAGAGGAGGAGGAGGAGCGTGAGGGCCGTGTCAGAGAGAGAAGTTAGGGCCAAGGTAAACAGCAGGTCCCATGTGATGCGTGGAAGTGCTGGGCGTATCCCTACCACAATCCATCCAACTTGACGCATCTCTGGTATCAAGCTCATGGCTACATCCTAAAACAGTAGAATAATTTTTTTATTATTTTTATTCATTATGGTGTATGAGACAGTACAATGCAAAATACTATTATATCCTAAAAAGATGGAACAGCTAAAACATTACAATGAGACAATGAAATACAAGATTAACAGCAAGAAATCACTTATGTATGCATGAAAACAGATGGTGCAATTAAGTAAATAGAAAATTAGAAAAAGGCTGCAAGATATCCAGTCATTGAGAACCAGTACATGTCCCTTGTCAGCTCCTACTACATGTAGCACATCTTATCTAATAGCCTTTCTCTCACCTTCTTTGTGGGGATGAGTTTTAGGAATATATTAACATCGTTAGCCTTAAGTCTCTGCACCTCTTTCAGAACCCAAAAGCTCATCTTTCTCTCACCTGGAAATACATGACAAACATTACATTAATTTCATGGATGAATAAAAGCAACTCTTATTACAACAGGAAAATAAAATAAAATTGCCCAGATTCTATATTCAAGTGTTCCAATGATGGATGCACCCTGATTCTCTCCACCTTTCATTAATCCTGGAAACCCTTTTATAGTGTTTTACAATGAATGGAGTAGTTTCCTCATTTCTCAATAATGGAATTTTGTACTTATAACCATTAAGAGTCAGCTCTGAGTCTGCAACTGTGGTATTATTTAAGATGCCAACTGTTATTTTTGGGTTAATTGACATAGATTTCAACCTGTTAATGTTCAAATTTAAACGCTAAACTATTTACAGTTAAATTACCCCGTTGTATGAAGTGGTCGATAACCATACAGGTGATGTGTGTGAAGAAAATAGACGTACGTGTGAGTGACTTGCAGATGTGGGTGTACACCTCATACACCTGCCATAAAATAAAGCAATAAATGACAAAAAATAATATATACTGTATGCATAACATCATATTGATCATGAAGAATAACACATTTTACATGGTTGAGAGGCTTTGCACTTTTAAAGAATTCTATTACAGGCAAAATAAAGGAATTAAAACATCACCTTAAATGATGAACTTGACAAAGTATCTACCTGGTTAATAAGTAATAAACTTTCTCTAAATGTACAGAAGACTAACTACCTGGTATTCTCAGGCAACAGAAATTTTGGAGATAGTCTCATAAAAATTTGTGGGGATGAAATTGAGAGGGTTCGATCAGTCAAGTATCTAGGAGTAACTGTAGATGACAAATTAATTTGGAGAGACCATATTGAAAAAATAAATGAAAAACTGTCTAAGTCATTGGGAATAATGTACAAAATTAGGCATTTGTTATCTAGTGATACACTACTAATTATATACTACACACTATTTTATCCATATATCCACTACTGTAATGTTGTTTGGGGTATGGCTACAAAAACCACACTTAACTCCTTAATCATGACTCAAAAACGAATTATACGTGTAATGAGTAATGCCAATTATCATGAACACACAGCACCTCTGTACAAAAACCTTAAAATATTAAAAATTCCAGATGTGTACAAATTAGAATGTCTTAAATTAATACATGACCAATTTCACAGACAAAATGTACTTAATCTACAGACTGCATCTGACACGCACAACATAAACACCAGACACAGACACAACCTCAGACCATTCTTTCCACACACTGAACTACAGAAACGTTTTGTAACTTACTACGGATGTATGCAGTATAATACATTACCTCAAGGTCTAAAAGAAACACAAAACAAAGACACATTTAAAATTAAGTTGAAAAAGGCACTTGTAGGAGACTATTAAGTGTAAATGATGCTACTTTGTGTATGTCAATACTAATGTATGTTATTGTAAATGTACACGGGAGTAAATAATCAGATCATCTATTGAGCAAATTTACATGTTTGATGTTATAATGTATGGGTATTTTAATTGGCATAATAAAGTTAGTGAACTTTGACTAATTAATGCTAAGGACAGTTAATGCATAAAAAAATATTAAATTCAGGGGCCTGTAAAAATGTTATCATTAACGGGCTCTGCCAAGCTGTATATGTTTATGTATCTACCAAAACAATGTAACACCTAGGGCAATAAATTTTTTGAAATTTGAATTTGAATTTGAATTTGACAGTAACAATGTGTGATCTCCGAACACACACCAAGTTCTACGCATTATATGCAACTTTTGGGAGACAGACCTAGAGATTGAACGTACATGCTTCTCAAAGGTCAGCTTAGCATAAAAAATAACTCCCAGAATAACCAAATATTGATACCTCCAATACAGTCCTATCAAGAATCAAGGGTGGCGATAAAGGGTAAACTGTGTGAGATAGAGTTGATTATTGCCCTAGTCTTGCCAGCATTTAATCTCATACCCTACTACCTGCATCAATCATTACAACAGCATAATCATATAGGTCATTCTCCAAAATATTAAAATGTTCAGGTGTATAGTAGGAACAACAGCCCCAAGACACTAATTCTAAAGTTACAGTTGCGAGCTGATGACTTGAGGCCACCCTCTGCACTACCTGGTCGTGGCAGTGTACATTTTTTCTGGCAACAGCAATATGGTCATGGTCTTCTCTGAGGGGTTCAATATGCCGTTGTTTCTAAATGTCTTAACTCAGGTACACTGAACTCCTCAGGGAAGATCCATGATAATATCACTGTTGCCAGATTAAAGATGCACCTTACCATTACAGAGTGGTGCAGCAGGTGACCTCAAGTCATCAGCTAGCAACTGTACACTCAGCACACCATCCACAACAACATACTGAGATCGAGCATTGAGCTATTGCAACTAAACAGACAGTACTGAACTGCCAACACTAACAGAGCTAAGTCTGTAGAGGATACCCAGATGGTTTACCCTATCAACCGCGGCAGAAAAGTCATGTTGCACACACAAACACAAGAGCACTTACCCTGTGTAAATTATGTTCCCGCATGCTAACCCACAGCCAGGTCAGGTTAAGGGACTCTGCTATTTTGCTGCTGCTGTCACTTTCCTTTTCCCATCCCCATCCTATCACCTTCTCCCATGGGCTCGGTGTGATGTCTGGGAACTGGTCACAGTATCTATTTGGGTATGAAATGATGATCCTTCATGATGGACCGACTTAAAACACATGATGAGAGATATTAATTTCCTTGACAAATTCACATCAGCAAATTAAAATCTTTATTTTATCGAAGACATTTTCATATACCAAAGTGGCCAACAATACCATACAAAATCCCACATTTTAACATATATACAAAAAAACTGTACATATTACTAACTAAACACACACTATCCATCAAATTTACATCAACACGAACACTTACCATTATTCTTGGGTGAAAACTACTTAACCAATTCTGTACCTTATAAAGGGAGCCACAAGAGGGTGGACTGAAGACTGTGGTACTGGTACTGTCAAGAGGGAGAAGCGAAGGAGATTATAAGCTTTCCTTCCCTGCTGGATGCTGCAGAGATAATGTACCTTGGCTGCATCCAGGGCTGGAGTGAGGTGTGCTGGGACCTGAAGTGAAGATTCTATTACAATGGGATTTAGCATTTTTTTTTTATACCTCAACCTCGGGACTGAAGGCTATCAGTGGCCAGTGACTCTTGCAAGGCCCCGAGATTATTGGTGTCGCACAAGATGAGACAGTGGAGATTCGTGGTGGTGATGGTACCTTGTAGCTTCTCTTCTGCCCCACTAGATGACGCCTTATTCATTACACGTTACTATGCAGTGGGTTTGTCCCCCTCCCCCCAGTTAAAAAACTAGCTAAATGAGGCCGAAGAGTTGGTCTTAGAAAGGGCATTTTGCTGGGAAGCTTCTTACTTTCAATTAGTATTTAGAATACAAACAAAACTGGCCCCAGTCTTCAGCCCCCTTAATCCTTAAACCACAGGTGATGACACAAGTCGACACCACCATCAAGTATGGGTAACAGCGGATGACAACATAAGTCAACTGCGCAGTTTTTAAATTTTTGCACCCTGACATGCTTGATTAGGCTCACAGCAAAGGGTATGTGAGCCAAGGGACTCCCCAGAGTCACACCAGTCACTTGCAGCCAATGTAGGAAGAGCAATGAGCATGTGGAGATCTATTTTCTGCATTCCGGTTTTGTGCTTATTGACATATGTTTACATGAGACAGTGACATTATATTTCATATTGTTGTGTTAAAAAATGTGATTCTGAAACTTTTTATGATGAAATCAGAGTGTTAAAATGTACTTAGAATTGTAAGGAGTGTAAAGTTAATTTTGAGTTGTGGTCTATTTAATTTGGCTACCCATCCTACAAGTACATCAACAGACAGGTAAAGGTTTGCACTTCAATATCATGTATCATTTATTCATGTAGCATAAGTGATTTAGACGCTAATAGACAACAAATGTGTCGTTTGCTGCAAGTGTGAGACGGGAAAGAGTGAAAGTGGCCACGTTAACAACAGTTAGATGGTTAAATTAGCTTTGCTGAGATAGGGGAGAGTGGAAGTGACTCATCAAATGCCTAATCCCATGAACAGGAGCCCTAGGTGTAAAACTTAAAAAATGATGAATTACTAATTTTCTGTCATGGTTTACCCACTAGGGGGAGTTCCAGTGAGTGGTCTAAGTGAAGGGAGTGCTGCTTTGGCACTGTGAAAGAAGTATGCAGGAGAGATGTTCTTACCATAATATTGGAAACTGTCTTCGAACCATCTCTCTCAATTATGTGCCTGGCTAAAGGTAGGAGGAGCAAAGGTGCCAGGAGAGCAGGGTGGGTAGGTGACAGCTTCAGTGCTTTGTGGTTGTAGTTAATTAGTTGCAGTGACGACTGTGGTCGAGAAGCAGACGTCACGTGGGCATCAACCAAACGCCAAGCTGCTGCACACTGGCCGGTGGTGATGTAATGCAAGACGAGGGTACCCACGTACTTTTCTGTCTCGATGTTTAGCTGATAAAAAAACAAACTATATTATATTACTCATGCTTTCTCTATATCATGTTTTATATATTTATAAATAAAAGAAGAGAAGGAAAAGAATTCAAGGAGTGAGAAACCTAAAAATTAATGTAGGTGCATCAATACTATTAATACCACCACCACTATACTACAACCATCATCATTTTTTAAATTACATTTAACCACAACTACTAATACTACTACATATTCCTAATCATTATCACAACTGTCTCTACTACCACGGCTATATATACCTGATGCATCCAATGGCAGATGGGGCGTCGACATATCCCTTCACTGAGGAAAGAAAAGCAAGACCCCACATTCAGAGCAAGATGAGGTCTGGGCACACACTTTGACCTAGGGTAATGCATGTTCTGTTCCCGTGCTCCCCAAATACTCGAAGGGATGGATGATGAGAGGAATGGACTCTGGAGGTGACCTGACCCAACAGAGGGTTGTCTGTATGGCTGCTGTGGCATTTGCATCAAGGGAGGTCTTGGATATGACGGCTGGGGAGTATTTGTAGGCAGCCGATATACTGAAGGGATGGAATGAGATCCAGTTGGTGGGGGTTGCAGTCCCAGGGATGTGGAAAATGACTCCCGATTAACATGATGTTCCCGGTAACGATTCTGTTCCTGATGCTGAATAGGATTCGATGCCTTTTGTTCATGGGATGCAGAGCTAACTTCCTTAACAAGTGGTTTCATTTTTGGCTTCTCTGAGAGGATGTGAGAAACATGGTTCAGAGTCAGTTGTCGAGGGGGTGATTCAATATGGGAAGGAGAAAATTCACTAACAGAACTGGGAGTTGGTGAGAATATTGAATCAATGGCAAAAGGTTTGAATAAGCACTGCTGAGGAACTGAGGAAATACTGGTGCCTAGACATGAAGCTTTTGTCTTTGTATCTTCCCTAAATGAAGAATTGCATACATCCATTTCTGAATGAACTGCAACCTCTGGATCAATCTTTGTAGTGGAATTTTGTTTTTTGTTTAAACTATTATCATTTTCTTGATCGGCAACTGAATGTTTGCAATCATTATCTTCATGAGGGGATTTAATAGATGAACATTCTAAGCTGGCCTCAAGATTGAGTTCATCTGCATCAAGTAAGTCAGAGATGGCTTCCCTCTCCTCAATCTGTCTCACAATGGATGATGATGATAATCTTGTGTCATCATCAGAACTTGTATCAAGATTAAACTTTAGGTCAAAATCACAAGTTAAAATTTTCCCCTGCCTAATCACATCTTTCAACTCATTCTGCCGATTTTCAGTTAGACTTGTGCTGGGTGTGTCATTCCTCCCCGTCACATGATTGTATTTCTGTATGGGTTCCATACACACAGGCAGCGTTATCCTCCTCCTTTCCACAACTTCAGTTTGCTTACAGAGGCCATGGCTAACTGTTCCGCTCAGCTCCTCTTCCTCTGGTTCACTGTCTCTAAAGTCAGGCAAGCAATGAGTTAAAACAATGTATACTGGTTGTTCTTTACATTAATTTAGTTTCCATCAGTAATGTTTTATGATTTCTTCTGTTTTAAAGAAATTATCACACAATCATAACAACAATGCTACAGCAACATAGATAAAACTGAGGGCTTCATCATTACCATTTTGATACAGTAGGTTGGCCTTATTCACTTAATGCCTGTCTCATAAGGTCTCTATCAAGTCTAACAATAGTATTTACAGTTGTTAATGAATATTGCTTATTTTCTGCCTTATATATTATTCCTGTTGAAGGGAAGCCCTTACTGTAACCAAAAACCATAAATTATTAAATCACTTGAAAACATTTGTCCTCCTCTTTCTCGATACAGAACAAAAATTATTACATCTTCAAAGATATACCTGGCATAACATCAAACTATTCAAAATGTGAAAAAAATAACCAATCTAAAAGGTTAAGGTGTTACTAACAAAGATGCGAAGCTGCTGGCATATATGGAAAGAACATCTTCGTCGTCTGACCTGGATGACGAGTCAGGAGATTCAGGGGAGCTTTTAGTCTCATCTGTAGGGAAAAAGAAAATACAATATAGATTTGTATACTGTAATCACAACTAACTGCGAAGAAAGTGAAAGACTGACCAATTGGAAAGAAACTTAATGATAATAGAATTTGTCATATTATACTACCAGAAGAAAATAAAGAGTATACTGTAAATACCAAGCTCAAAATAAAAACCAACCATCAATCAAGGAGCAGGGGTCACTAATCTGCAAACAAACTTTATCCAGGAGAGCAGATACTGTTTTTCAGAAAAAGTTTGTTAAAGAAAATGCGGCTGCTCACCTTCAGAGGTCTCAGGCATTGGTGAATCAGGATCTGCCGGGGTGCTAGCTATCGACAGCAGCTCGTCCAGTTCATGAATACCTGTATGTTCATACAAGCTTTTCTCTTCCTCCGTAATACAGTTTCCATCTGTTCTCTTCTCATCATAAATTTTCTCTGCCTCTTGGTTTACATTATCAACAAAGGTTCCATTTTCATCCTTACCTATTTTACTATTAGTATCTATTTCATTCATACTTTGTGCTTTATCTATGTATGTTACTCCTAATGGCATGGACTCACTTGTATCCCAAGTTTGTCTATCATTTCTATCTTTTTCTGTATGCCTTTTTCCATCTCCTGTCACGTTGTCATGCAAACACAAAGTCATCCCGTCACTACTTGAGTTTCCCTCTACTTGGCTAATAGTGGAATAAGTTAGAGAAGGTTGTGTCAGGATAATCTTGGTGCTAACAGGATAAACATGATCTAGACAAACATGTCCAGAGAACTTTCCTTCTATTTCTCTGGCATCATGACGTTCTGTCTCTCTTTCCCCCATTGGTTCACATTCTTTAGTGCCTACTTCCTCAAATTCTTTTTCACTATCATTACCTTGAATTTCTATTTGCACTATACCTTTAGAGGACTTGTTTTCTCCAGCAGCAACAATTCTTCTTGTATTTTCAGTTTTTCTGCATCCTTGCTGTGTCCCCTCTTCATCTGAACACTTTTTTCCCATCTTCAGTTCACTATTACATAGATCATCCTTCACCAGTTCATTTCCCTCTTGTTTATTTTCACACATTTCATCTTGACCAAGCTTCTTCTGGTCTTCATTGTGATCAGGCACATCTCTCTCCTGATCTTTTTTACTTTGAAGCAAAGTTTGCTTCTCATCTATATGCAACTTTCCCAATTCTTCATCAGCTTCATATGATACACCTTGATCTTTATCCAAACACAACTGGTTTCCCACCTGTTTGTCTACACATACCATATCTTGCTCTTCATCTGTTTCATATGATACACCTTGATCTTTATCCAAACAAAACTGATCTCCCTTCTGTTCATCTCCACATAATGTATCTTGCTCTTCATTTTTCCTTTTAAGCAGCTCTTCCCTCTCCTGTTCACATGAGTGCAGCTTTTCCCTCTCCTGTTCATATTCGCATGATTTTTCTTTCACCTCCTCAACTTGATGGAACTCTTCCCTCTCTTCATCATGGATGTATAGCTCTTCTTTCTCCCGTCCATCTTTACAAAGCTTATTTCTCTTCTGCTCATTTTCATCCCCCTCTTCAGTATTCTGCTCATTAATTCCTTTCACTTGTATACTGTCAAATATATCTGCATCAAGCTGTGCTGTCTCTTCTCCTAGATTTTCTTTTGCCAATATGCTCTGGCTCTCATCTAAAAAAGGTTTGAAGTTCTCTGTCTGCTCATTTTGGTCATCTTGTTTTTGTTCCATAGGGACACTATTATTACTAGTCAGTTGTAAAACATTTAAATTATACACAGGACTCTGCTTTTGTGAGGAGGAAGTGCCAAGGTGTTCGAAGGACAATTGGTTTTCAATACATCTACCTATGGGAGAATGAACCGACTCATACTGATTAACCACAGTTGTAGTACCAGTAAGGGGAAACAGCATGGAATATACAGTCTGTTCTGCAATGTTATTTTCTTTTAACATATCACATGACTTTTCTTTAGGTTTCCTTGACAGGATAGGAGACTGACATCCACTACTTGACTGCCGAGTCTCTACTTCAAGTTTCCTTGACAGGATAGGAGACTGATATCTACTACTTGACTGCTCAGTCTCTACTTCAGGTTTCCTTGACAGGATAGGAGACTGAAATTCAACAACTACCTGCTGGATACACAATCTTTCTCCATCCTGTAAGCCACAAGTGTCAGGAGCTCCTTTTAAAACAGTGTGTTGAGAAGATAATTTAACACCACAATTCCTTGACACTAATGTTGAGGTAGAAGTTGAGTTAATTCCTTTGTCACTTCTATCTTCAGTCATACAGTAGTTGTGCATTTCTAAGACTTGTGATAATTTCATTTCGATATTAGTTGTTAAAGCATGTTGTCCACAATTTAGTTTCACTGCAAAATTTTCCCCAAACGTTTCACCTTCTGAGGCAGAGGTAGTTTCAGAATCACTGTGGTTATATATAATTTTAGAATTATATAACGGTATTTCTGGTTCATCTCCTTCCATCAGTGTGTCAATATCTGATAGTGAAGCACTTGGAACACCTGAAGAACAGCTGTTTTGTATTTCCCTCAGCCCATCCATTAAATTATCTCTATTAACATCTGTGCTCTGTTCACTATTTACTTTCAAGTTCACCACTTCCTCATGCACAGAGTTCATGCAATAACCTGTTGTCTGAGCTAAATCCAAGCACTGTACAGGGTCTTCCAAGAATACTGGAATAGGAAGGAATGGGTCACATGATCTGGTGGCAAAATTTGAGGATAACAATGAGGTCTGGGAAGAGGACCTGCTATTACTGGAGTGGTATAAAGCTATACATCTGCTGTCCATCTGACTTTCCGAATTTCTATCATCATTATCCTGTTTCCCAGAAGGATTTACTTGGTTTGTACTGTTATGATTTAGAAATGCTGTTGTTTGACTATCTAACTCTTTAATTTCCAGGTGATCTAAGTTGCTAACCTTAGATTCAATTTTTTCAACCTGTCTATGAACACTTTCCAACTCCTCCTCATACTGCACTGCAAAATTATCATTCTCTCTGCTAATATCCATATCATTCACCAGGCTTACCTCTTCTGTGCATCCTGATGCTTCTCCCTGATAACAATCTTTTTCTTGTACATCACTGTCTCTTCTGGGTCTCTTTGATCTCAGTTCATATCGACTGCATACAGACTGACTCGTCCTCTTCCAACCTTGTCCTGCTTGCTTAAGAGTCAATAGAGCTTGCGATGTATCACTAACTTCAGCCGATACATCTGCTCCAGTACTATCAACATTATGAGTAACAGCATCACAAGTAAGGTCAACATATTCATTATTAGGTGTGAAATGTGTACCATCTGTCTCATTTAAATATTCCTCATGTACTACCACTGGCAGGTCATTATTTCCAGTTGTTTTTGTATCATTTGCAGTCTGCCAGGCACCATTGGTAATATCTAAACTCCCAGTATGTGGGGAGTTGTGTACACTCTTGGACATTGTAGTTACTGAGGTGGCATCTGCAGGTGGCAAAGGTGAACCTAAATCACCAGCATTCGGTGTTTTAGACAAGGAACCATTGACAGTCAAGATTACTTCAATCTCATTCAGCTTATAATTATCACTGGGACTGGTGTTTTCATCAAATATTGCTGAACACTGAGGAGTAGCAGCAGCTGACAATGCAACATCTTGCCTGGAATCCAAATCTTGAGTCTGCTCCCGGACAGTTTGGAGTTCATGGGGCTCCAGTTTAGGGTATTTAGTTTGAGTAGCATGTGATCCCCTTTTTGCATGGGATGGAGGAATTTTAATAGCAAATTCTTGGGAAAGAAGTTCTGCTATATGCCTCTGTGATTCCAAAGGTGACCCTGCTAAAATCCGGTAACAATCTCTCATGAGCTTTTTCCTTTTTGCTTCCTGCTTATTTTGTTGCTTCTGCTTGCATCTTGATCGGGTTACCCCAAGTTTTTCTTTCACAATGCTCTCCTGTCTGATGCTTGTTGATTGCTTTTGGTTCTGACCTATCCTGTTTTCAGCCTTTGGTATCCTACAAGGTGTGGTTATAGCACTAAATGACTTGGCAATAACTTCTTCACCTCCAAAGTTCCCTCCTTGTTTATTAATTTCATGAAGAGCAGTACTTCCAACTCTATATCTATAACCTCTTGCCCATACATTTCTTACCTTTCTGCATTGATCTGCTGATGTCATTCTGTCAGTTTCATAATTTAGGTTTCCACAAAAATTATCCTTTACAGCTGAAGGACAAACATAATTTTGTTTATCTTTTACAGTTGTTCCACCACTTGTTGAAGGTTGGCATTTTGGGTCAATACGGTGAAAGGCATTTTCATGTTCACAGGTTGCTCCTTGACTAGTCGCATACTCTATTTCTTCACTTTCTAAAGGTGACACAGCAGCTGCCTCACGGGCCTTGTGATATTGTCCTATGGTTTTATCATCACTTGCATTGCCTTCCTGAGATTTTTTAAAGACTCTGGGTTTTGATACTTTCCTTGGAATCAGTAAACCAGCATTTGCAGATTTTGAGTCCTTACTAGGACTACTTATGTTTAGATCTTGCTTCTTTGTTCTGGAAAGAATTTCATCTGATGTAAGCTTTCTGATTAGTGGTACTAATTTCAGGGTGGTATTTTTTCTCTCCACCTTTTTTTGCTGCTGCTTATGTAGACCTGAACACTTGGTTACCTTGACAGGATAAGTGAGCATTTCCATATTTTCCTGGGTATGGACTTTCTGTTGCAACTGGGCCAACCTTAACTCATCCTGGGGAGCTTTATCTTCTTGATGCACTACACCCCATCTTCCTCTTCTCTTCTCCATTTGTGGCTGTGGCTGACTTGTACTTGGTAGATGTAACTTTCTCCTGAATACAGTCCTGTGAAAATAATATCACAAAATTTTAATTGTTCAAATATTTTGCCCATTAACCCTTAAACTGAGCACAGTTTTCAAATCTGTGCACCCCGACATACTTAATTAGGCTCACAATAGAGGGTGTGTGTGCTTAGGAGCTCCAACGAGTCACGCCAGCTTTGTCTAGCCAGTGTAGCAATATCTCTCAGGGTGTGAGGATGTATTTTCAGAGCATTGCTTTTGTGCTAATTACCGTAAATAGTATTAGTATGTACCTAAAGAGTGACATAATATATCATTGTGTTGAAAAATGCGATTCTGACACGTTTTATGGAAAAATCAAAGCTTGAAAATGTACTTAGAATTGTCAAAAGTGTAAAAGTGTTTTGACTTGTGGTCATTCTGAGCTGACTACCCATCCTACATATGTCCATTTAGTCTTCACAAGTACATCGAGACACAGCTTAAGGTTTGTACTTCAATATCATGTACTGTATCAGTATCATTCAGTCTAGTCATTCATATGCGTTTAGTGGTTTACATGCTATTATATGCCAAATGATTAAGTTTTGCAAAAAATGGCCTGCAATACAGAGCTGGCAGGAGCAAATAATGCCCTTGGTTAGAGGGTTAATGGTCTAACTCTAATACATAGAACTAAATTTTTCAACAGCTGCCCTGCACAGGTCTAGTAAGTACAGTAGATCCATGATAAGTATCTTCAAAGGTTCTGCAACCTTTAGTCCACTTGAAAGTGGTCTGGTTAGATATAGTATTGTACCATATATAAACAATCAATGAGTGTATAGCATCCATAGACTTAATGTGTGGTGTGTGTCTAGTAACTTTGTCATCTGCAAGATAGTAATAGGTTCAGAAATGTTTATGGCACAGCACAACAATAAAGGTGACTGTTGTACATTTATATTCTTATGTTTTTTATATCAAATATTCCTCATTGTTTATTTTCAAAGGTACAGCTCATTGTAGTACGGTAATTTACCTGTATGTATGGAGAAAAAGTTTCAACTTTAGGAAAGTAGATGATAAAACTTTGACGAGATACAATATTACTTATACAGTATATGTCACATAAACTCCAGTAAGGCATAAATTAGATGTTAACAATACCATACTCACTTTTCAGTTAATGTGTCCTCCCCAGTTTCTGCATCAATGGTAGATGTGTTACTGGTACTTGGCATCACACATTCTTCAAACTTATAGGCTGTCATGTTGCTATTAGTGTCTTCATAGTGGTTCTCTATACCAGTAACAAGACAGCAGTCCACAGTTGTGGAATGTTTAGGCTCCACATTTGGTATTACTTGTGTAACTTGGCCAGTACAAACAGCCTCAGCTCTACAGCTTCCCCTCATTGATCCACTACTAACTCGTCTTCCTTTGGTCTTGCCTCCACACCCTCTTCCAGTTCTGTGTACTCCTCTATGCCACCTTCTTCCTCTTTTTGTTGTTGTGTCTGCTCTTCGATGTCCTCTTCCTCTCCCTCCCTGACAATGTGTTGGTAAAATGCCATCTTTTGAAGTGACATTTACGACTAAATCTTGTGAATCTTCCATGTTTCTATTAACTTTTTTATTACTCAAGAGCTACTGCAAACCATCTACCTCCAGTAATCTGGACTTCAAGACCTCTATTCTATCAAGGCCCCAAGTTATATTGCAAATTTCTGAACTCTTCTTGGCAACATCTTTGGAAATAATAGTTACACAACCTGGAATGGCTGATACTGAAGATTTGGTATAGTTATTAGATTCAACAATGGATAAATCTGCCTGGGATATATGACTGAAGCAGCTTGAAGTTGCAATGGGTTGTGGTCTGACCTCACTACATCCATTGAACTTACTAAATTATTTACAACATCAATACCATCAGCTGGTTTGTGGGTTTCCTCAGTTGATGTCAAACCAACATTAGAACCGTACCAACATATCCTTATCTTATCTTTCCTTTAGACTTCATATTCTACTTAATTAAAGTGTATATTAAACAATACTGTATAGCACTGTTATGTGACATTATGAAAGCAGTAAAACTGTTATTATAAATTTTTTGTAATGTGTGTTTCAAGCCATTACATTCATCTTAACTGTCATCGCTATCCACTGTCAGCCCAACGAATCTGAAGGAAATACAAACAGACACCATTTTAGTTCACTTAAAAATTAAATATAAATTTATTTATGATCCACATTAATAATACTGTACGTTGTTGTACGGTATTACATAGGCAAGGCTATCACCAGTAAAGTATACCGTATTAACACTATACAGTACATGTATGTATGGTAGGTACTGTACTTTAAGTTTCAGGGAGGCAATTCAGTAGTTTGACAATGATCCCTGGATTCTTTCCTTTTAGAATACATTTGCTCATCTTCCTCCAATTCTATGTGAACCAATAAAATAGACTAGACTCGTATGACACCACCACTACCTCATTACCTCCCTCATTTGACTCGTATGACACCACCACTACTACATCATTACCTCCCTCATTTGACTCGTATGACACCATTACCACTACCTCATTACCTCCCTGATTTGACTCGTATGACACCACCACTACCTCATTTGACTTGTATGACACCACTATTAAGTTACCTCATACCTCCCTCATTTGACACCACTACTACCTCCTTACCTCACATTTACCTCCCTCCTTTGACTCCCGTGGGGACTAAAGGCCCGTAGTTTAAAAAAGATTGAGGGCCCTTACTGGAGCTCTATGAACCCTCCAAATAATCCAGGCCACAAAACGCTTCAGTGTTTCGAATAGGAAATCTGTTGTCTGGAGTAGTTTGGAGAATTCATAGAGCTCCAGTAAGGGCCCTCAATCTTTTAAAAACTACGGGTGTAACTTACATCACAGGAGGGACAGTAGTGGAAGCGAGAAATGTGACTGGCTAGGGTCCTAAGGGGTGCCAAATCCCTTAACACTTGAAGTCAGCCTAAACAAGATTGCAGCCGTCCATACGCAAAGTAAAGTTACCATTTTTTTAATGAAGATAAGTTAGGAAATAAGAGCCCGAAGAACTGCTAGGGGAGTGGCTGGTACCGAAGGGGCGCCCAAACCCTAACGTTAAAAGTAATTAATTAAATAATGCCATGCCTTTCATCTCGACAGCCAACCAACCAACTATAGTCTGTCTCAAGTCATTATAATAACAATAATACAATATATTAATCACAGTACTATTACTAATTTACTACTACCAATAATACTAAGTTACCACTAATATAACTACTATATTATCAACGAGCATAATTAACTCACCTCCCGGAGCACACAGTAGCCTATTACGATTATAATCCCACGTGTTGATAAGGAGAATCTAAGATAGACAGAGACTACATTAACTTAATTATATGATTCTCTCCTCCTACTACGTCCTCCTCATGTGTGTAATGGCGGCCAAGGTCTGTCTGTTTGTGTGTCTGCAGTGATGCCACGTCTGCTTCAGGGCTTCGTCGAAATTTCCCCAACCTCAACATTAGAATTTCCCTTTTATCCTCATGATTTCCCTGTTTAATCTTGAGGATAGTTGCATATTTCCCATTCTTGAACATTATCTTTGTATAATTTCCCCCATTGGGACCTCTACTTTCCCTCCATGTCTCGGGAAATTTCCCCATATTTGGTAACATTGTATATAGGTCGAAAAAGATGTAGGATTATTGCCTCCTGCTGCTGTGTTGTGGTTATTATAGTTTTTCTTATATTGACTACACTTATCTATTTTCCTATTGTTGTGTAATTAATATAGGTGTGTAATAAAAGACGTTTATTTCTGTATATGAAATCTTCATAATATATACACCGCACAGTATCATATCAATTAGTTAATTTACAATACCACTCTGCCAGTACCGTAAGCGTTATTTTTATAGTGACTGTTATTTTGCTAAGTCCTTTTTATACTATTTTGTAAGCACCATGATGTTTGCCCTTATAATTATCCCTTAAACAAATTTAAAGAGACCGCGCTAGGACTGGAATTTAGCACTGGGGGTGGGGGGGGGGGAGACAGAAAGAGGCACATCAAGCACGAAAGAAAGAAGAGAAAGGCTGAAGATTTTACCCTACACCTGCTGACCACGAAGGGGGATAAATCTCCACTCTCCACCATTACCCATATAGATCACATAGATACCTAATATAAGATCAAAGTTCTCTGACCTTATACGGTATTTCTGGCTCTATATTTCATCGGATTTCACATCCCTTATAAATTTCACAGTCAGTAAAGTTGGTGGGTAGGGGTAGGGATTGCTTGGTTATCAGTCATCTCCCGGCGGAAAGGTTGGGTTGAATACTTTGCAATGAAATATTCCATTGTATGCAAGAATATCAATCGGTGGTGTATAAGATGTGTCTGTAGTACATCTATTGAGTCATTGTAAACACTATATGAAAGTTCATGAATACGTACGGTCCACTGAACACTTAGCAGATGCGGTATAATATTATATAGTGATATATTTTAAAACAACAATAAAAAAAAACTTTGAATTCATGTCGCTCTCACGGTTTATTTTGAAGTTTTCTGTATTCCTGATACGAACAAATATATAACAACATTTAGAGGCATCATACCACATCCTATTTTGTTACGTACAGTCGCGGCACATAATCCTAGACCAGATTTCCCCTTACACCCTGATCAAGGTCTATGTGCCGTACAAATATGTAAAACTTAAAGGAATCATACCACACATGATAATATAAACAAAAAATAAATTATATAGTATCTTCATCCTTAAGGAAATTATTGGACATGATTTGGGTCCTCCTCTCTCACTATTTTTATTTCACAGGTGAGGACACTGAGTGGGCTTCTTGCTTTTGATCCTCTCTCTCTCTCTCTCTCTCTCTCTCTCTCTCTCAAAGAAAAAAAACACCTCAGTCTTGTCAGCAACACCATTCATAATTATAGCCTATAGTATTTATTATTAAGGGATAGTTACATGTATCGACACATTGGAGGACTACTGATTCCTCCAAATAATGCAACAAAACAGATTCCCTATTCGTATATACTGAATTTGTCTGTTTTCTTCCACTTCTTGCAGGAATCACCAGCTCACCAGATAATCCAAAATAAATGGTCCCTTTAATTACGATTTTCCCCTTCACCGCCTCCTTCTGCTGCAGCCTCACCACCACCACCAGCACTACCACTACCACCACCAATAGTTTCCTCCCTCCCCTCCCCTCCACTACCACTACCATCCTCCCTCCCCTCCCCACCACCACTAGCCTCCTCCATCCTCCCACCACTACCACCACTAGCCTCATCCCTCCTCCCACCACCAATAGCCTCCTCCCTCCCCTCCCCACCACCACCACTAGCCTCCTCCCTCCTCCCCCTGGTGTAGTTGGAGGCAGGGGCTGGAGAGATAAGGTGTGTAGGGGAGGGGTCGGTACTGAGGTCTGAAGAGAAGAAGAGAGTCGCGTTGATGTCCGGGTTGTCCAGGAAGTCCGGACTCATCGTGCCAATCTGACCAAAGAAAATAAACAAATATATAAATAAATAAATAAACCGATAAATACTGTATATAAACACCGTAAATTATTAAATATATGAATGATATAATATAATAACTCCTTTTCTCTCTCTCTCTCTCTCTCTCTCTTTCTCTCTCTCTCTCTCTCTCTCTCTTTCTCTCTCTCTCTCTCTCTCTCATACCCACCTTGGTCGACGATACAATCATAAACTCATCCTTCCTGTAGCCAAACTCAGGCCACATCTGCCCCCAGTGGAAGAGATTCAGACCCATACAGAGGACAGGGTGGGTCTCGAAGTGCTGTCCCTTGATGTGGGTGGCCAGGGGGAAAAAGAACACGTAGGAGGCGAGGACCAGGGACGCAGGGAGGAGGAGCAGTAGGAGGGGGAGGTGGTCGTCGTGTTCTTCATATGCTTCTTTTAATTCCTCCTCTTCCTCCTGTACCTTTCTCTCGATCTCAGTCTCCTCCTCCTCCCTCTCTTTTACTTTCGTTTCGATCTCAGTCTCCTCCTCCTCTCTTACTTTTGTCTCGATTTCAGTCTTCTTCTCCTCCTCTTGTACTCTTTTCTCGATCTCAGTCTCTTCTTCTTCTCTTACCTTTGTCTCTATTTCAGTCTTTTTCTCCTCCTCTTGTTCTCTTTTCTCGTTGATCTCCGTCTTCTCTTCCTTCTGAACCTTTCTCTCGATTTCAATCTTCTTTTTCTCTTGAACTTTTCCTTCAATCTCCATCTCTCCTTCCTTCTCACCTACTTCCTCTCTAATGCCGCTCACACTTTCCTTCTTCTTCTCCTTCTTAGTGTTTTTCTCTCCTCCTTCTTCTGTAGTAATATGTTTTACCTTCGTTACCCCTTCGTCGTAAAGTTTGTCGTCGTCCTTGATGTTGACATTTTCACGGTGTTTACCCTCGTATTCCTTCTCATCGTCTGGTCGCTTCAAGAAACACTTATTATTGTCCTGCACAGTTCCTTGATTTTCCAGACGTTTATTGCCTTCTTCCCTTGCACTTTCTCCCACTTTGCACTTTCCTTTCATATTCTCTCCATGAGTCTCGTCAGGTTCATTCCCCCAACTTCCTTTCCATCCTCGTCCCCATGACCACCTCCACCTCCACCTCCACCGCCTCACCACACCGGCCACACTTTCGCTCACCCACCACAACATCACACCTGGATATACAAGATAAATATTGAGTTAATCTATACATATATACTGTACATCTTCTCATACGCATCAAGTCACTGCAGCATTTCCATCATTCATGAGACTTACAGTAAGACATTTTGCGTAATTCGTTCGAGATGTTAGAGGCATATAATTATACTATATACCTTGTGATCAAACTGAAGAACTACTGTGACTGATTCCTCCAAACCATGCTATAAGACAGATATCCTACTCCTATACTGAAGTCCTAACCTGTTTCCTATCATAATATTGGGAGGATTCAGTAGCCCCCATCCATCCCTGAATTTGACCACTAGAGAGTATACCTTCAATACTTTTAATATTTATTGATGAAAATTATGGCACCTATCCACCCACGCACCAACCCACCCTGCAGCACCCCACCCACCCAGCACTCAACCCTACCATGCACGCACTTACCCACCCATGCACACACCCATCCACGCACCTATATCCACCCACGCACCCACCCACCCACTCACGTAGATAACATACCAGTGATCATGCAGGAGAAGAGGTAGGCGGGGCAGTAGTGATGGTAGTAGAGGACTCGAGACATGAAGAAGAAGGGTAGGTAGTTGATGGCCCAACACACACCCAATCCCCAACACCACCACACAGCTGATGCTCTCCTCTCTGGCAGTCACACACAAACACATAATAGTACATACTAATAATACAGTCATTCATTAGAGTATATACAGTCACACACAAACACATAATAGTACATAATAATAATAGTCATTCATTACAGTACATACAGTCACACACAAACACATAATAGTACATAATAATAATAATACAGTAATTCATTAGAGTACAAACAGTCATTCATCTCACATATCATAGTACATTAAAGTACAGTTATGCATTACAGTTTATACAGCTTACAAAGCAATCAACCAACCTGTCAATCATTCGACTACCCACTGTCGAGTTCGATCGTGGGACTACCTAGCCAGTCAATCACCCAACCAGTCAGTCACCCAGCCAACCAGTCAATCATTCAACCAACCAAGCCATCAACTATCCAACCACCCAACCAGTCAAACATCCAACCAACTAACCAATCAACCAGCCATTCTCTTCTCTGACTTACCAACATGGGTCCGAGGCTGCTTCACCCCTCGCTTGAGAGAGAAGAAGTGGACGAAGGTGAGTACTGGCGTGGCTAGCAGTGTTACCAAGTTAAGATAAGTGATGAGCGGGTTTGTCATGCCAACACTAAAATGCTCCTCGCCACTCGTCTCGTTCATTAAGTACGATCCCATGGTCTGGATCTGACGGTGGTAGTAGTGGTTTTGGCAGGAAAAGTATACGGGTTAAGTTACTGAGATGGGGAAGAGATTTGGCGGGAAAATTATGAAGATGGGGAAGGGGTTTGGCGGGAAAATTATGAAGATGGGGAAGGGGATGGCGGGAAAGTGATAGAGATGGGTCAGTTTTGGTGGGACAATTTCTGTTCAATATATTTACTTGCATCCCAGCCTGCCTGTCTAATAACTCTGCCTCCCTCTCTGACCCCTATTCCCGTCCTACACCTACCCTGTCTATTTATCTACCTGTTTGCCCCTTCCCTTCCTGACCCTTCTTCCCACCCTACACCTGCCTCATGGCCCTCATCAACTCACCTGGTAGAGAGTTGGCCACATCCAGGGTCTTGCCGAACGTTCCATGTCGTCAAGGTTGGGGACGAGAATAGAGTTACCTATAAACATGTTGTGGTGTTGCTGGACGATCTTACTCCACAGGCCCGACGCTCGGCTCTTGGGGTCCACATGCTGCTTCACTGTCAAGAGAGAGTGAAGCAGAAGGAAAGAATAATTAAGCATTTAAAGCGTCATCAGTATGTGAGACAAGTGGTGGTCTATACTGACTCCTCAAAACCTCACAAAATAACACCACCAATAGCAACAACGACAATACAAAATAATTATCTGCAAACAACAACTACAACAACAGCAAAAACAACTATTATTATTACTACTACTACTACTACTACTACTACTACTACTACTACTACTACTACTACTACTACAACAACAACAACAACAACAACCACAACTATAACACTTCACTAAGAACAAGACTCTGGTACTCAAAGAATTCACTGAGCGACGAGAACCAAACCTACATACAAGAAGAGAACTATACTGTATTATTATTTACGTACTTCGCGGGCTGTCGTTCCAGTTGACGTGCCACTCCAAGCCAGTCTGTTCACTGTTCCTCGTACATGTCACCTCTTTGGCACCGTTGAAGGCCCTTAGGAGGCACAGAGGGAGAAAAAATAAGGATACATACGTCAAGAGAGAGAGAGAGAGAGAGAGAGAGAGAGAGAGAGAGAGAGAGAGAGAGAGAGAACTGTTAGGAGAATATTATAAGAGGTGTGCTGGGAAAGGGGAAGGGGAGATAAAGGGAGCTATATACTGTAGTAGGGTCGGTAGGATATATGGGAAATGTAAGGAGATTAGGATAGGAGATGAAGAGAAGCAGTATAAAGTGAAATATAAAGGATATGAGGAAGAGGGAAGTCAGGATATATAATTATAAAGGGAAGAGTCAGAATTTAAGATGCATGAAGAAGCCAAGAAATGGAAGGGGAATTATAATAGTAGTAGATAATAAAGCCTTTCATATTTACCATTTCAATATATGAGTATACGTAGTTAAAACAATCAATCAATCAATTAATCAATCAATCAGTTAATAAACATACCAACTCTGGACATCCCCAAACCCTCATTCACTCACTCACTCACTCACTCACTCACCCACTTAAACTCATATTCCCCCACTCACTTATACTCCTACTCACTCACTCCCTCATTAATTTATTAACTAACTTACTCACTCACTCACTCACTCACTCCCCTATACATTCCCTCCCTTCCTACCTCATTCATTAACTAACTTACTCACTCACTCACTCACTTATACTCCCACTCACTCACTCCCTTCCTCCCTCATTCATTAACTAACATACTCACTCCCCTCCATCACTGCCCCACCCCCACTCACTCCCCTACTCACTCCCCCACTCACCACTGTTTAGGAAGAATTACTTTCTCGTTGGCCTTGAGGTAACAGGACATCTTGTAATGCTTGAGGCGGAAATCTTGGTTGATGACGGAAAGGGGGGCGTTCTCCTCTTCCCCCCCCACCACCTCCAATAACCACGTCTCCATCGGACCCCCCTTCACCGTCCTGTAAAATGGGAGGGAGGGAGGGGAGGGAGAGATGAGATATATACGGTAATTATAGTGGGGATAGTCACTTGTTGTTGATGGTAATTATATTGGAGGAGTTAGGGGTTATTGATTCTTCCAAAATAAGCCACGAAACATACTATATGCTTTGTAGTTTGTAGTGAGAGAGAGAGAGAGAGAGAGAGAGAGAGAGAGAGAGAGAGAGAGAGAGAGAGAGAGAGAGAGAGAGAGAGAGAGAGAGAGAGAGAGAGATGAGGAGCAGGAGGAGGAAGGGAGCCAACTGTGAGCGAGGCTGAATGGTCCTGAGGATTACTGCAAATATCCCTACCGGACCTCTTTCCTACCACGGGATTTCTGGGGAATATTAAGGATAAAATCTAGTATCCCCTGAAGCCTTTACAGAAAATGGTTAATATTCATTCTCACTTTTGCAAGCTGGCATGTAGAAGCAGGTATAAGGTGTAGAGCAGGTATAAGGTGTAGAGCAGGTATAAGGTGTGAGGTGGCTAATGTATACAAAAAGTGTAGTTTGAGACAGTGTTGTGTGGGTAGTGTAGGAGGAAGTGTAGTTAGTGAAATAATTGAGGCTTGGTTAGAATAGAGGAAGAGTGGTTTGTGTACATGTGATGTGATTAGTGCAGAGGAAGTGTAGGTAGGTATATTTATAGTGTAGCGTTGTCAGTGCAAGGAAATTACATAAGTTAGTGTATAAAGAAGTGTAAATCTAATATCAATGTAAGGAAAATCCAAACCCAATATCATCCACTACACAACACTCAAACAAACCCAGTACCATTCACAACACAACACCTTAACAAACCCCATACAACCCACAACACCCAAAGTAAACAAAACAAACTGTGGTACTAACGTCACCATATCCGCAGACTTGGTAGTGTCTCCTGGTGATGGGGGCTCGGTGGCCATGGGAACGAAGGGACCGACCAGTAGCCACGTGGGTCAACATGATGTGGTCACCGGAACGCACCAGTAGAGGAGGTTGGTTCTCGTCTGTCCCGTCGAATATAGACCCGGCCTCCAGATCCACCTTCTTTATGGTCCTGTGTGTGTGTGTGTGTGTGTGGAAGAGTAGAAGAAGGGTGACATTGAAAGGAGATCAGTCATCTTATTCTCGGTGATAATAATGGATGTGAATATAATTAATTGATTTTTATTATGAAAACATGTGCTTGACTGAGTAGGATTGGATTATGGTGTAAATTTAATGTTAATTAATTAAGACACACATACAGGTGCTTCGTGGAAATGGATAACAATGAATATAAAGTCTGACCATGTGAGTGCCTCTTGGTCCTTCATGGTGGCTGTGGTGACTTGCTGACAAGGGGCGGTCCAAGCGGAGGGGAAGAGGTCAAACCAAGACTCAAGGTAACCACACAGGGGACGGCTGCTCTGGATGGTCAGGTTGGCCCCGTAGTGGACGTCTGAAGCAGTTATGATACACACACGTGAGCATCTCTTACAATGACACGTACACACATACACACACACACATACACACCGTTAACAACCCTCACAATGCAACACACACACACACATACACACACACACCGTTAACAACTCACAATGC
The DNA here is from genome assembly GCA_034508575.1 of Petrolisthes manimaculis. Taxonomy (NCBI): domain Eukaryota; kingdom Metazoa; phylum Arthropoda; class Malacostraca; order Decapoda; family Porcellanidae; genus Petrolisthes; species Petrolisthes manimaculis. The sequence goes on along the minus strand of JAWZYT010001426.1, from coordinate 11,239 downwards.
AACACACACACATGGAATATAGAGAGTACATTACATACATACATACATACAGAGATGAGCGATCACCCATGACAGACAGACAGACCACACTGCACTTACACTGTGGGATGGTAACATTATCAAACTCCGTCTTGTTGAACGAAGCCACGAACTTGGTGTGATAGAAGCCGCCCCCGTTGACGGCCCTGTGGGGGGAGGGGGGAGGGACAACACAAATAGTTATTTAATACAGTATATACAGTAAATCAACCAACCAACCAGCCAACACAGTCAGTCATTACAGTACGTACAGTAAATCAATCAATCAATCAATCAATTAGTCAATCATTTAATTATTCAACCAATCAAACAGCCAACCAGATTGTCAGTGAGCGAGTCAGTCAAGCAATCAGGCAGGTAGTCAGTCAAGCAGTCAATTCCCGGTCCGACGCACACATATGCAAATGAGAGATGAATTTAGAGGGGGTCGTCTGTTGTTGTGGGCGAGGTGGAATCTATGTAATCCTCTAAGCAATATGAAATAACAGATTCCCTTCTCGTATACTGAGCAAATTTGTTTTCTGACATAGTTTGGAGGAATCGGTAAATAAAATACAAAATCTCCTCAGTGGGATTCTCTCGTGTTGGAAAATATTGGGGGCTACTAATTTAATCCTCCAAACTACGCCAGGAAACAAACAACCTCAGTATATTGTATTATGAAGGTGATAATAGTAGTTTGGAGAAGTCTGTAGTCAACAGTATTTATCACTGAACTTTTGAGTACCAACCCGACGGTGACAAAGTGTATCTTAAACTTTCAGTGACATATTTTGTTTTGTTTACACTCACATCAACTTTATTCACCAACTTCTATAACTTCTTTTTGAGGCCACGTTCACATTACTGTTATACTTTGACACTCTTTCTCCAATCTTCTGGGTTGTGTATGTGTGTGTGTGTGTGTGTATGTGTGTGTGTGTGTGTGTGTTGTGTTTGTGTGTGTGTGTGCGTGTGTGTGTGTGTGTACTTTAACTGAATGGGTAGCTTCCTCTTGCAACCCAAGGATAAACTATACATGATATTGTAACCATGCAGGGTGGAATAGGAGGCCAGCTACTATCACATAATATTGATAGTATAACACAGCCATCTCTCTTTACCACAACAAACTTAGGAATTTGATATAAGGTTATAATGTCTTTCTGTAGCACAAAAGATTTAGGTTACGGATACTCACTCTCACTCTCTCTCTCTCTCTCTCTCTCTCTCTCTCTCTCTCTCTCTCTCTCTCTCTCTCTCTCTCTCTCTCTTACACACACGGACGGCCGAAAGACTTAGGTTATGGATACTCTCTCCTCTCTCTCTCCTCTCTCTCTCTCTCTCTCTCTCTCTCTCACACACACACACACACACACACACACACACAACACACACGCACACACACACACACACACACATCCCCTCATTCCTTCCCTGTAGCACACAAAAGTTGGGACAGCGATAGTTCTCCTCTTTCCTTGTAACAGGCGAGACTTGGGAAATATGTGACTGGGGGTTCAGCTGGACTCTAGCAGCCCTCTGTAATGAAAGCAATCCTGAGACGAGTGTAGTGGTGATTGAGGCGCATTAGGCTAACAACGCCCTCTCTAACTTTCTCCTCCTCCTCCTACTCCTCTGGGGAACAATTGTACACTGTTTTGTTTTGTTTGTGTTGTTCGGACCAAAGTGCAACGTTGGGTTCCCTTTTCAGTGCTTGGTTGACCGGGCCCTAATTTCCTGCATGTTGTTGTGAGTTCATTCCATAGTGTGTGTAAGTATAAAAGTTGTGTAGTAGAAGATTGAGTATTCATGCTAAAATTTTAATGTCGACCTTTTGTCATTACTGCACACATCTCTAGTTTACTGACCACTACATCACATCTAACACAGCACTATACACCACACATATCTGACACATTACAAACACCACACATACCACACTGCACCATCTACCACACTACACCTATCACACCACACCACATCTATCTATACCACACAACACTACAGCCTTCTAAAACCAACACAACACCCACACCTTTATATTATATAATGAAAAAGTACATTCTACCTGTATTTCTTCACTGATCTGTTATTCCTGGAAAAAAATAATCTGAATTTTAATACAACAAGGATGCTTGCCATTAGCGCCAGTATATTAAATTTTATAATCTTTATGCTTTCAGATTTTCCCCGAAGGCAGAGGTTTCCAAACTTTGTAACATGACTCCCACTCTATTAGCTTTACGAAATATATGTATTTCGTTTATAAAATATACATACATTACATATATTTTACTGTACGTTTATATATGTGCACAAAAACATGGAAAATATATAAATAGACCTAATGCAGTGAAGACTAGAGAGGAGGATGAAGTGGCAGACAATAAAATGAATACAAATAGATCGATGACTATAACTATAACGACACACATGGGACGAGCTTTGGTACCAGTTAGTGAGGACGCTGAAGTGTATGAGGAAGGAGGTGAGGTAGACGGCTAGTGGCAGGAGGATGAGTCCCAACACACGGGCCAAAGTGTGTGGGATGACATGCCACTGGGGAAAAAGAAAAGAAAGGGGTAATTAAACTATTCTTTGGATAGGGTTAGTGTAAAGTGCAACTGAGGAGAGTAAGCAAAGAACTATGGTATATAATTCTCTATAGACTTTATGTAATTATAAAATATAGAAAAGTGATAGGTTCTCCAGATCTCTCTCTCTCCCTCTCTCTCTGTCTCTCTCTCTCTCTCTCTCTCTCTCTCTCTCTCTCTCTCTCTCTCTCTCTCTCTCTCTCTCTCTCTCTCTCTCTCTCTCTCTCTCTCTCTCTCTCTCTCTCTCTCTCTCTCTCTCTCTCTCTTTCTCTCTCTCTCTCTCTCTCAACATCAAATACAACTACACACACACACACACTAACTATGGGCTTGGTCGGGTGTGTGAGGATGCAGTAGAGTTGATAGGCCGTGTGAAGTCCCACCGTGAAGAAGGTAAACACACCACGTACTTGATGCTGATCACAGTACCAAGGCTGAGTCCCGTCCACGCCAGCCAACCCACCACGCCACACTCCACGCCCTGTTAGTTAGTATACCGTGTTAATATTTTGAGGTGAGTGAAGGTACGAGGGTAAAAAAGTGTCTGCAGTTGCCGTGTTTCAGTGAAGCTGGTTTTATTCGTAAGAGATGGAAAGAAACAGAAAAACAAGAGAGAATGTGCACTCCATGATTATTATACAGTATAGTATTTCATGCACGAATTAAAGAAGAAAACATAAATAAATAAATAGAAGGATGTGCAGTCCATTACAGTTTTTTTTTTTTTTTTTCTGCCTACCGACCTGTGACTGTGGTTGTGGACCTTGAGGGATCCGTACACAGCTGACAACATAGAGGCCAGCAGTGGAGGGTCGAGTAGGATGAGTGTGTTGAGGCGGTGCACGAAGGTATCTGCAACAACAACAACAACAAACACACTTACATTTATTATTATTGTTATTGTTATTATGATTATTATTATTACTACTACTACTACTACTACTACTACTACTACTACTACTACTACTACTACTACTACTACTACTACTACTACTGGAGACATACACTGCCAGAGAGGAGGAGGAAGATAGGAGGAAGGAAAGGAGAAGGAGGAGAGGGGGAGGAAGAGAAGGAAGATGAGGTAGAGACGGAGAGAAAGAGGGAGATGAAGATCGGAACATTGGAACCAGAGGAAGAGAGGAGGAAGAAGAGGGAGAGGATGAGGAAGAGGAGATGGAAAGGGAGAGGAGGAGGAGGAGGAATATGAAGATGAGAAGACATGAACCCAAGGACTGACCACAGAGGACGCAGAGAGCGGCCATGGCTGAGGCGGGGAGGCAGAAGGTGAGTTCCCACACCACCAGGAAGGAAAGGGGCACCAGGCTCCCACCGAACACACTCATTACCTGTAACAATAACAACAACACACGTAAACACAAACACACACAATTATAATTTCCTGTAACAATAACAACAACACACATAAACAAACACACACTACAAAATTTTCATCTCCTGTACTAATAACATGGACTGAAATTAACCACAAAATGATGACTCCCATAAGTTAAGTTACTGACGGATCTGATGGCCGTGTAGTTGATGTCGGAGGAGTATCGAGTTCCCTGTTGGAAGTCAAAGGTACCGTTGTATCCCGTGGCCCAGGCTGTTCCGGCGATGATCATCTGTTGGGACATACAACAACAACAACAACAATAACTATAACACCATAATGACAATACTGAAAACATCATTATCTTCGTTTAATTCAATAACATTTTAATAATAATAATAATAATAATAATAATAATAAGAAGAAGAAGAAGAAGAACAACAGTAATAATAATAATAATAATAATAATTATAATAATATTAATAATATTAATAATAACAATAACACAACAACAGTAATAATAACAATAACAATAACAATAACAATAACAATAATAATAATAATAATAATAATAATAATAATAATAATAACAATAACAATACAAACAATAATAGTAATAATAATAATATCAATAATAAAATAAATAAACGAACATAATAATAGTAATCTGTGTGGAAATATATGTACCCACTGTGTTTGTGACCTGACCTTGCCTAGAGGAGGATGGACGTCGTGAAAGAAGGTACGGTTGATGTAGTGGTTGGCGAAGGTGCCGAAGTGTACCTCGTCCCACCTGCAACACAAAACAAAAACAACAACAGAGGTCAGGTTAGGTTAGGTTAGGTTATAAATTGGCAAAACCAAACGACAAAAGTCAGGAGAGGTTAGGTTAGGGGAGGTCAGAAATCCAAGTCCATAGCATCACACTATAGGAAAGCAACAATGTAATAATATTCTCTAAGTATTATTATAGTTTTTAAGATGTTCTGATTTAAATTAGAAGTCGTGTTCCACTGATCCTTCAACTCCAGAACGCGGCCACGACACTGAAGTTACAGCATGTTTTACTGTCGTTTCCACTCGCCTACCCTGTGTATGTGTGTGTGTGTGTGTGTGTGTGTGTGTGTGTGTGTGTGTGTATGGTCCAGAAGTGTGTGTGTATTTGTGTGTATGTGTGCACGGTCCAGAAGTGTGTGTATGTATGTATATATGTGTGTGTATGTATGTATGTATATGTATGTATGTATGTGTGTGTGTGTGTGTGAAGTCCTACAACACTACATAATGTGTTTAGAAGTTACAATGTTACAGAGATTTAGTTTAAGTGTATCTTCCCTACTTACTGACAATCCTTTCTCTCAGTTGTTGATGATCCACTAAATACAAGTTCTCACAGTGTAGTACTTTAATTAATAAGAGTTAAGGAAGTACAGTACTCTCTTGTGGTCAGCTTGGGAGTGTGGGTGGGAGTAGTAGCTAGATAATAAAGCCCTGAAGTGGAGTAATGGTGGAGTGGAATGCAGGGGATGGTGGGAATAATGGTCGAGGAAAGAAATGGTAGTGGAGTGGAGTATAGAAATAGAGTGGAGTGGTGGGAGTAATGGTGGAGTGGAGTGGTGGGAGTAATGGTATAGTGGAGTGTAGAAATAGAGTGGAGTGGTGGGAGTAATGGTGGAGTAGTGGAAGTAATGGTGAGTAGTGGGAGTAATGGTGGAGTGGAGTGGAGTGGTGGGAGTAAACAAATAAATAGTGGGAGTAGGGAGTAATGGTGGAGTGGAGTGCCGAGGTGGAGTAATGAAGGAGTAGGGAAGACAGTAAAGGGTCCTGGTATGCCAAGGGAAGGTGTCTGGGAGGAGAGGCACCATGGAGTAACGGCACCATCACAACACACCATATACACACACACACGAGGAAGCACAAGAGATTGGACACACAACACACACACATACACACACACACATACACACTCACACACATATAGTTCCTCTCTCTCTCCCTCCCTCTCTATCTCTCTCTCTCTCATACACACACAAACACATACACACACACACACACACACACATATAGTTCCTCTCTCTCTCCCTCTCTCTCTCTCTCTCTCTCTCTCTCTCTCTCTCTCTCTCTCTCTCTACTCACACAGTGCCTGGGGGTTGACTGAGGTAGAGCTGACGAGTGGTGAAGGAGGCCAGGGAGAGAACACCCAGCATCATCCACCACCAACAACACCCACGACACCACCACCACCATCATCATCCCTCTCCTCCTCCTCCTCTCCTCTTCTAAACACACACCATCTGTAAGCACGAACCGAGGTCAACACACACCTGTAAACACGAACCAAGGTCAATACACACCAAGGTCAAAACACACACACCTGTATACACGAACTAAGGTCAACGCACACCACCTGTATACAAGGTCAACAACAGGTCGGTATTAATATTAGACTCATTAGGTTAATTATTTATATGGGTGAGACAACAACAGTGAGGGTATATGTTGTTGTCACTCACTCGAGCCTGGATGTATGTATGTATGTATGTATATAATTATTATGTGTCTGGAAAAAAATAAAGAAATATGAATCACTTATTTATTTCTCATTCCCTACAATAATATATAATGATACTGTATGTAATTCTCTTGAATGAAGGAAGGAAGGAATCAAGGATGAAAGGAAGGAAGGAGGATGGAAAGAAAAAAAAGGGATTTTTAAAAGGAAGGAAAATGGTAAGATAGGGGAATGCAGTACAGTACATTATTAGTTTTTCTCTAGAAACTTCACACACACCACACACACACACACACACACACACACACACACACACACACACACACACACACACACACACACACACACACACACTCACACACACACACACACACACACACACATACTCTCTCTCTCTCTGTCTCGTGTTTAGTGCAGTTTCACACCCTCCTGCCGTGAATTAATTAGCGTTGAAGGTGAAGAAGCCGAGCTGAAATATCGGTGTATATCATTAAACACTACCAATACAATGTTTATCTCAGTACAGTCAATCAGTCAGTCAGGAGCCATAAATAATAAGTAGCCATGGATAGCCAACAGAGTTCTTATGTATTGTTGTTGCTATTGTAGTTTGGAATTCTCTGCATACCTACCTATACCTACCATTGAACCAAGTGTACATACATACATAAAAAAATACATACATATATACATGCATACATACATAAAAAATACATACATATATTTATACATACATACATACATACATTTATTTATACATACATACATACATGCATTCATATATTCATTTATACATACATACACACATACATCGCTTATCCATCGCATCTCATAGCTGCTCCATATTTGACAACACTAAAATTATTATCTCCTTATTTTTATTTAATTGTTTTACGAAGGAGTAATTTATTAACTCGTTGTATCTTCTCTTTTTAAACCTATTATAATATGTAACACAAGTAAGCACACTAGAGTACTCCAGTAGTGTGATTCCATTAAGAGACCCTGTGATATAGTCAGAAAATTGGAGGTAAGTGAGTCCTTCAATATTGCCACGAAACATCACCTATGAGGAAGGAGCTTGTTTCTCTCGCTCTCTCTCTCTCTCTCTCTCTCTCTCTCTCTCGTCTCTCTCTCTCTCTCTCTCTCTCTCTCTCTCTCTCTCTCTCTCTCTCTCTCTCTCTCTCTCTCTCCTTTTAGAGAAATGTATCAATTAGGATGAAAGATGAAATGTTATAAATAAATTAGATAATGATTGCAACATATGCACAGCCCAAGTGAAGGAAGAAAATGACCATAATCAGGAATTTCGTTATGTTTATGATAACTGCAACGATATTAACGCTGACTAAACACCCAACTAACACCAGTTATTATCACCACGTGTACATAAATAAGGAAAATAATATCATATTATAAAATAAATTTACTCAGACCACAGATTTTGTTTTGTTTTTCCTTGGGTCGATCAGCATGAAGGAGTCATTGGTATCATGAAGTGTTATAGTCAGACTAATTAACCCATAAACAATGATGTAATTAAGCTATAACTAACGCAATACGATCTTATAATAATAATAATAATAATAATAATAATAACAGTAATAGTAATAATAATAATAATAATAATAATAATAATAATAATAATAATAATATTAATAACAATAATAATATTTACCACTCTACTACTTCTACTATTACTACTACTAATAATAATAATAATAAAACATAAGCTAAGACAATAAAATGGTTGAGTTGGTAGTTACACATAAAAACAATCACTCTTCTTCCTCGGGCGCGACATGACTTCGCTGTTACGGCACCTAATATCAATCAATTCTTTTTCTAGCGATCCTTACCTTTTCACCCACACGCACATCTTAGCGACAACACTGACCCCAATATGTCACCTCAGACTCCACATCATCAGTATCCACCTGACACGTCATAACAACACCATATGCAGCACCAATTATTATCTAACTAACAGACTGGCTGGGTAGGTGGCTGGGCGACCTCTGACACATACACACGCAATGCTTACGTCGCCAACCAAACACCCAGCCAGCCCGCCACCAGTCATACCCAAAACACAGCTGATTTGATGGGAAAACGTGTCGTATATACCGTTCAAGTTCTTAGTATTACACGCGCATTCTCTTTTCTGTTATTGTCTTGCTTTGCTCTTTGTCGCTGTTTCATATTGGAGATGTTTATAATGGACTGACATACACAAATAAACACGTTACCGCTGGAGAACACGTTACCGCCACTCGACTGTCACTAAACGGAAGTAGGAAACAATGATTTTTTTTTGTAGTGACACGTTTGCGTACCTGTAAGGCCACACAAACATACAACAATGAATAAGCTGTAAAATATCCGTCTTAATTACATATGAGAGATAAACTTAGGAAATATATAAGAAGAGATGAGCAGGGCGTGTGATGTATCGTGCGGCTGGCAGTGTGGTGGGATGGTAGGGAGGGCAGGCTGGTGCAGGTAACGTGGCAGGTAACCTCACCAAGTAGAGCCCCCAGGTCCTTCTCTATCAGCCCTCTTCGTCAACAGGTAAACACACACACACACACAAACATACACACACACACGTAGCGAGAGACTTCAACTAGTGTATTTTCCGTCAATTACAACCTTCATTCTAAAACCTTTATCCTACAACTTTCATTCTAAAACCTGGAAAATGAGAGGTTTAGGTTTTAACTAGAGGATACCCGTTGATCAGAAGGAATAAATACGACACAAATTTGTATTAATAGATCACTGATAAAATTACATGATTATGTACTGATAGACTCATTTACCCATTTATTAATTACATACTATTAATCTATTTGTTGATAGGTCATTAATTGATGTATCTTTGCCTTGGACAGCGTCTGAACGTGAAGTGACAATGACGACCTATAGATAATGAGGTGTCCAAGAGCAGTACACACACACACACACACACACACACACACACACACACAACACACACATAATAATGATAACAGAGGTACACACACACACACACACACACACACACACACACACACACACACACTCTCTCTCTCTCTCTCTCTCTCTCTCTCTCGTCTCTCTCTCTCTCTCTCTCTCTCTCTCTAATAAAACAGAATAAAATAATAGAGGTACACACACACACACACACACTTTAATAAACGTTAATAATAAAAGTGACAGAAGCAGCAGTACATAAAACAATCCCGTAATAACAGTAATAACACCAACATCAACACTGACACAAGTAATTAAGTTTACATTGCATTAATTTAAATGAGATCAAAGCTATACGGTATGCCCCCATTCCTGTGTACGTTTAAAACACACACACACACACACACACACATACATATATACACATACAAACACACACAAACACACACACGCACACACATTTTCTCTCTCTGTCATTTCCTGTTCTTCATTTTTCTTTCTTTATTCATTTATTGCCTCTTTCTTCTCTCTCTCACGAACAACATAAAAATAAGGATATCGTTTTGTTTGAATAGCAAGGGTGGAGAATTATTATGGCAAGTTGTGTGTGTGTGTGTGTGTGTGTGTGTGTGTGTGTGTGTGTGTGTGTGTGTGTGTGTGTGTGTGTGTGTGTGTGTGTGTGTGTGTGTGTGTGTGTGTGTGTGTGTGTATTCATAAACAGTTTTCCCTTGACATATTATTTTCTTCGGATATTAATTCTGCGTTTATCCACACCACAGTAAACATTCTCTCTCTCTCTCTCTCTCTCTCTCTCTCTCTCTCCTCTCTCTCTCTCTCTCTCTCTCTCTCTCTCTCTCATGATATTATTTTCTCTCTTTGCTTTCTCTTTCGTTTCCTCCTTCCTTTTCCTCCTCCTCCTTTCCTCGTCCTACGGTTTATTTTACTCCAACCTCGACACAATATTTCTCCGTCTCATTTCCTACTTCCTTCCTCTCCTACTATCTCACTTCTCAAGTTTCTTCGTTTAATATAAATTTCCTGTTTTTATTTGCAGCACTTGTTTTTGTTTTTCATATTTTGCACTCTTTTTCACTCACGTAATTTCACTTCTAATTTCACTTCATTTTCCAACCTTTACATCATTCCACTTCCGACCCCCACAGTACACACACACACACACACACACACACACACACACACACACACACACACACACCATTCCACTTCATCTATGGCGACAATCCACGAGGAAATTCACCAGAAATGCCAGGTAAGTTATAACCAAAATGAGAGAGAGAAAAATACACACAACGTCGAGGAAAAATCATATATACTACTACAATTACTACTACTACTACTACAATCAATTACATCTACTATTACGACTACTACTACTACTACAATTACGACTACTATTACGACTATTACTACTACTACTACAATTACTACTACTACTATTACGACTACTACTACTACTACAATTACAACTCCTACTACGACTACTAATAATACTACTACAATTACACAACTACTACAACTACTTATAATACAACAACAACTACTACTACAACAACAATAACAACAACAACTACTACTACTACTACAACAACAACTACAACAACAACAACTACTACTACTACTACTACTACTACTCATTTCTGCCTCGCTCCTCTATATTACTCACTCGACCCCTTTCTCCAAGACCATTTCCAGATGAGGTCGTCGGATGTGGATGTAACTCAAGGCACTTTGGTCTCGAGGAAGCTAAGTATGGTTGTTATTGTTATTGTTGTTGTTGTTGTTGTGGTAGTGGTGGCGGTGTAG